>OU911086.1:14920000-15170000 GCA_918358865.1 Melinaea marsaeus rileyi | reverse complement strand
TTAATGTGAACTCGTCAGTTACCGCTTCTGAGATGTAATTTATATTTAAACTGAGTTAAAATGTATCAAAATGGGTTAGATTTAATATCTTAATAAGACATAATATTAAAAATACGTAGAAGAAGAAAACTCAAATACAATAGAGATTTTAAAAATTCAAGTCTAATTTTATTTAAGAAAAAGGTTGTAAATAATTACTTTAAAAGTAAGAAAAGGAATTTTGTCAAAGTTAATTATAACTCTCAAAAGAAGTATAAATTATGGTTAATTATCTTTACGTAGAGATTATTTATTATATAATTTAATAAATTTTAATAAATTTAAAATAAATAAATTCAAAACATTTTTTGTTAATTATAAAAACTATCTGTATTCTCACATAATAAAAAATTGAAGTAAACGCAAATTTATAAATAGGTATGTATAGGTATTTCTTTAAGAATACAATTCTATAATTAATTCAACCGAACACTTTTAACAACTAATAATGTTTTTTAACAAATGTAACTTTATTAATTTTACTTCAGAAGTCACGGCACGTAACTTAATAATCTTAAAGTAAGATACGAACATTGAATACCGGAAGCAAATCAGCCTCACGCAATCTCCTCATACGACATGTTTTAGAGGAAATCGACAAACAGACGGGATTTTCTTAATTATCTATTTAATTAGCAATTTACCACTCACTGACTCATCTAATCAAAATTAAAAATTGTCATAAATAAGAAATCAAGGACGTAAAAATATAATTCATTACGATATTAAATTTGGTATATTTGAAAAATAAATAAATATTAGTTATATGCTATGTAGGACTACTGGAGATAACGCCACATTACATAACGGGAACGCATCCCAACGCACAGTACCACATATGTGTTGTGGAAATCTGTGTAGTGAATACAATATTGAATTCCAAAGCCGGCAACGCTCTTGTGAATTCTCGGATGTTGCAAGAGTTCATGGCGGTGGTGATCACTTACCAACGGTGACCCGCAAGCTTGTTTGCCATCCTCTAACATAAAAAAGGTACAAGAAATCTAACCTCACTTCCAAATTAATAGTAAATTAATAGTGTGCCCAGCGAAGTGGGCGGGAATCAGCTCATATATGTTACGTATATGAATCCTGATACGACAAGGCGGATACGACATGTTGATGATAATACAAACACGGATAATATAATAACAGTTATAGTTTTATTTGATATCTACAAAATTAATGTTATTTTACATCACCTACTTATTTTGTTTCAAGTGATCGTTACTTGGTCTAGCAAATATTTAATTAACGTTACAATCTTCTCCACTCTCATCAATCAACCTTATTGAAGCACTTTGATTGACTTGTTAAAGTACGGTTTTTTTAAATATGCTTTTCATGATTTCATAATTTATAATTAGAAAACTAACAACTACTGTATACTTTTATATCTTTTTTTTGTTTATTCTGGGACAGCTTTTCTCATAAGTTGACATTGCTTTAGAATTAAAATAGTTTTTAATAAATTTAACAAAATAAAATCATTAACTCATAAAGACATGTCAATGTAAATCTGGTTTGGGGTCTCGGCAGGACCTCACCGACAATGTGTCAAAGTTACACTAAATACTATAATATGATGATATGTATTAAATTCCTTTATTAACTAATTTGATCTTAAACTGATCATATTAAAAGATTTACGAAACTAAAAAAATATTAAAGTCACGTACACACATAAACATTAATTAAATATTATGTGTTATAATTCAACTTTGACGACACAAATATGTTATGAGTCTGACAGGAACTTAAGACTGTCATGACAATACTATATAAATGATAGATTGTTGTTTTTCTTTTGGTTGTTATATAATATATTATTTTGTTTATGAATAATAGATATAATATGTTAGGATTTCATAAATAGTAAAATTTTATTGTATATTTATCCAACTTTAAAATAATGCGTCCATTCCAAAGTAAATCCTTGACATTTCCGAGGACTGTCATAGTATATAACATATATATATATAGTATATAGCTTTACGATAACCCTTACCAAGAGCAAGTGTAATGTAATATATAATAAGTGTCCACTTGTAATGTGCGTGCGTGCTTGCGTGCGTGTTTGCGTGCGTGCGTGCGTGCGTGCGTGTGTGTGTGTGTGTGTGAGACCGCTTAGTTGAAGAGTTTTCAATTAAAGCTAACAAATTAAAAATGTTTAGTTAAAAGATAGGAATAAAGAATTATATTTATTTATATGAAGATATTTAAAAACTTTTAAGTTACTTTAAATATTCTGCCTCATTGCCTGTTACGAAATATTATAATCCATTTTCCCGAGTCCAAGTAATCATTATCTTCTCCTTAAGTTTATTATAACCATATTTACTTACACTGTGTGTGTGTGAATACATTAATATACTGGATGAGCGTGTGTGTGAATATCTTAATTTTAACTTCCTAATACCATACCGACCTGTTCTTCTTGCATTTAATAATCCACTTGCTCTTATAGTAATTATTTGGGGTCGAAGCAATATGTCTAGTATGTTAAAAGACATAAATAAGGTAGTGAGATTTCCACAATTTTCTAAAAACTAGTATTCACTTTTATTTATATCCTTCAGTCGACTCTCACTGCATCCTTGGGAAGATACGTTGTAGTCCTGTTCTCAGTGCACATGAAGAATACTAAATTATATTTTATAGAATCTATAAAATTAACATTTATATAAATTCTGGAAAAATTGTTTAATAAAATACTTAATTTTTTACAATCTATTTATTAAAATTATTATATTTAATAGTTATAGATCGGTGAGGATTGTCTTAATACTATAATACAGTGCAGATTGTAGGTTTTGATACAGAAGAAAATTCCTAAAAATATCCATGTGTTAATAAAAAACGTAGTTCAAATATTTCAAATTAAATTCTTTAACAAATATAACTTTTTTTTGAGACAAAAACTTTGCAGTGTGATCGTTGTTTAATAAAAGTCTATTCGTTTGTAAAAAAATATGAAAAAAAATAATAAAACCATTTTATTTGTTATATAACAGAAAAGTATTGTGCGAATGACACGTTCAAAACCTTCTATTTTATATTTCTATTGGAATTATTTTTCACTAGCTATTCGCCGCTTTTCTGTCCGTGAGCTTATAGAAGGCAGTACCGACAACATAAGCTTTAGTCAACTTTCGCTGAAAATTCTCATCATGGCGGTACTTTCAATTATATATAGGTACGTATCAAACAGACCAGTACCATTCTAAAGAATAATAATCTATAAAATTATTAGGATTTAACTTTAATATCTATTTAAAAATCAAATATCAAATAGGTATTGAATTTATTAAGAAACTTTTGAGGTAAAAAAACATGCCAAAAGAACTCTGAATTACTCAAGCATTGACATCTGTAATGATGTATTAATTATGTAAATTGATAAAGTTACTATGGATTCTCCGGTCCGCCTCGTTGTTGGTCACTAATAAATTGAGTAAGTATTTTGGGTAGAAAGAAGCTTTTTCTAAGCACCAGCTGTAAACGGTAATTAATATAAGGTATCTTTTGTAGACAATGAAATGCTTTTGTTAAACACATGTGGTTTTATCCTCAATATGCGTTCAGTCTACAAGCTAAGGTTTTTGATGTTGTCCATACATAGCCATAGTCAAGCCAATCGTGACTCAAAATTAGATTTATATTCACAGTTAATACGAAGCAGCAGTGAACTTATAATTAAAATGAAAATAATTACTTCTGGTCGTCAGTGAACATATGGAAAAGAAGCAATGGACACATCAGCCCACGGTGAATCACTTGCAGGACTTTGGTAATCATATCACATCATCATTACCTGTTCTGTGTTATAGTGACCTGAGTTCCTACAAGAAGTGTGACTTTAAATTTCTTCTAGTGACTGAAATTAGAAATTGTGATGCGACAGAGGGATCCGTTTGTCAGTGGAGCAGCAGCATCCGCTATGTACTGTAACGTCATACTATGATCGCCAACCCGCCTCTTTAAGCGTGTCGATTATCGCATATCCCCTGATGCATATTTGGCGATTTTTGAGGGAGACCTTGTAGTGGGCATCTCTAGGTTGACAAAGACAGTAACCTTGAGATAATATTTAAATTACTTTATATCTTTTTCGTCATCATTTATTTTGCAGAAACGCTATTATAATATTATAGTAAGCAAAAAAAAAGTATTTATCTTCATTCGAGACTTGATTCCGTTTATGTTACCTAATATACATAACTGAAATTTAATAAACCCTCAACCCTCACTAGGAAAAATTTATTTATAAAATAAAGACATTGGAAAAAAACTATAATTAAAAACTTTAGAAATCCAATAAATTACAAATCTTCTTAAAAATATTAAACGAGAATTTAAAATAATACAATTTTTAAAGATTTAATTTTAAAACGTTCTCTGTTTTAAATACTAATGAAAGAAATATTGCTCTTGATAGATTTTCTATTGAGATAACGAAGATTAAAAGAGGAAATACCTTAAGAAGACATTTTAGCGTGAAATGTTTATTTGAAATATGAACTTTAAATCACAATGAACAATTTATTTCATCTGTTCTTATAAAAATAAAAAATGTGCACTTTGATTTAATATATTTGTTCAATAACAGAAGTGTAATCAACAGGTCGCCACAAGTGAGCCGTAATAGAAAATCTATATCAATGCAAAGTGGTAAATAAAAACAGCTACCTCCCTTTAAAATATAGATACAAAAATGAGCTACAATAATGTTGATGTGGTAATATATATAAAGACATTAACATATTATTACAATATACATTTTAATAATGCATAATATTTCCAAAGTAATATAAACTATTCTTTGACTTGCACTCAACATACAAACTTCAATTTATCTTTTTTGTTCCTGGGACACTACAATAATAATCATGAATTGTTAAAATTAGAAATGTGTTAAACTAGGGGCGCCAACAGATCCTCAATTTCGAATCGCTGCTCTCGCGAAATCTCGGGTGCCGTCTGCATATTGAGCGAAGCGAGCTCATCGTTTCCCATTAACTGCAATGGGATATCATTTTTTTGACGATTATTTCTCAACGACATGATATTTTTCAAAAATGTTTATTTTAAAACCATCACTAATGTGTGTAATATTTTTAATTGCAAAATTTAATAGTTTTCCGTTATGTAGTTTTCGAGTCTATTCGTAACAAAGAATGTAAAAAGTCTCCAGTAGAACGCTCCGCTCGCTTCGCTCAATAATATTGGAAAGTGCAGATATAAATTTAATAAATATATGAGAATCCCTCTATTTATAATTCAGTTTTATAATATTGTACATAATCACTATAAAAACTAACTAACAAACTAATTTTATGAAGTAATAACCAAATAATTAAATAATTACTTACTATTTGGCTTATTTAAAAGCTATACTTTTAGTGTGGTAGCAGCAAAAGTCTAAGTCTTGTCTTAGAAGTCGCTCTGTGTCTTTGAATAGTATGAACACAAATACAAAAAGTGAATGAGAAATTAAAAAGAGGATGAAGAAAAATTTCAAAGCAAGTTTGTGAGATTATTACATGACTCAACTATTTTCAAATTGCAACTAAAGACTTGAAGACTGAATTTGCATATATTTACATACTGGAACTGTTAACTATTAACCAGCCCACATATTATACAGTCATACAACCATAACCAACTCTACAATTAAAACACTTTTAATAACTTGGAGACATGATGATTATATTTATATTTGTGTATATCTCATCATCAAAACAATGAAGAAGTCGTAAAGATGTCGTTTATTATTCAAACGGTGTTATTAAATAAAACAAAAACGATTATCATTTTAAAACTTGGCTCTTTAAAATTGAAAAGGTTACCATTGCACGTCTGTATCAACGTGACCTCTCAGCTACGGTTAGATCGACCTTGAGGTCGTTACGAAATTACAGTTATATTAAAAAATATTAAATAATGATTGTGTTTTATAAATCGTTTGGAATTTATGAAATACATTATTAAGGTACTAAATTATATTAACAGAATGTGGCCATATTTAGCGGTATTTCATTATATCTATTGTATTTATTATTTAACACAATAATATCTTTCTCTCATTGAAAATTTAATTTAAAGATTCTTGGAAGAAAACCTATGTTAGCAGTTATGATTCATGTACTTTGTCACACTTTTGAGAACGTTACATATGAGTTGTGTAAAGGAGTTATTGTAAAATGTTGCTTGGTGATATGTAATGCTATAGAATATAAATTTTTCTTTAATGGATTAAATAAAATAGTCCGTAAAAGATGTATTATATGTAGATATATGAAACATAACTTAAACTTGTATCGAGTGTGTGGATGAGGTCGCTGCGGTAACATTGATTATAAACAAATATATTAAAGAGTTTCATTATTAGTCTCAACTATCTAACTAACTCGTGTTGAAGATTACAAAATAGGCATATCTCTCATACCATTACAACTGTGTAATGGTAATTGGTAATGGTATTCAGTGTACGTAAACTGTTACGTACACTGAATACCATTCACAAAAACATCTTATTTATTTTCAACTTACATTTTAACTAAGAGGTAGTTCTTAATTCGTCTAATAGCGGAAGATAAGTCAGAGAACAATTAAATGTTGCAACAAAATAAATCCTTCGTAACATAAGCATAACATGCTTAATTACTATTATAACAAGTATTAAATATTATTTGTTTGAAAGTTTTAATTACTCAACTCGTGCAATGTTTTATAAACTAGTAATAATACTATTTGGTATTTTATGTTGTTATTATTGTATATGAGCTATAAGTTTAAGTTTATGACATTTATTCAGTATTCGTTTTTCAATTGAATATCTATTATTTTAATAATCATGGAATAATAAAAATGAAGTTGACTTAAATAAAATACTTCACTCATAACACGATCTAATTAACATAGTATTGCCATCTAGTTAACGTTTTTTTTTCTCGTAGATATTTTTTTGCCTTAACATACTATTACTTGCACTAGATTCTAAGGTTTCCAAGTTTTAATAGTGGAAGAAGTTCAGACTTGGTTGGTTTAAAACGAATTAAGTTTTATTTGACATATAAAGGAACAAACAAATAAACAAAAATATTTGTATTTACTGAGGAAACATAGCAATTGTATGAGAATATATTTCGTATGAAATTTCTTAAAGAGCGTTTCGTTGTATAATAATTTGGTCCGTCAGCTGTTTGGATTAAGATATTTATCAGCAGTTAAATATCTATACCATGGACGTTAGAGGCAGAAGTAAGTATAAACGAGTGTAGAGGCTTTCTGTAACATTTTTATCGGTAGCTATAAACATAAATTTAATACAATAAAATGTTAAAAATTGTGATGAACCAATTTGTCATATTTGTTTATTTTGACGAAATTACATTTAAAAATGATTTACATTCAATATTAAAAAGCATCTGTGAAGAGTTTATGTTTTTATTATAATTTTGGTGAACTCAAATTGTCCAATTATACGTTTCCAAAACAATGTAAGGTCTGAGCACCGTTCAGTTGATGAGATGACAACCAGACGATGAACACTCAACAAACAACGAGACAATACAAGTTAGTTATTAAAGAATATTCAAAAAACAAAATAATTGTTAAGTGAATTAAATAAAATATGTCCCTACATTTGCAGCTGGAAATGTTAAATTTAGACGACAGTCTGAAAAACTGAAATATATAAAAATATGTAAAACATGGTTTCGCTTTCAATTCATGTTTTGGTTTTAATCATGTCACAAAAAAATATAAATTCTGCTTTTAATTTCAGCTTTAAAAGCAATTAATATAAACCAGGTCACTTTGCCTAAATTTTTTTTTTTTTTTTTTTTTTTATGTCTGCTGTTAGCCCTACTGGCCATGACAGCGTACAGCGGTACTTTATTAATTCATTGAATGTATATTATTAAAGTTACAAGTAAATATTCTTTAATTAACATATCGTTGTCATTATCGTTAGAAATGGTACACCACATTGTAAAATAGTTTATAAATGTAATTATTATTGAAATTAAAATATATTTAAATATTACAACAAAAACAAGACAAAGTTTTCAAAAAAAAAAAAATTCTCAATCGGCCGTATCTAATCTTAATGCTCCGTGTAGTAATCAAGAAATTCAGCTTCTTATCAGATTTGTCTCAAACATCTGCAAATTGTTTCACAGTTTATACGGTTACTGAAGGAATTAAAAGAAATAAGTTTTTAATGTTGTTATAAAAAAGCAGAATAATTAATCTTGTTTTTTTCCAATAATGAGAAATAGCTAAACTAACTCTAACAAATTTAGGTGTTAATAAAATAATTATTAGACTACTGTATTTGTGTTCCAAACATGTGTAAATCATCATATCTGCAAATGATATATCTATGTGCATAATCATTCCTGTATTTGTCTCTAACCGTCTATTTCAAGTGTTATGACTTACTGACAAGTCTCAGTTGTCCGATCTGTCCTACCTTGATAATAAAAATAAATAAGGTCTAATTGCAAATCAAAACGATTCAAGTGAACTCAAAAATACAGATAAACATACTCATCAAAATTAGTATATGGTAATGAGAGTCAATGACCTTGTATTGTCAAATTTATAAAATGTTATTTTCTTCTTTTTTGTAATTGAAAATCCAGTAATATCAACAAGCCAGTAATGAATATTCAGAGGATTATCCTCTGAATATTCATTACAAAGTATGTAAATATTATGATTATCTAAATAATTATAGATACATTTTAATTATAATATTATAATTACTTACTGTATATATATTGATTGTTGTGCTTTTAAAAACTTTTTATGTGCTGTGCAATAAAGTATATTATTATAACATATACATAAACTTGAAAAAATAAAACATCTTTTGTCTTGTGCATGTTAATCTAATGCGATTATGTCATAAGTTGAGGCGAGTGTCGGAGCTTTAGTGTTTAAAGTTTACTGGAAGCGGAGGTAATTGGGAATTAACATTCCAGATATCTGAGTTCATTTATTGAATATATAATTATTCATTATCATCTTTTGAATATAATGAGTTTGAGAGATGGCGATTTTGTAGAAAAAATGATAAGTACTGCATATTATACCGAGGTAAAAATCTATTCAAGACTTTCAGTCAACCTCCTATTCCGGGATATCTAGTCCTATCAGTTTTCTTGTACCAGGTTCTGAATTATTTAATCATGAAATAAAGTTATCGATATAGACAATGTGTATTGTCTGTGAATTGTGACCAATATCTCTTCGGGTACCGTAACTCGTACATGTGTAGAACACACACCTTTTATAATATTTACGGTGTTTGCTGCATTTTTCGATACTTTGATTGTAACGTAATTAATTATTTGGTTCAACACTACTTTAAAATTGTACAAAAATATATTATCATATGAGAATATAGTTGTATGTATGTGTAAATATTTAAAATTAAAACGTAATTAAAAATTAATAGTTAATAATACTGACAAAGCTTTTTAATACTTACTGCATGTGTAAATAAAGTTCACTGTTCAAAAAGCCTTTACACGTTGGCGCCAAAATACAAACTAAAATGTCTAGTTTTTTAATAAAAATACGATATTGAGATCTTTGTTTTTTTTTTTTAAATGATGTTAAAAGCAACATTAGAAATTATTAACATTTAACTGTAGAAGAGTAATCTTGAATACGGTTTTTATAAGTGAAGAAACATGTTTTTGATAATTTCTGATTCGACATTTTATAAAGCGACTTATTTACGCACTAGTTGTGAGTAAATCTTGAGTGGGTAGAAGAAGTCTGCATCGTCGAGATATAACAAATGTTAAATGTCACGGTGGCCTCATCTAACATGTTATGTTTACAGGGTTCACTCGGTAAGATTAGCGTATAATGTTACATATGTATTGTACTAAAAGCTAAGTTCACTGACCGAGAACAAAGATTGTATTTTCAGTTTAGTGCAGATGCAAAAGGTTTATAGACAGGAACAATTAATTCTTTAATCTAGATAGTATTAATTGAATAATGATAATCATACAAAATATTTTTTTATGTGATCATGTAAATTGACGAGCTATCAAAAATAACTTCCAAATTGTTGACTTGAGAAGAGAAAAATGAAATATTGTTATCAAATCACTTTCGTCGTAGAGTTTGGGTTATTTTCGGTTAACTGGCGGAACCACCTGTAATGATGGCTTGTCGCTTACGACGGTAACTTTGAAGCAAATTTGCGGACCAAAGTACAATTCAAGCTAGCGTGGCATTTAAAGAGGAAATTGCTGATGCAATTGAATTCACTTCAGTATGAATATAAAGATGCAAGTGGTTGACGCATAAATTACATTGACAATTGATATTAACAATTTACTGGGAGTTAATGGACTTAATGAAAATTAAAAACAGCAAAGAATATAAAATACCACTTTTAGAAACTGTCATTAGTGCAAATAGTCTGCTGACGCTTTCGAAAATATTATTAAAATTACCTGTTGGCAAAGGTATTGCACTGTATCCCTATATCTTTGAAAAACAAGTAAAAGGTAGCGATCAACAGCAATAAATGCATTGTTAAGGTCAACATAAGGATAGTCACGAACTGGATTTCTATAATTTTCAATCTTAAATAACATTCAATATTTTACATGTTGATGTTTTTTTATGAAGCTTTTGTAATTAAGATTAACATTAAAAGTCGCAAGTATATTTTGCACAAAGCAAATTGGTTAATCATTCATATGCAGATTAATACTTCACCAAGATGTTTGTTGTCTATATTAATTACACACGAGTATTGAATATATAACTATGAATCGATTCAAACTCATCGTGGTCAAAGTCACGTAGTCATTGTTGGAGTCTTTCGAAATGACCAGGTAGGTGTGTGGAAATGTAAGTTTCATAAATTAAGTTTATTTAAGATAGTCAAACAGACTTCCTATATAAATAAATGTTCAATATTTGTTAATATGTTGTCGAATTATTTATTAATTAATTAAAGTTAATTTATAAGACGATATTTAATTTGATAGGTTAGATGAGTTCTATATATTTTGTTGATTTTAGGAATTGGGTAACATGATTGAGTTTTTAAATATTTTAAAATCAAACACGTGACAGAAAGATATGAAGTAGGAGATTATTGCGGTTGGGTATTAAGTGAGAACGTCACATGACTAATGGAATCATGAATATAAATGTGGACAAAAAGAGTCGAGACCGAATGAGTCAAAAGGGAACATTTTAAGGGAGGGATTTATCACGATTGTATGTACAGAGGAACAAGGACAGGAGCATATTGAAGAAAAATAATAATGATGTGTAAGAACCAGATTGTACAATGATAGTGTACTGTCAGGACAGAATTAAGACTTATTTTAAGTTATTAAAAGTACGAAATGATTTTGTAAATTGATGTTTTGATACCATACTTATTTCTTATTAATTACTCAAAGATTATGATTAATTTCGTTGCTTCAATAATAAAATATTTTAATTAAAATAAATAAGACATTAATTATTTGTGTATTTTACAAAGTATTACTCTATCAATCCACTTTACATTAAATTGTCAGTCGAGTATCTTGTGACTGAAGATCGAGTAAAGTACCGAGGGTAGTATAAATATAGGTTACAATAAATACTCACTTTAAAGCAATATTTGAGTAAGTATTCGATCTTTACTTTACCAAACATATTAATTTCTATGATGCGGCTACTAGGTTTTTATTTAGAGACAATAGCCGTTATGAATACATTAAGCAGCTTCCTCAGAATGTAGGTTCATTTAACCACACTGTATTTTAAATATCAACGCTATTAAAAAGAAGTTTCTGACTGACACATAATGGAAATATATTTAAAAAGACATATAACATGTTATGTTTGAAAGCAATGACTTCAAGTATGCTTAAAGTAATGAAACAGAACTAAAGACATCGTAAAATACTTAGTACATATTGACCAAATTTATCATCTAATTTTTTTTCAGGATCATGACAATTTTTCGCATAATCTTTTAACGCTAAATTACATTTCGTCATTATCATTGCACAATATTTCTAATAGTTACGCCATGTTGTCGTTTGTAATTTCCAAGTTATAAAACATATTATGCTGAGTAGCAAAACGATACGAAAGCAAGGATACGAATATAATCAAATAATCAAATGCTTCAGCCTTATCTGACAGAAAAAAAGAAAAAACAAAATGAGTCACAGTCCGCCCCTGACGTATACTATCATTTTTAAGACGATTTGCCGAGAAGCGTTTGTATCTTGATTTTCCCCGTCAAAAGTTTTGTAAATTTTTTTAAACTGTTTTGGTTATATTTTCTTGCTCATTAAAAAAAATATATATTATTATTTATAGGTTATTGACAGCAATATAATTTTACCCCAAACGATTTTTCTTATGAAAACATAGAAATAAAAATCATTAAGATATTTTTCTACTACACATTTTTCACACTCAATCAAAATACGTTAACTTTTCTATATTGATAAATTGAAATTATAAATCTTAAACCGACTTGAACACTTATATCTTCGAATACTTTTAATAATCACATATTTTCTAAAAACAGCGAAAGCCTATTTTCAATAACTTTAAAACCTTTACTTATCTAAAGCTATCGTTTTATACTTTATAGAAAATTCAATCAAGGTAGTTCCTATCCAAAGCTTTGACGATAGTTACCATAAGGACTTTCCTTTTAGATTAAATTTCTAACGATGACAAAGAGAGAATGTTACAACAACAATTTTCAAATATTTCATTAAAATGTTTATTAGCAATTTTTATTATTATAGTAAAACACTTCGTGCAGAATTGATTACACCTCGATAGTGAGCCAATATCGCCTTTATGAAATTTTAATCATCAAACCTGAAAAAGTTTTTGCGTTTAAAATGGCGTTTGGAAAGGTATTAAAATAAAATTATGTGCAGTATTTGAATTAATTATGATATGGATTAACGAAAAAAAGTTAGACAATGAATTCATTAAGTTTTACTATTCTTCAGACGTCGTCTTTGATTAAGTCACAACAATAATTATGAACTCTCCGGTCCCGAGTCCGAAGCAGCGCGTAAATTAAATGAATTTCTGCCTTGTTTCAATTTGCTTTGAATGTAACAACAACCGGATGTACTAAAAATATGACCCTTATATTTTCTTAAGTATGATCATTTTATTATTAAAGTCATAAAAAAGTACTATTATTATTATATAATACTATTATATTATTTATAGTTTGAGTCACAATATTATGATTTATCTCAAATTTGTTAATTTATTATGTTGTACGTGTTTGGTCTTCATTAACATGTTGGTCGTTCAATTTGGATAAAATAAGAAAGCCTCACAATATACAGTTTAATAATGTACAATATTTTATATATATTATATGATTAAATTCCTTTATGAACATATATACTCGTTAAATTAAATATAATAGATTATATATATTATATGTATTATATTATATACATTATATATATTATAATAGATTATATATATAATAGATTATATATATTAAACATAATAGATTAGAAATATTAGCGGTGAATATTTATGTATTTATAAAAAGCTATTAAAATTAGAACAGAAATTAAGTCAACATATAAGTTTCTCATCACCCTGGTAGTCTCTCTGGTTTCACGGCAAAGCCCAAATATCTTTCGGTTATAATACAGTGCGACTATACGACTGTATATGCAACTTTATGTTATGGTGGACGGTTTGTGATATGTATTGGGGAAGGGAGAGCAGGCAAACTTCTGACAATAATATAGGTAGTATATATTTATGTATATCTAACCGGCTTCTTACTTTGCTTAAATCGAAATTTGCTAGATCTAATTTCAGATTTCTGAAGAAATAGGTAAAATTGAAAATTCATATATATAAAATAAAGATTTAAGAGTATGAGTGGTGATCTATCCCTCTATCCCTCTTTGAACAAGGAATAAACTGAACCATGACCTGGATCCATCAAGTAACGTAAGTATCTAGAATAAAATATATATTTTTAATTAATCTATCATAAATGTATGTTTTTTTATGTTTGATGAATGGATTTAAATCTTAATCAAGACTGAAAAGATATAACATTTGTAAAAGTTTTATAAAATTAAAGTTATTACTCCATTACAACAGTTAAGAAATGTTTTATTACTTTTTTTGTTTATTTGGTTTGTAATAACATTATTATTGTTCTAAATATAGCCAATACCATATTTTCTGTTTCTGAACTTAATAAGAGGTAGGTGGATTGGACAAAAACTTAATCCAACTATACTAACTACTGCAATATTTATATTAAAGAAACAATTTTAAAAATAAGTTGGACACATAATGAATAATTAAATTACAGCTATATTGCAATAGTAATTTAATAATACAAATCCAGCTCCACCTCTAAGGCCGGTAATGCTCTTGTGATTCCTGGATGTTACAACAGTTCGAAGTCGACGGTGATCACTTGTCATCGGTGAACTTCACAAGCGTTTGTCCTCCTCTAACACTAAATAAAAACACAGATATGAAAAAAAAACAGATGTCCCTAAAGAGTAAAACAATTTATAAGTTAACAAACATAAAAAGATAGAAAGAAAGTAAAAAGAAACAGAAGAAAAGATAGTTCTTAGTGAAGTTATTAGTAATAAATCGGTAAGAGATCTTTTGTGAATCTCAACACGCGCGTGCCAATTGTATAACATAAATATAGGCTGCACTTAACAAGAACACTACGCATTAAATCAATATGAAATAACATTATTATAAATATTTGTCTGTTATCAGATACTTCGATGTATGCTTGTAATTTTACATTCAGAATAATCATAGTATCCTTAATAAGTAATTTCAATTTACTATTTTAAACTTTACACAATGAGCTATATTTTTTATTCATTATAATACTACCAGTTAACAAATGATTGCTTTTAAAACCTCCACTTATTATTTATTATATTTGGTAAATATTATTTTAATGATAGGCCGCTTTATAATCACCAGTAATGCATTTCTCATATTAATGGAAGAATCTAAGGAAGTGGAACAAGAAATTCTTCATGACAACCAATAAATGAAAGATATTATATTTGTTAAATGAAGCTCTAAGTAACCTTGTTTCTGTGGGAATTATGTACTTATGTTTTTTGAGTGATTCAGAAAAATTTAATATGTTAATAATTAAACTAATATTATCAGAAATTTCAAAACACCTCCGTTACCTCAGTGTAGTTATTATACATCATTTTATCAACTGCACAAAATACTCAAAACGTCAATGTTGTCAATATTTTTTAAAATTTTAAATTTTCTTCTACAGATTTGACATTTTAATATTATTTGCAGCTCAACTTTACACGAATAATTCTCTCAATTTAGCTAAATAACAAAGCAACTGGAATTCCCTTTACACTGAGTGAATTGTCTAGGTATAAGTTCCCGATAACAAAAAAAATAATTTGTTTGTGTTATTTAAATAATTTATTTAAGTAATGAGAAACTTTAAATATAAAATTTAAGTTCTATTATTTAATCATTTATAATAAATTAGGGGTTGTGGTGTCGTCTGCCGGCTCTTTGACCAACAGTGTGTCAAGGCTACCCCCAAATTATCAGTTCTATGTTTCAATTCTAAAATATTTTGTTAAACGAAATTCCTCTTTATATGAATTATTCCGACACACTAAAGTAGGAAAAATATAACGAAATAAAAAGTTATAAAACTTAAAAATGGTTATGATATTTTAAGATATCATTATTCATTTTAACCTTAAATTTAAAAAAGATCTAATTTAATAATTTCATTCCATCGTGAAAAATAATTTATTTATTTTAAATGTGTAGAATTGTCGAACTTTTTATAATAATTGAGCGTCGGTTTATTTTTTACTACCTGACCGTCTAGGTTTTAAAACACTAGGCAGCCATTATTCCGACCACAATTACACAATTCACAATTAGTACGAATAAAGTAAGTAATAGTATTATAACAGAAAATATTATTTGGTGTGACTTGTGTTAAAGTATTAAATACCAAATTTGGACGCTGCTTCGTTTGTACTAAGTGTGACATTAATTTGTAAGTCCCAACTTCCCACGCGGTTCTGTCTGCGTATATATCTTTCTTTTCGCCTGCGCAAGCCGGACTACAATATTTTATCCTCGTAATTTTTTAAATATTTGTTCAAACTACGAGTAGATGTATAATTTTATCTCTTTACACTTCAGAAGTGACAACAGTACCAACTTCAACCAACATCTATACTCGTATGTTAGTGCAAAATTTGTATTGGAAATAGGATATCGAATCTATTGTATTTCTTCAATATTTAAGCAATAATGGCTTATATTAATATTGTCGTCATATGTTATCTTATTTTGTACGGTTTAACAACGCACACCAGAATAAAAAAGGTGTCACGATCGTCGTTACACTTTGGACAATTTACAATATAGTTTTTTATAAATAATATATAAGAGTTATTATAATAAATTATTATATAATTATTATACAACTGACCCTAAGGTATACCTTATACCTTGTTAGTTAGGCTTCATTAATATCTATATATTTGTTCTGCGTTAAGGGTATCAAACTAATAAAACAACTACACAGTTGTTTTCTGGTCTTCCGTGAAGTAAAAAGGCTACATTGTATGACCCGTGATTATTAAAATATGTTTATAAAATGTAATCCCATTATCAATGTGGATATTTAAATAAACAGCTAAAAAGTACTGCGCTTCAAATTTTGTTAATTTACTATTCGTTTGAGGTTAATTATCAAAATAAGGTACAATTTCGATATAATGATACACATTTCATTTAGTTTTAATTAACACTTTTCAATAATCACATAGCATCATATCAATTTGTTATAACGTATCTCTGTGATTTTATAGATTTCAACCTATATATTATAACTAATTGGAGCTCTGTAGGTCCGTTGAGTACGAGTCTTAGACATTCCGATTGAAGCTCTTCTAATTTGGTAGTCTTCTGTAGTCCAGAGTGTGGTGTAGCGTCGTCGTGAAGCAACAGTTGACCAGCCTCGGTCGATCAGCAGCTCGTGTGAAGTAGCCACTACGACAAAAAGCCAATTTCATATGTAAAAACCTAATATATCATAATATTATATTTTACTTATGTAAATGTATCTTAGGTTCTATATCAAATATACGAGAAAAGAACTGTTAGTATGTAATATGAGGACACAACGACCCCTTTGACCGAGGCTTTACCACTTCGTAATGTAAACAATCCATGTACTCGTATGTCTATATCTATGTGACCAAAAATATTTATGAGGGCTACATTAAAATGTCTATTAAAAACTATTTTAAAAGCCCTCGAGACAATCTCTTTGTATATCAAATTATTTTAACTATTAATTGAAAGTTGTATTATTTGTCAAAAACACCTTTGTTCTTAATTAAGAAATAAGTTCATATAACAAATTATAATTATATAATATTTCAAATTTTTAACTATTATAAATTGTGCTTTTGCAAATTTTTAACAGGCTGCTTTCAAAACTAAAAAAAAATGTTATTTGAAAGAGTGCTTAGAAATAATTAATTTTATATCAGGTTTCGTCACCTGTATGTTTTTTTATATAAAAAAAATATTACAATATTTTGATTGATATATTTGAATAAAGTACTAAATATTTAAAAACCAAATACGTCCCACGGATTACATTGTTTTAAAAGTCATTTGATCTCTTAAGATGAAGAGCTGTTTATTCAAATCCCATATAAAATAATTATTAACAGTCAGACAGACAAGCGGACAGACAGACATTAAATAAAACAGGGGTTCACGTCAGAAACTATTTATTGTATTAATAATTTATTTTTAATCGTTCCTGTTATTAGTTATTTTAAATAAATAATATTGAACTGTCTCGTATAGTTAACCGCAAGTGGATTCAATAATTATTTTCAACAATTTTTTTTTATTGATTTTTTATAGTTTACTCAATGACATTCTGAAGCACAAAAACAACAACAAAAATCTCATTTAGATCAATGTCAATTTTGTCAAAGTATTCAATCAGTTGATTGTACACTGCTACATTCACCCTCTAATGGAAAAGATACCGACAACAGGAACCGTTTTGTTACAATTAAAGTATTAAATTTCTATAAAATGCACATTTTAGAGAAATTCAAATCTCCGACAAGTGTTCTACATGTTGACCGGAACAGAAATTGAAGAACACACCATTCTTTTATAAGTGTTTAGTAGTATTCGCAAAATGTGGAAAAAAAACATCAAAAAAAAACAATCAGATAAAAGACGAAGGGACCAAAATATAATATCTTGTTTTTAGTTCTGTATGTACGAGTATGTATGAACACGCAGCAACATATGGAACATTTCCTTAAGTATTACATATTTGTATATATTGCATCTGTACTAGTGTACTATGTGTATAGATATCACTTAACCTTCGGGACAGAATGAAATGTAAGAGTATATGTAAAGTAACATTCCTTGCGTCTTATCCAGCATTCTTGAATGTTATAAGAAAACAATGTGGAGACCTGCGTTAAAATTGTAAGTATGTAAAAACATACTATTATAATTGTTTAATAATGTAACTGCTGCTTTAAAGGATATACAATATTTATTACTATAGTAATACTAACTAGCCTCTAAGAATTTGTTTCCTAAATAAAGTATAATAATTATTATGCTTTAATACATATTTTATTTCATTTATCATCAAACAACATTCGGGACAGGGATTAGCTATTCATAGAAAATAATACTACTTTGCTCACTTGTGTTATTGCATGTTTTAATTTTTTACATTCAGTCTGTTAGTATACTTATACTCCATAGTTACTTGGAATTCAAAGATAATTGTTAAGTTTGTAGCGCTTTTGATTTATTCCACATTTTATATTAAACATTATCGACTCCAATTGTATTGATGTACCAAATTCTAATATCCAACTTCGTATATCCAATCTCATATATTCGTCTAATAAAATTTATTTTATCTTACATTGATATTACAACAAGACACTGACGAGTGCACTGAATGTACGCAGACACGTGTCTAACAATTACGTGTATGCTGTAAAGAAATTAAATAAATATAGAGCAAATGTAATAAATAAAATGCTTAGCAAACATTTATATTATATTATATTTAATTATATACTCGTACATACATAGTACTATAAAATGTTCAAGGTATTTAAATAAATACTGTAGTAATATAGTGAAGCAATTAGTTCAGAGGAGCCGTGAAGTGTTGATAGCAATCTCTCGCTGAAGAGATTTACGGTCTATGAGTTATTACACGATCTGATTAATTATCTTATCACCTTTAAATGAATAGATATATGAGGATAATTATAAAGCTGGTAATGGTAATGAAATATTAAACTGAATCAATATGATAGAGATATTAACACATATTATTATTGTGTACCTGATATATGTTCATTAAAGGTATTTTCCAAACATATTATGAGAGTTAGTTTATTTTTTTTTAAAGTTTTTATTTTCTATATTACAACTTTTACCAAAATTCGCCTAATAGTTATATCATAATTTAATGTTTCGGGGCCGCAAAACAGAGTTACAGTGAAATTTCTTAATAGATAGTAAATGATAATATTTAGTAACTATTCTATTTATTTCGGAACTCATGTTAACCTTTCATGACAACTTTAAGCTTTCATAACAGCTTTAAACAAGCTTCATTCACAACATTCAAACAAACTGTAATTAATTGAATTACTGAAGGCATTCTTAAAAAATCGTTCGTCTCTTTATTTTATATTAAATTAAACACTCCATTGGCGGTACTCTCACCACAGAAGATGTGGAATTGAGAAAATATTAAGATTTTACGTGACCTTAATACAATACGCCATCCTCTCTTAGAGTCTCTACGTGACACGTATTATAATTATTCTGTGACAAATGTAGTGTAGGAGAAGTATCTCCTACACTACATTTGTCACAGAATAATATGTACAGAAGTATTAATATGTGTTAGGTTAAAACTTAAATGACTAGTAATTCATTTAAGTTTTAACCTAACACATATTAAGAATGTAGAAACATCATGAATAAGTAAAATTGGTACTGAAAATGAACTAAAATTATTTTGAATTACATTTATCTTTAATAATATAATAACATTTATAATGTATTTAACTTATTAAACATTTATAAAATATAATTAGAACTGATATTACGTACATAAATAATTGATGAAATACACTTTTCGTGGGAAAATGGTTATCAAGTATTTAATTATAAGACAAATATTGAAATATTAAAATCAAAAACATTTATTTCATTATAAAAAAACACATGACAATAATAATATCAATTATAAAACAAAAACAGAAAAATATGTTTTTCTCTTTCATCATACAAAAATACAATGTTCCAGAAACGAAATGAGCACAATCAAAGAATCAACCCTTAATACCAGTTATCGAACTCCGTTATGATATCTCTACACTTTGTTTAACATCCTTTGTAACAAACAATTTAAACAATATTTTACCGTAGTTAGTGTCACCAGCTGAGGTCATCAGGTCAAGGTTACCATCATGTGATCATGATATATTATACAGTACATGTTGGATCATGTGACATGTTAACAATACAATCAAAGATATTGTTAGTGTCGATACAACCGTATTTCACTTTCATATATTAAATGATTCATGTTAATTGTAAATCCATGTTTGTATGTATTATCCCTTACATGTCGTATCCGCCTAATATATATATAATCAAGGACGTCCCGTCTGTCGGTCGATTTCCTCTAAAACATGTCGTAGGAGGAAATTGCGGGAAGCTGATGTGATTCCGATATTTTATCTTCGTATCTTACTTTAAGATTATAAAGTTACCTGATGTGTCGTTTGAAGTGAAATTAATAAGGTTACATTCATTATCAAGCTTACTCTGTAATACATTAGTTATGAAAATGTGATTAGTTCAGTCAACTATGTTATTGTATTCTGAAAGAACTAATTAGTACTTATTTGTGAATTAACTGTCGTTTTTTTATAAACAACTTTGTTATATATTTTTTTGTTCAATCAGTATTATAGTTATAGTTTTACATTCTTTATATCATTGTGATACTAGGAGATATTTTCTAGATGTATTAAATTTGACAACAGTTTATAATGAAATTTGAAAGAATACTGTACGGTGCAACACCGCACATTTCGCCAAATCAGCTTTTTAATTGTTTCGCTATAAATCATAATTGACATACATTTCAGTTCGCATTAAGCAAGCATCGCGCGCGTTCTCTCTATCATTTCTATCATTATTTTATAACCAAAATATATCAAATATTATCAAGCATAGCAATTATCATTTTCTATCATCAAAGACGTATGAAAACCCCATACATATACAATATTTAAAGATATTGTTTTAACACGTTCTCGGTTATGAATACTTATGGAAGAAATATTGCTTTTAATAGATTTTCTATTGAGATAACGAAGATTAAAAGAGAAAATCCCTAAAGAAGACATTTAGCAAGAAATGTTATATTTCAGATATTAACTTTAAATCACAATGAAACGTAAAACTTAAATTCTACGTCATTTTTACTTATAAAAATAAGAAATTTGAACTTTGCATAAATATATTTATTATTAAAATGTTTATTGTAATAATATGTTAATCAATAATAAAATAATGTTGATGTTGTTATAACTACACAGATTATTTTATTATTGATTAACATATTATTACAATAAACATTTTAATAATACATAGTAACATATATCCAAAGCAATGTAAGCTATTCTATGACTTTTACTCAACATACAAACTTCAATTATATCTTTTTCCGTTCCTGGGATACTGCAATATTAATCATGAATTATTTAAATAAATAATATTGAACGGTTCAGATATAAATATAATAAACATATGAGAATCTATCTATCTATAAATATATTGGTCAGAGAATAGTTTTTATTGATTTTTTATTATGGGAGACAAACTAAGACATTCCAACGCATGACCGCGCTAGGTTTTACATTATTAAATAATAATATTTCAACCACAAATTTTGGATCAAATGGAAACCTGGAAACTGCTATTTATAGTCACAGAAAATAATAATATGATGACTATAAGAAATATATTAATTAATAAAAAAATAACTATTACAATTACACAGTACTTCCAACAGCTCGCGCCATGCTGTCGTTCATCATTTCCAAGATACAAAACATATTGTAGTGTGGAGCAAAATGATTACAACGCGACGAGATTTTCAATCAAATTAGAAGATTAATTAATTTATCAAAATCCTATTTAAAAAATGAGTCACACTCCACCCTTGTCGTATATTTTCATTGTCAAAAGCGTTTTGCAGGAATACGTTATTTTCTTACATTTCACTGTCAGAAATATCGTAAACGTTATCTTGGCCTCTGTTCGTCATTATAATGTTAATTATATGTAATTATATATATTACCCTTTAACGCTTTTTTATATCTCTATATTATTCTATCTCTCCTCTGTTTCTTCATGCACGTATCAAATAATTTGTCTCCTGTATTCATAATACTATATATATTTTAATATGATATATATATATATATATAATTATGTATTGTATTTATGTTTGTTTATGTAATTAAGTCTGTTAATATTATGCACCACTCTTGTATGTAACTCACCTTAAACTTAGACATAAGGTTGTTTGGCAGAGATCGCTACTTAGCGATAAGACTGCCTTATTGTATACCCATACATAGTTTAAATGTTTTTTGTTCCGATACTGTTATTTTACATTGTGGCTGCAATAAAGTATATCATTATTATTATTATTATAAACTTATTTACTGTGTTGCTAAATTATATTTTAAAATATTAAATATTATGTAAAAAAATAATTACAAAACTTGTAAAATAGGAAAATAAGCAATTTAATATTTCATTAAAATCAAAGATAGATTATTTTTATCTTTCAAAGTTACAATGGTATGGCATTCTAACATTTTTGATACGTAATTTAATCCACGTTTTTAAGGTGTTAAGGTAATATTGTCTTCTAATGTCCAGCGCGGGGTTGTCAGCCATGAGGTGCCCGAGTCTGGCCCATGGTTGACAAGGGGGGGTTCACGCAGCGTTCTGCCCTTAGGGGTGGCCCGTCTGCGGCGGCGGGCTCGGGTCCCTTTCCTTCGGCCTCAGCAGTTGCAAAGTGGGCCTTGGAAATTCGGTGGCAGGGCACAGGCCCTCTTTTCCGGGGGACAGCCGCGGGGTCATTCCGGGGACTTCTCTGATTGCAGAGTTGACCTTGGGGTGGCCTCGTGGTTGCGGGATTTTGTGGACGATTAGGGTTTGGGGTTCTTCCTGTCAAGTCGCTCTCTAAGGAGCGGTTCGGAAGGTCGTTTCTCCAAACAACAGACGGTGCCCGGATTAACCTTCGTGGAGCGTGACACCATGGTCTTGCTCGGCGATCGTTAGTCCCGACTTGGTGGGTTCCCGACATATGCCTCTTTCTTGCTGGACTCGGTTGACCGCTGTGTTCGGCGGTAGAGGCCTGTCGGGTTCGAGGTCGGGCTCTATTTTTGAGTGGTGGTCTTGCGCGGCCGCGGTCCGTTGGTAGTCCTCCTTGCCAGCCAGCCGGGTCGTGCTTAGCTGTCCGCTCATGTGGGGTCCGAACGGTGGTCTTCCTTCGGGAAGATCACCGCCGAGGGCACTGGGCCTGGACGAGGTCCTCAGACGTTTTGGGGTTGAGCATAGACTCCCCCGGGCGTTTGGGTTCCGGACCGGTAATTAAGTAATTATATTTATTTTTTTATTGTTATTTACAAAAGTAGAAATGTTTTTGGGTTGCCAAAAATAAGATGCAAATGCAAGTTTTTTCTCTCACGTCGTAGCTATTGACTTGTGATTTTAAATATCAATAAGACTATAAAAGTACTTTTACAATATTAAGCATTACAACAATTTTCTGTTTCCATTATTCTGTGTAGTGGGTGGGGTGTTTGTTAGCTGATGTGAGAAGTGAACATAGTATATATTTATAATAAATCATTGTAGAAGTAAAGCCTAATTTGTCTAATCCCCTTTCGTTTACTATAGTTTTTTTCATACAGAAAATGTTGTAAATTTAATCAAACTTAATGTTGGTCAAAGCTTTGACTATAGTTGCTATTGGCATTTTTCTTCTTGATTAAATTTCTAACGATGGCAAAACTGAATGTCACAACAACAATTTTCAAATATTTCATGAAAATATTTATTAGGAATTTTGAATATTATAGTGATACCTTGAGTATTATATTTGAATATTATAATGAGCTTTTATGTAAAGGCATTGATCATACCTCGTTGATGAGACTATAATGCATTTATAAAATTTTAAAATCAAATCTAATATAAACTATAACTACATATATTAACATAAATATAAACAGTAACTTATAAGGTTCAAAACCGCATTTCGGCAACGTAATATAATGACATTCCGTGCAATGTTTGATTTTAAAATAAAATATTGTAGATATAGATTATTTTAAGACTTAAGAAAAAAGAAAAGTTAAATAATGAATTCGTTACACTTTATTTTTCTTCAGTCGTCGTTTTTGATTAAGTCACAGCAATAATTATAAGCTACCCGGTATTACTTAGTTTAGACGCGGTCCGAGCGTAACAGTGCATAAATTAAAAGAATCTCTGCTTTGTTTCAATTTTCTTTTAACCTGTAACCTGATATACTAAAAATATGACTCTTATATTTTCTTAAGCCTGATAATTTTATTCTTAAGGTCATTAAAAATAACTTTTATTTGACAAGACGGACGTATTATGATGTATCCGATTTGTTATCTTCATCATCGAAATATCATTTCCTTGTTTGGTCTTGAATAACAAAATTTCCTTTTTTTTTTCAAAAATTTGGTATAATTAGTATGCCTCATAGTCACAAAATTATGTCAAAAATAATAAATCAATAATAATAAACACAACCGACAACGATGAATATTATTTTTTTTTTTCTAATAGTTTTGAACCCATACGAAATGTCGGGAAATTCTGTCTGACTGCGACGGTCCCTCTTTAAGTAACATAAAATAAACCTTCAGATGAACTGGATTAATCACTTGATTATTTATTAATAAGTCATAAAATGCTTTTTTTTATTAATCTGCATCTAAACTTGCTTTTATTTATTTTTAAATTTTTTATTTATTATTGATTATTTAATAATACGTAAATATAAATTAAATATTAATTAAGACTGAAAACGTAATATCTTCTGTAAAACTATTTTATTATAATAAAATGAAGTCATTACTCCATTGAAACTTTGAATAAAATAAGTTTCATTACTTTTTTATTTACTTTGTCGGTAATAACATTGTTTTATACTAAAAAATTGTTTTTACAAAGTAAATAGCTCAACCCAACTATATTCACTAAAATATTATTTATATTAAAAAAAGCATTAAAAAACTAAGTTGAACATATAATAAACAAATCAATTACAACTCTATTGCAATAGTAATGCAATAGTATAAATCCACCTTCGATCACTTGACATCGGTGACCTTCACGCTCGTTTGCATTAAAGAACCACAGATATGAAACAAGAAATATATTTATATAGTAAAATAATTTATAAATAAAAAGAAGGAAAAAAGAAGAAGAAAGAAAAATAGTTTTTAGTGAAGTTAATTGTTATAGATCAGTACGAGAGGTTTTGTGAATCTCAACACACGCCTACAGATTATATAAAACATAAATATAGACTGCACTTAACAAGAACACTACGCATTAAATCAATATGAAATAGCATTATTGTCAATTGTCTATCTGTTTTCAGAAGACGAACATTTATAAAAATCATAATATGTATTATAAGTAATTTCAATTTTATATTTACTATTTTAAACTTTACATCATCATGTGTGCCTCATTGGGCATATTGGCTACTCATTGTAATACTAATAGTAAAACTCTAACTATTATTTATTATATGAAGTAAATAAAAATTTATTTTAGGCTGCTTTATAAACTCCACTAATACGTATTGACGGAAGAATGTAAGGAAGTGGGACAAAGCATTCTTCAACGTAGGACAACCAATAAATGAAAATCTTCATCAAAGCTATTATCATAAATATTTAATTTCAAAGATGTAGATATTCATTTCACATGTCTGTTAAAATATTATTAAGCATTTAACTTGGTCTTTTATATTTATTTTAAATAATAATCGTTCCTAGATGTCGACTCAAAACTCAAAACCAAAAAAAAAAATGCAATGAAATTTATTTTTATAATAATCATAGAGTATGTTACAGACCTGGCTAAAATAAACTTATAAGAGATCAGCATATGTTTAAACGGTTACTAAAATTAATTATCTAAATAAGAAAAATAGTTTTACAGATCAAATAATATTCATTTCAATGGCAAGTGCTTGTCTCAGTATGGAGAAATTTATTAATCAAGAAGTAAGTTTTTATATTTTTTATTAATTTAATATTCGCCACATTTAAATGGAGGTGATTTTTAATTATCACTTTATCATTAAGATTAATAACACCTGAACGGCAATTAGCTTGAAGCGACCAAACACCGTCTCGCAGTAAAAAAATGTTATTCTTTAATCAAATGCTTCTTAGATATTTTCATATAATAACGAAAATTAAAAAAATCATGAAGTTGAAATCATAAAAATTAGTTTTGAAAGCAATTACTTAGCACTTTACTTTTTTTACATTTAGGTAACTTCAAATGAGGCAAATGGTACTCGCATTTTATATAGCAAAATATGCTGAATTATTATCAAAAAATATTAAATATAATATTATAAATTGATAAAAATTATCACATATTGTATTTAAAATCTCTATAATTAGTTAATTATAATTAATTTATAAAGTGCAGGAAAAGCGACGCGCATTGAGTCATTGCAACTCAACTGGAACATTGAATATGTTATATTAAGATATTAAGTCAGCGTTTTTAAATGAAATAGGAAAGTTTTAATTAATATTTTTCTACAATCAAAATGTAAATTAAAGCCTACGTCCAAGAACATATATGGTATTTTATATCTATAATAATACCTCCTGAATGACATGTTTATGAAATAAATTAAAATACCGACAGGCTTTAGGATGTTACATTTATGTCACGTATATATTTGTATATTTCCTCCACTCACGATACCGTTGCTCAAAATATAATTAATTATTTTATTTTTAAAATTGATTATTTTGCTTGAAATTATCATCATCTCGGCTCCAAAATATTAAGTTGTTTAGATATGAGCAACTCATTTTAATAAGAATTAATTTTTATAACACAGCTTTAACTCTGTATTATTAAACTTCAATTATTATATTATAACAAAATAAATTATGTTATTTAAAATTGTTGTATCTGATATTTGTCACGAAATTCAAAAACTTGCTTATTTAGTGAAACTTTAATTACAACTACAAATTGTCAAATATTACAACATATATTAAATTCCTGTAAGAATTTATATATTTATTAACTGCTTACTTAGAAAACTTTGTGTCTTAGTTGTTAGTCATCTTTAATGTTGATCCCAAGTAGTGGGTTCAATTTCCATTAAAAAAAATAGTTTCGTTATCCAATGGCTGTTATTATCAGTCTGAAAATAGTTTTAATTCGTTATTCATGTTTGTGAAAACCATTAATTTTTTGATTCATACTGCGATTTATTGCTGCTAGGTATTTTTATAAAAAATATACAACTAGAATTATGAAATATTAAAACGCAATGAAAAGAAATTTGATATAAAATTTATGAAATATATTTAAAGAAACTCGTAATTTATTATAAATTTAACTATGAATCTCAAAAATATATAAACAGACTAATAGGAATATATTTATTGCACATGAATTAAAAACGGATAGAAATGTACAAATTATAGGGGTTCCTAGTGGACTACGGAATCTAAAAAACGCCGGATTTCTTTCTCTCTCCTTCTTACCTAATTTGTAAAAGTTCAGCCTCCGTAAATCAGTTAAGTTAGTCGGTAAGTTAGTTTGTCAATTATCCTGCGATAACATACTTCTTGTACCGATGTCGCTTGTCTTAATTCATTAACAGTCCATCGTAACTTATCATTTATATATATACCTGTATTCATTTACTTTTATTGTATGTATCTCGGAAAACCCTTTTGGTATTTTTTCTATGAAAATGACAGAATTTTCAGGGTCAAAATGTACTTGATAAATTTTGTTAAAATGCAACCCTAGAGTTTTTTTATGTACAAAATTATATATTGTAATTTGCTTTATATAATAAAATAAATTAAGAAGTAAAAAGTGTTCAATGTGTTGACGGGGCAATAAAGTATAACTTCATCTAATTATTACATTTCATTAAAATTCGTTATGTCATTTTCCGTAATACATAAACACACACACACACACACACATTCATATAAATAGGCAGAAAAACAAAACAAATGTAGCTTAAGTACTATTTCAAACACAAATCAACTATTATTCGTTTGATACCTTTTGTTTATATACATATATATATGTAAGGACCCCTGATACCGAGGCTTTTCCACTTAACTATGTAGTTATTCAATATTGATCCACGTGATTAATAAATAAATGAGCTGTATTAAAATATCAAAACAAAAACTTCTCAACGAAGTAAATACCGAGTGACGAAAGCGAATCCACTGACAAAACTCCTGATATGAATTTTGCGACGAAAAAAACCACGAACATTTTTATTCACAAACGTAAACAAACACAAAAAATGTGAATGTGTTCGGAACGTTGCCAAACAAACAAACAAACAAAAAAACAAAGAAAAAAAAATACAAACAAAAAATTTGAATGTGCTCGAAACGTTGCACAAATTGCATTTTTGATTTTATTTTATTAGATTGATCAAAGCAATTTGGTAACGTTCCGAACACATTCACATTTTTTGTGTTTGTTTACGTTTGTGAATAAAAATGTTCGTGGTTTTTTTCGTCGCAAAATTCATATCAGGAGTTTTGTCAGTGGATTCGCTTTCGTCACTCGGTATTTACTTCGTTGAGAAGTTTTTGTTTTGATATCAATAGTTTTGTAAAAGGATTGGAAACAAAATGCTGTGCGATTATTTTTCATGCAAATATATACTCATTTATTTGGAATAGTTGCCTCTGACAAAATGAGAGTGTTTTGGCTCAGAGGATGAGCGTTGTAATGACAAAAACGAGACCTCGAGTTCGATTCCCACAGGTGCCCGATTTTTTTTTCATTCGATTTTTTCAGTTTCCATTTATTTTTTTAATTCATTGCTTCAAAACAGAATTTTTTCAGTGTTCGGATTTTTTTCTGTAAATTTTGTTTTATTGTTACGGACGGCAATGCGTTAGTGAGTTTATTCACTGTGCAACTAGCATTGAATTTTAACCGTGTTGTGAGTACGATTCTGGCTTTAAAAGTCATTTTTTGGCCATTTTTGGTCATTTTTCATGATTTTTTGAACTTCTCACGCCTATATCTCGAAATAACGAGTTTTCCCAGATATATGCTATATATCAAATTTTAGCTCTAATTTGGGGCTAGAAATGAGGAAATTTTGGAAAAAATCGTTGGCGCCGTTTTCCAGAAAATGGCCGATATGTCCCCGGCCAGTCAGCCATTTTTTAGTTTTTGACCAAAAATGTCACGTCAACAAATGTTTTGCCATCAAAATGGATATCATTCAAAAGATGAGCTTACAACCTTTCCAATGATGCCCAATTTGTCAATGTACGTCAACTGGTTTGGCCACAGTGCCTCTACGAAAAATGGCCATTTTTGGCCTTTCGAGGGCCGGCCACGGCCAACATGGCAGCCAAATCGAAAAGTCGTAGAACAAAAAAGTCTTAGTTTTTGATGTACTTCAATCCCTGAAAGTTTGAACAAAATCAGTGAAACTACGAACATACACACAAACAGACAAAGTACTTTCAAGAAATCTTCGATCGAGGCGCCAGTCAAAATTTTCAAAATGTCATATCTCATCAACCGGTGGTCGGATTTTGGCGTTTTTGGGCTTGTTGGAAAGATCTCAACAAGAAACTTTTCAAAGTGAAAATAAGTGATTTTATATTGGTGCGGAGCCAAAAACTAAATTTTAGTCTCAGTTTTCAAACGGCCGTAGAGGTGGAGGCGGTAGGTATATTGCTAAGTGTAAATGCATTTTCTGGGTCTATGGGCCAAGGGCTTTCTAAAAATATCACACTCATACCAGAAGGTCTCCTGTATAAAAAAATCGATATAGCGCGTATATATACAGAGTTAGACTTTCAGCACTATGGGTGCTTTCGTCACTCTGAGCTAGCTAACGCCCGCTTTGATCTATTAAAAACTATTTTAAAAGCCCTCGAGACTCTCTCTTTGAACATCAAATGATTTTAATAAGTAAGTGAAAGTTGTATTTCTTATCAAATACACCTTTGTTCACTTAATTAAGAATAACCTCTTACGATAGATTATAATTATATTATTCTTTGAAAAAATTTCATTATTATAAAAGCCTTTAGGATTGTTATCTCGTCCATACAGACTTCATTGTGCTTTTGATTATTTTAATAGATTGCTTTCAGAATTCCCATCAAGTTAGCTTGTTTTTATATAAATCAAAACATTAATAACGTGAATATAAAATAACAAAAACGATGATGTTTTAAAGGATGCAAAACTAAGTTAAACTGCCAAATCTAGATTATAAAGATTGGATAAAGATCCATTCAAACGTCTATATGAGTATACCGAATATTTTTTTTTTGGCGATTAGGTTGTTGCTTAGATGGATTTCAATTTTAACATCATTAACAACACTTGTAGTTCCAACAACAAGCGACTGTCCTGATCTTATATAGTTTTAATAGAGGTGCTGTTATATGTTTGAATAGTTTATATACAATTTCTATTATAATGCTAACGAAAAGTTGGTGACAATAAGACATTATGTTAAAAGTGTGGTAAAGGTAGGACAAACACTGTGATGTCACAAGTGACGTGGGTGGAATCGTTTATTATTTACAGTTTAAATGCTAAATAATAATAAATACCATTTTTAAGCGAGCTATCGTAAAATACATATCTTCTGAGATTAGATGCTTTTAGTGCAATAACCTTTTTCTTTCCAAGACAATTAATTATTAGAGTGAAAGTTTTCTAACAATTATCTAAAATGTATCTCCTAAAAGTTTTATTAATATATTTGTAAAATGTATGCAGCCTGAATGTCAGGAGCGCACGTTATTGGCGCTGGGCGGAGGAAAAATATGCCTACCGTTTAGTATTGAGAATTTGATCTTTTTAAATATTTGTAATGTACGTTGACTTGAACTTAAGTGTTAGGTGAACTTCACTTTTTATTTTTATTTAAAATAAGTTTACTATTTTTATAAAATTGAACTAGATGTCTAATTAACGATATTGTTTCTTACATTTATCTATATTCGAAGTGCAGAAATAACATGGTTCAGTATTAGTCTTAGTTCATCTCTTATCTATTTGAGATCTACGCCGTGGATGACACCATCCACACACGTACACACGTGTAGACTCAGTTGACAATGGACGATTCACTAACATATCGCTATCACTGTTTAATATATCAGGTTTAATATTACTTCATAAAAAAATTGTATTTTGATTTATAAAAAAAATTATTTCTGAATAGTTATATATAAGTACATTAATAGAAGTAAAATAAATGAAAACAAACACAACTTCTTAAATAAATCCTTTTAGCATTTTCGTCCATTTCTTCTGTCCTTTAGTTACAGAGCTCTTAATATTGATAACATTACGCTCTACTCTCTTATTGTATTACGGATATCTTTCATTATCATTATACAACTCATTCCAAATAGTACTTGTTCATTATTATTAATATAATATAAATAGGATAAATTAGAATAGATTTTAGAGATTAAATTAGCTTTAATCACTTACCAAGTAAATGATCCTATATTGCCACCACATTATGTAATAATAGGTTACTTAATTAGAGTTAGCACAGAGCTATGTTATATATTATGTGCAAAGGATTAACATTGGAATGGAGATATTATTTATTATAATGTTTGATAAATTCATGTTAATTGAAATTTTACGGCTTCTTTGGGATCATAATATATTATGTGTATTATATATAAACAATTACGTAACTAATAATTATTTTATATGTTAAAGCTAAAAATATAACAGCAGTGTTTTATTAAAATCGTTTTGCAAAGGAATTAAAATTAAAAACCTCCTTAAGTTACCAAATATATTCGCGGTAAAAGTTGAACTACTCCTATAAGTCGTAAGTCGCTTAACAGGACTAGTTTAAGCTGAACAAAACAGTTAATAAAGGAATTTAATTTAAGGTATAAGATGTCAATTTGGGGTAACTTTGACACACATTGTTGACGAGCTCCAGGCGACTCGGGACCGCAAACCAGATTTACAGTGAAATATCTTTATAAAGTAAATGATTGTATTAAGAAAGTATCGTAATTATTCCTGCAGTCATGTTAACCTTTCAGAACAGCTTTAAGCAGTTTAAAATACTGTAAGTAATACGCTTAGAACATGAAGGAATATTACACTACTACTTCATACACAAACTCAAATTATTTGAATTACTGAAGACATTCATAAAAATCGTTTTTCTCTATAGAAACCAGTCGTTAATATTGAAGAAGACTGTAACTGTAAATTTTTGCGAGTCCGAGTGATGATAATTTTGAAAAAAAAAAAATAAGGAACTAATGGCGACAATTTGTTACTTTACTTTAAATTAAATTAAGCTCTCCATCGACGATACTCTTGCCTCTTAAATTCAATATCTCACAGTCTATACGTGATACGAGTATGTATTGTAATTATTCTATGAGGCATGTAGTGTAGGAGTTGTGATACTTTTAGGTTTTAAAGTGTAACCTAACATAACATAACATACATTGAGATTGTAGAAAAACCATGAATGAGAAAAATTCGTACTTAAATTATTGTAATTTTGGAGATACATATTTGTTTTCATTATACATTAAAGTTATTAAACATTTATGAAATATAATTACAAACTAATTAAAGATAAAAGTACTTTATAATTACAACCACATCTCGTTGGATAATAGTTATCAATTGATTAAAAATAATTAAATATGACACACATGTTCAGAAATTTATATTTATTTAATTATAAAAAAAATATTGCTAATATTGAAAACAAGTAAAGACAAAAATAGAAAAAAAATATGTTGATTTTATAATAAAAATTTAATAAATGTAGTTGATTTTTGATTTTACAATATTTTACGTGTTTTTGTCAAATGTTTTCTAAATTATTGAATTAATCAATAGAAAAAGTAAATAAAAAATTAATACTTATGAATATACTTGAAGTTAAAACATCAATGGAATCCGCGACGACCGGCCGCTCGGGCCGGACGTCATCCGTGTGAGTGATTCGTGATAATAAACTATTTTAAACGAAACAACCGGCTATCCTGCGACTAATATTGTAATATTTGAACATTATAATCAATTAGCTGCTAAACTGTTTATCCTGATCAAGAGACGTTGAATTGTGTGAAAAAAAAAGACTTAGTTAAAAGGTGAACAGACGTGCAATTGAGAAACGAGGGTGCTTCGGTATTTGTGAAAAATTAAAAAAAAATTCAAACAAACAAACATCAGACATCGAATGAAGTGCAAAATAGTGAAAATGAATATTTGGTTCAAGGGAGGCCAAAGAAAAGAATATATATATACATATATATATATTTTTATGTGAATAATTTAATAATATTAATAATTTTGTATTTTGTATTTAAAGTTTTGTATTTTGAATTAAAATTATGATTGTATGTTAAAATAAAATATATGTTTATAATAAGTAATATATAATATGAACAAATGCGGCGTTGGGGACCGCCAACCAACACGCCATGTTCCAAACGGCGGAAGGTGGAGGACGGAGCTACAAATAGCTACGTGGAATGTAAGAGCAGAAATGGAACAGAAGATGAATGAATTATTAGATGTGATGGATGACAAAGATCTGGATGTTATTTGTGTGTCTGAGACCAAGCGAAAAGGCAATGATACGACCGATTTGCCTGACAACAGGGTCGCTTTCTGGGCTGGGGTTCCAGAGGGTGAGCGAGGTTGCCAAGGTGTAGGCGTATTATTGTCCTCTCGAATGGTTAATGCAATGAAAGAATACAAGGCGATCAACCCGAGGCTTCTTTGGGTTCGCTTTAAGCTGGGGATAACAAGAGTATTCTTGTTAGCCGTGTATGCGCCAGTATCCTCAGCTCAAATGAGCGAGCTCGAGGAGTTTTGGGAGAACGTTAGGGATGTTCTAAGTAGTGTCAGAGATAATGAAAAGTTGATAGTATGTGGAGATGTGAATGGATGGGTCGGAACCGCGCGAAGCGGTTACGATAGCGTGCTAGGCAAATACGGTGATAGGAGGGTAAATGAGGCTGGAAAGCTTATTTTGGAATTTTGTAAGGAGAGAAATTTGTTTGTGGCAAACACAATGTTTGATCACAAACAAATTCACATGTACACATGGGAGCGAGCGGAAGAAAGAAGTATGATTGATTTATTCCTAGTGGATCAGCGTATTCGAAGTCAAGTTATGGACACGCGATTGTTCAGAGGTGCTAATCTGGGAACGGACCATTATCTAGTCGTTGCTAGAATAAGAGGTCTGTTTGCAGATTGGCGCAGTCGCACGACGTGTATAAACTTGGCGTCGAATTATCGCATATGGAACTGGAAGCTTCAAGATCCACCGATCAGAGAGGAATATCAAAAAAGGGTTTCCAAGAAGCTTGAAAGCTGTGATTCTGGAAATGAAAGTGTTGAAGTATGCTGGCAGAACCTTAAGAATGGTATGGTGAAAGTAGCGACAGAAGTATGTGGTAAGAGGAAAAAAGGTTTAAGTAAAAAGCGTGATGAATGGTGGGATGATCAAGTGAAAGATGCTGTGGAGTTAAAGAAGAAAGCATGGCTGGATTATAAAGCCTCTGGTAAGGATAAAAGTATGAGAGAGATAAGAAAAAGAGCGTACATGCTGCAAAAGCACAAAACGAAAGCACTTATAAAGATGAAGCGTGAAAATTCTGAGAGAGAAAGGGATGAAAGGTTGACAAACAATTTCCGGGAAAACACGAAGCTTTTCTGGCGAGAAGTTAGTGGTTCCCGGGGTTGTTCGGTAACCTGTAGAATGAAAGGGGTGCTTTCGAAGAACGGTGAAATTTTAACTGAACAAGCACACGTTTTGCAGCGGTGGGCGGAATTCTTTAAGGAGATGTATGTACGTGAGGACGCCTCGGTCTTGACTACCAGCGTAATGCTGCGTCCAGATGTAGCCGATGGTGAAATCAGTTTGGAAGAAGTAGAGAGCGTGATTCGAAGTCTGTAATGTGGCAAGGCTGCGTGAGCAGATGAAGTTACTGCCGAGATGATCAAATATGGTGGGCCACGCGTCTTGGACTTTTTCTTGTTTTTGTGCAATTTATGCTGGAAATCGGGGGAGGTCCCCAGACGATTGGCGAAGTGCAGTCATCGTACCTTTGTATAAAGGCAAAGGTTCACAGATAGACTGTGCAAGCTATAGGGCCATCAGTTTGATTAGCTTGGGCGGTAAAGTTTATGCTAAAATTTTTGCGAGAAGAATGCAAGAGAGATCTGAAAGGCTGTTGTGGGAGGCACAAGGAGGTTTTAGACCTAGAAGAGGGTGTATAGATCAGATCTTTTCCCTCCGCATGATCACGGAAAAGTTTTTGGCCCTAAACCAAAAGGTTTTCTGTGCTTTTGTGGATTTGGAAAAGGCGTTTGACAGGGTTGTGAGAAAGAAGTTATGGGAGATACTGCCCCGATACAATGTGAACGGACCCTTGCTACAGGCTGTAAGGTCTCTTTACCGAGATCACTCAGCCTGTGTGCGAGTAGGAGCTGGCATGTCGCCCTGGTTTGACATCCAATCGGGTGTTAAGCAAGGTTGCGCTATGTCAGCTTGGTTGTTCAATTTGTATTTGGATAGTTGTCTCCAAGGAGTGAAAGATAGTGACATGGGAGTGAAAGTAGGTGACCTTAAGGTCAATTGCTTACTATATGCAGATGATGCAGTGCTCATTGCATCATCAGAATGCAATTTGCAGGCATTGGTCTCCACTCTGAAAGATGGGTGTGAAATTAATGGTCTTAACCTGAATGTAGATAAGACGAAGGTTCTGATATTTGAAAGAAATGAAGAAAGAACAGAATGTAAGATCAACGTGAATGATAAGATAATAGAACAAGTGAATGAAGTGGTATATTTGGGAAGTATGTTTAGCAGAGACGGAAGATACGAAATGGATGTGGAAAGGCGTATTGCTGCTGGTAACAGAGTCAATGGTGCTTTGACTGCATTGTTAAGACGGCAAAACGTCAGTATAGCTGCACGTTTGGCTGTACACAATGCAGTTTTGCTACCGACACTGTTATACGGCAGCCAAACGTGGGTAACACAGAAGAAGAATGTAAGAAAGATGAATGCTGTGGAGATGCGATCTCTTCGCAGAATATGCGGAGTCAGTCTAGCTGATCGAATCCGCAATGAAGAGATCCACAGAATGGCAGGTACTAGCGAAGATGTCACGGTGAGAATGAAGAAGAACGTGCTCAGGTGGTTTGGGCACGTTGAACGAATGAGTGATGAAAGAATGGTAAAAAAGATTTATATGGGAAAAGTGAGCGGTAAGAGAGACAGGGGGAGGCCTCGAGTGACCTTCGAAAACACAGTAGCTACGATACTGGAGGAAGGTCACGTAAAAAGCATGAGGACCCCCCGGAGGGCATGTATGAAGAAGTTGATGTCTGTAACCGAGGCGAAAGAGGTATGCAGAGACCGTAGCGTTTGGCGCTCCGTCGTCTCTGACTACCCCGCAAGGGATATGGCGTGAAGCTAAATAAATTAATAAATAAATAAATGTAGTTATTAAATTTGACAACAGCACATATCCGAGACTACCTTTTTCGAATTGTTATGCACAATAAAGTTATATGATTTTATCAAAGTTTTTATCAAAAAAATATAAGAAAATTACACAGAAATGTTACATTATATCTTGTAAAGGTAAGTAAATATTAGAGGTCGCGCGCTACTCGTAACATCAAAGTAAACAACAAACAAACAGGTGTTGCTAATTAACTAGAGATTACCGATTTTCATTAAAATTATCGAAATGTAATCAATAGTGAGTAAATGATTTGTTTTATATTAAGAAATTTCTATATTGTAAAAAATATAAAATTAATCATAATATCAACTTTCAAAAGTTACAATTAAGTTTAAAAAAAGTCATTTTCAGTTTCTAAACCAGCAGGCTATTATTTGATATCTTCTACTCAAATAAAGTAAGCCTTGAATATACAACATTCTTAAAATATTTGCATTTTACTTTTGTACTTATTTTTTTAATTATATCTCACTAAGAAGTTAAATCTGTTTCATTATAATGGACCCACTTCAAATTGTAACTTCATTTTCTCTTTCACTACATTGTCTCGGCACCGATAGTTCTCGAGTTCTTATAAAAGATGTGAAAGATAACCTGAGGCTTACCAGTCACGCTGTTTATACGAAAAACATATCGCTTTTAGATAAATTAATAAATAATGACCCTAACATTAATACATTCGGAGACAAATGTTTCATATCTATATATACCATCAGTTGATAAAATAATTTCATCTCTGTAGTGAAAATAATGAAACATTTGTTTTAACTTCTCTGGCATAGTTTAACTATATTAATATGTCATAATTTAACATTCTCATCTGCTAGTAAATTGTATTCCACTAATTCTCTGATCACATGCTTCAGGACAATCTATTATCATCACTGGTAATGACTATCTTGTGAGTTTAACAAACTGGCTATAAATATTAAAAATCTCGAGTTATAAAGAATTTAACCTATAAATATAAGACACTTCTGCTTTTATTTGGTGTTGTTTGTACTTGTTGCAGTGCTAAGAGAATATATTTTAATGGTTTATGTTATGCAAAGTATTGAATTATTTAAAATATATACAGCATGAATAAATAGTTTTAACTTAAAACTGTTCATAATATGTAGCAGCATATAACAGATTCTACTATAACTATATTTTTTTCTGCAAAAGCAACCTTAGAAAACTAGAAAATTTTGAAGACTATATGAGACAGTATATATTTTTTAAGTTTTATATAATATTTATTATCATCTATTACTAAAACTATACATATGAAGAAAATGAAAATCACATCATAATATTTTTCTAGTACATAATATATCATTAGAGAAACAACAACAGAGCGTCATTTCACGTCCATATTACTTGTCAATAACACTATCCATCAACAGCGATCAAATACAGAATCAATAGTTTATTGTAACCTTATCTCAAAATGCCATCATTATTACAAGTTTTGTTGTATGTCAGTATTTGACTGGAAATTTAAATCCTCTTTGGTATCTAAAAACTATTAAAATTCGTTAAATCTGTTCAAAAGTAATTTAACGCTAATGTTGGCTGTTAAAAATTTTAGTTTGGCATCCTATTACGGCGGACGATTTTATGAAAATTAGATGAAATGGGAGGACTCTAATATAAATCACGGTGGCTTGGCTTAAACATAAACGATGCTTAACTTATAAAGTAAATAATGACCAAACCCACAATCCAGTAACATTTAATTAATAAAAACTTATTTACGGTTAAAAAAAACAATAATTATTCTAATTTTTAATTAGTTTCGACTTACTAATAAAACTTTATAAAATACTTTGGGACAATTATTTTACCATTAGCTTCAAATTTTATCATTATTTAGTATTATTATGAATGATGTTTATCACCGCACCGCATCTTATGATAATAGTACACACTATAATACCTAGTATTGACCAGCTTTCCGCTTCATCTAATGTCTTAAACCAAGTAGTAAAAATATCAAACATTTAAGACTGTTAGATGACGCTCAAGACACACTCAGCTTTAGATAACTACAGTTACGTGGCATTTGATACATTTCATATAACGAGATAAACGTGTATTCAAATTGGTCTATTAAATTTTAAGACATTTTAGTTATATATTAATAATTGGACTCAAGATTTAGGTTAGGATTTAAGTTAGGATTTTAGAAACCTAATACACGTCGTCCATCTTGGATATAAATGTATCACGGTTAGTATCGGCAGGATACCTAATTAGATCATTACTTAGCCATTTCATTTTTTTGTTTACTGTTTTATTCTTCTTTCTTTATTATTTTTAGTCAACTTAAATTTTCTTTTAATCCTTCTTTGTCTGAGGATGTTTAAAACACTTACTATTTACATTATACCACTTGGGGAAAGTACACACACCTCTGTACCACTTTTGGTCCACAAAAATTTGTACCGTAACAACATCAAAGACCTTCTCAACAAGTGAGGTTACCAAATACAACAACCACATGACATTACATTAGTGTAGTGTAGTATAGATTAACATTATGTTGAATATTATCAACATTTAAATACAGATAGGATCGTGATATTTAGATAAAATAAACCACACATTTTCTTAAAGTGTAGTTTATAGTTTATATTAAACGTTAATATATATATATAAATAATATATATAACAAACAAAATTTCTGAGGAGATCCTCATGAAGTTTAAGTTATATTTATTTATTATTGCGCAGTTTAACTGAGATTACAAAATTCATTACTAAATTGCGCCAATTAGTTTATTTACGATGAAGATAATCTTTTGAAGGCTCCATTAAATGATGACAATTATCAAATGGACTATTACTGTAGAATATAACTAATAACAATCAAACACTTCTATTGAATTGAAACTGATTAAAGTTATTACATAAACAACCATTGGCCGCAAGTCAAAATAGTAGTTGCAAGTCAGTTTTAAGGAAATGTAGTACATCTTCAAAACATTGTATCAATATAAAGAAATATTTCACTCAATTATAAACTGTAATGTTGATTTTATATTCACTAAATATATTCAGCACGCATTCTTACGCAGCAAACTTACTCGCCCCCTGCCAAGTTTAAACTTGGTTGTTAGATACAATCTAGTACTGGATTACAAATTTCCAGATTTTTCTAATATATATACTTGAAAATATTATTTTGAGTTTGTGCCAGTTTTTTGGTAAAAGTTCCAAGACATAAACTTTTTTTACACTTATTAAAGGTGTTTGTTTTGAACAAGCAGCTTCAATATTATTATTTTGATTGTAATTTGCTAAATGATTACCTTTCATTGTCAGATGTTAAGATCTTAACAAATATAACTATTTATACGAGATATATTAAAGTTGATTAAACTTAATGTTATTATCATTAAGACAATATTGCGTGGCTTTCTTTAATTTATATAAAAGAGAAATAAAAGTTTACTTTAAGTATGTTTTATGAAAAGTTCAATGTTTCAACATGTTTTAATTTTAATAAAGTTTTAATTATTTTTCCTTCAGATTAAAATAGAAAACTCGTGATTTGTTAATATGTTATCCTGTTCCGGGTAGTATTAGCTATTCTCTTCAGAACCACAATTAACAAGTATCATTGAAAGCTAAAGTTGTGAAGTAGTTCCTAGCAACCTCAATATCATATTATTACTCACATATTATTTTACTTAAAACTTAATCTATAACACTCTAAGTAGGTTATCCACAGCGGTGGTGAACACAAGATAAAAGTTTTTCAGTCACTTACTACTATACGTGTACAGGAAATAAATAAAGCAGTTTAAATTTCAGTATACTACGAGTATGAGTTAAGTTTAAAGTATATATGCGTGAGAATGTACCATATATCATGTTATATAATTTTTCTCAATAAATGAAATACAAATTATAGAGGTTGTTATTAAGATATGCACGTGATGCTTATGAATATCTTATCATCCTAAATGGGTTAAGATGGTAAGTTATTCAGCTATACTAATAATCAAATTATTTATTAAGGACCTAACTTAATAATACTTTACACAGGTTATGTAAATAACGATAAGTATCTAGAGGTGAGTAATAACTAAAGGTGAGCTAATGATAAAGTAGCGTCAGAAGGAATCGTTATTGACTATTCTATATGTTTTGTATTAACATCAGTATTTTGAGACAATTGTATCCGAGTGCAGCCAATACGGTTCTAAATACTCAAAAACATTAATACAAATAATAATAAAAGCATAAAATTTTATAACACTACTATAGCAATAAGAACAACATTTTATGTTTTATGTGATTAACAAAGCTACCTAAATACAAACACACACACACACAAAGATATAAAATGTTGTGACATAACGTTATATTGTTACATGGATACTAATATATAAACTAATTCAATACATTGTTAGGTTTGTATCACTCCTTCGCCTTCGAGCCCGCAACACTGCGCCGGGGCCAGATGGTATTCCGGGGCGAGTTCTATTCCTCGCCCTAGAATACTTGGGAGGCAGGCTTCGGGAACTGTTCAACCTATGCCTGCGCACTGGACAGTTCCCGAAAGCCTGGAAGGAGGGCAGGTTGTGCCTGTTGAGGAAGGACGGTCGTTCAGCCGATTCCCCTTCCGCATACAGGCCAATCGTGCTGCTGGACGAGACGGGTAAACTCTTCGAGAGAATCCTCTCTGCACGTCTTGTCCGGCACCTCGAAGAGGTGGGTCCTGATCTCTCAGAGGCTCAGTTCGGCTTCAGGGCGGGTCGTTCAACGATCGACGCCCTAGGAGCTCTGAGAGACCTGACCCAGGAGGCTGTTCGCGGGGGGGACGTCGTCCTAGCGGTTTCGCTTGACGTCGCCAACGCCTTCAACAGTCTACCGTTCGAGACATTGGTTGAGGCGCTCCGGTTCCATGGAGTGCCTCCCTATCTCCGTAGATTGTTGGGGGCCTACCTGCAGGACAGGGAGGTCCTGTGGGAAGGCGGCGACCGGCGGGTCTACCGACGTAGCGTATGCCGTGGAGTTCCACAGGGGTCCGTGTTGGGACCGGTTTTGTGGAACCTCGGCTACGACTGGCTGCTCCGCTGTCCTCTCCTGCCCCGGATGAGGGTGTTGTGTTACGCGGATGACACCCTCGTCACCTGCAGGGGAAGGAACTTTGCGGAGGCAGCCCGTCTGGCTACCGTCGGCGCTACGTTGGTAGCGGACCGAATAGGGCTGTTGGGATTGGAGGTCTCCGTCACAAAGACGGAGGCCATCCTGTTCCACGGCCCACGCCGGGGTCCCCCTCGTCGGGCGTCCATCTCCGTCCAGGGTTCGGAGGTGGTGGTGAAGACCCAGATGAAGTATCTGGGCCTCACCCTGGACGGAAGATGGAACTTCGGGGCTCATTTCTCCCTTCTGGCCCCGAGGTTGGTATCCACCGCAGCTGCCTTGGGGAGGCTTCTGCCTAACGTTGGTGGGCCGCAGGCTCCGTGCCGGCGTCTATATGCCGGCATCGTGAGGAGCATGGCCTTGTACGGTTCCCCAATTTGGTCGGGAGTTCTTACCGCCGACTCCAAGATCCTCTTGCGGAGAACGCAGAGGATTCTCGCGGTAAGGGTGATTCGGGGGTATCGTACGGTGTCGTACACTGCGGCCACGCTTTTGGCGAGTGATCCGCCTTGGGAGCTACAGGCGGAAGTGCTCGCCGAGGTGTATTGGCACCGGGCAGAAGCCAGGGCCAGGGGGGTAAGGCCCGAGGTGGCTCGGGTCAGGGCTCTAGCTCACCGAGCCCTGATTCGACGGTGGGAGAGGGACCTAGGGTCCCCTGCCGCCGGACTGATGACTGTGGGGGCGATCCGTCCCCACCTCGATCGTTGGATCAACCGGCGGCATGGAACGCTTACGTTCCGTCTTGTGCAGGTGCTCACTGGGCATGGGTGCTTCGGGGAGTATCTGCACAAGATCGCACGAAGGGAGGCGACCCCATCCTGCCACCACTGTGACGAGGCCGTAGACACGGCTAGTCACACCTTGGCAGAGTGCGCAGCCTGGGACCACCAGCGTGTTGAGCTGGTGGCCGTGGTTGGCGGGGACCTCTCGCTGCCGCGCCTTATAGGCACAATGATCGGCAGCGAGAGGTGTTGGGTCGCAATGGCCTCCTTCTGCGAGCAGGTCATCGCCGCGAAGGAGGCCGCGGAGCGGGTCAGGGAGCAGGCCTCCACCGCTGACCCACTCCGTAGGGGAAGGCTGGGAAGAAGGAGGCGGGAGTACGCCCGCCGCTTCCTTCCCCAGCTGTAGTGCCTTGGTGGGAGGGGAGGGTGACCTCTCTCACCTATTACAGGCCCACGTCGTGAGGGTACTCTTAGTTGCTCGGAGCACCCTTACATGGGTGGTTACCGCCGGAGCGTCACGGTGAGTGCGCAAGCGATCCCGTGGCGTCCCATTAAGGCGTTGAGGGCAACCGTTGGTTTTTTAGTGGGTAACCTTAAAAATGGCAGCGTCCTCTATGCTGCCGGGTAGTCCCACATAACCCTCCGGCCATCACCTTCTTGGTCGGCGGGTATCCGTAACGGATTTTTCCAACGAAAAAAAAAAAAAAAAAAAAAAAAAAGGTTTGTATCACTCCGAAGAGTACTTATTTGTGATATAACAGTTTTAGTAGGTATTTATTATTTGACCTCTCGCTGCCGCGCCTTATAGGCACAATGATCGGCAGCGAGAGGTGTTGGGTCGCAATGGCCTCCTTCTGCGAGTAGGTCATCGCCGCGAAGGAGGTCGCGGAGCGGGTCAGGGAGCAGGCCTCCACCGCTGACCCACTCCGTAGGGGAAGGCTGGGATGAAGGAGGCGGGAGTACGACCTCTCTCACCTATTACAGGCCTACGTCGTGAGGGTACTCTAAGTTGCTCGGAGCACCCTTACACGGGGGGTTACCGCCAGAGCATCACGGTGAGTGCGCAAGCGATCCCGTGGCGTCCCATTAAGGCGTTAAGGGCAACCGTTGGTTTTTTAGTGGGTAACCTCAAAAGTGGCAGCGTCCTCTATGCTGCCGGGTAGTCCCACATAACCCTCCGGCCACCACCGTCCTGGCCGAAGGGTATCCGTAACGGATTTTTCCAACGCAAAACAAAAAAAAAAGGTATTTATTATTTAGTCATTATCAAGAAATATTATAGGGTAAAATCATGCCAATAGAATTCTGAATTACTCAAGCATTGTCATCTTTAATGATGAATTAATTATGTAAATTGATAAGGTTACAATGTATTCTCCGGTCCGCCTCGTTGTTACCACAGAAAAATTGAGTATTTCGGGTAGAAGCCTTTCTTCCGCACCAGCTGTACCGGCTATTTATATAATTTTGGTTTAATTCAGTTTAACAATTACACCTTGTATTTACATTAACAATTGAATTTTGATTACAATGTACCTTGATATATATCAACTACAATCACTAACAAACATAAGTTCAAGTTAGTATTTAATTATTAAAGAGTATTAATTAATGATACGAGTCGTGTATCATTATCTCGGTGTTGTTTCTTATTGTGATGATTAACACCAACAGAGACGACCGGCGAATCAGAGTGGATTAAAACTTATAACACAATTCAAACTTTATTTAATTATTCTTTAATTGTTCACAATGATATTAATATATCTTAAATATAAGTTAATTAAAAAATTATTATTGTTTTAATGAGGGCGCTAGCTTTGACGCTTTGAACTTATTATTACTGAGGTGTGAATAAAACATAATGTTTGAGTGATAATTATAAAACACCTTTAATTAAAGATGATGAATATAAAATTAGATTGAAAAGTGTAAAATGAAATAAAACTTTAGCACATTAAAAAACAATCGGACTTCTTGAACGTCACTTGGTCAGTCACAATAATATATTTAGTCTCATTTAGATAATTAACATTAATAACCTTCTAAATATTAATTTAATTATACATTTTATTTTATTATTTTTTGCGTTGTTTTGTCTATAAACTATTTTAGTTAATCCCAATAGGTTATTTAAAAAGACAAGGGTCAATTTAGTTGGTAATATATTTCAGGGTACAAGCTAACAGTTTGGTCATCCTTGACACATTGTTGGTCAAACAGTGGCCGAGTCCAAACCACAACTACAAATTTATTGTGAAGAATCGTCATTTATTATTAAATATAAAAAATAAACTATTAGTTTACTTTGGTACACCTAAGTCCGTGAAAAACCGTGTAAAAAACGACATTGATCGTATGCAAAAATAGGTGATTGGTTCCTAATTTCTAAAACTTATTAAAATTAGTGAAAAACAAGGATTTTTTTAAGAGCAAGTATTCATGTTTATTTAATTAAATCACATATACAATGTTTATTTTTACAAGCATAGTTATTAAAGATAAAAAAGATCATTCACAAAATATTAACACATTTCAATTTCTCTGACCAGTAAGTAAATTTGCTTGTATGCACAAAAAGGGAATTCCTCTAAATTTGTGATATGAACATAATTCGCAAAAATTAAATTTGACAAAAAAAAATAGCCTAAAAAATTTTAAATCGTGCTAAATGGACTAAAATTGTGTAAAAAAATTCAATATATTTTATTTTCAAACCGTGTTATATCAAAACCGTGTAAAAAAACACCGTGTAAAAACAGACTTAGGTGTATTTTGAAATAAAAAACTTATTTATATAACATTACTCATATTTAATAAATATATTACTTTTTATTCTAAAATAATAGTCATTAATAATAGTAGTTAGTCACCTACATGTACTTTGGGTTAGGATCGTGAGTCCGACGCACACACACACACGCACAGACATACACGTTTCTGTAATTCCCATATTGTTCTTCCTGGTTCAGATGTTCTTTATTCCTACAAGCACATGTATTACTCTGTTGTAGGCGTTTAAAATAGGCGTATATTGTAAATATAATGTGACGCGAAATGTGAGCGGAACATTTATGTGTCTATAGGAACAAGAAGGTATCAATCAGTTGGTTATATTTCCTTTACCGAAGCCGCATGTTGCTAAATACTATAATATTGAACTCGAACAATCTATTGTGACGCGATTCAAAACAAACAGTTAGATCCTTGATTTTAAATAACTTTATGTATTAACGATACATTTACCAATTTTTTTATGTCAATAATATTAGTTCTATTTCTAGACTATAACATTTTATTTCTTATGTACTTCATACATCTATTAAATACAAAAAATATTACTTAAACTTAAGTGTCTCAAGAATCATAATTAAACACTCAATTTACCAGTTGGAATTCATCATTGTATACATTTGTAACAATATTTAAATGTAACTACGAAATTTGTATTTACTTTATAAACAAAATGATAATAATTAAGAAATAGTAATTATTAATTGTTAGCATCCCTGTTGTTGTTACGTTCAAAGCAAACTGAAACAAAGCGGAAATTATTTAATTATTGCACTGCTTCTTCGTCCTCCATCTTAAATACACAACCAGCTGGTTTATAATTATTTATCACTGAGGACTGAAGAATCACATACTTTTTCATTAATTTATTTTAATTCATTGATTAACTTTTCTGTTTCACGACACTTGCAACATAAAATGCGAATTTAATAATTTACAGATCATCATTGGGATACTTGTAAAAAAACAAACTTTTCTGAATTAGTTTATTCAAATTCAAAATACAATATTGTTTCATAATCTATGTATGATCAATTCTTTGACACTACATATTTTACTTAAATATTTAAAACCTCCAATATGTTCTGATAAAATATTTGAAAATCATTTTTATGACATTCCCTCTTTGTCAGTGACAGAAATTTCATCAAAAGGTAAGTGCATAGCAGCTATTGTCAAAGGTTTGGAAGAGAGCAACGGTCACTGGTTCAGTGCACTTACAACATGTTGTATGTCGTATGAAATGATAGCTATTAATAAGGTAAAGTTCATCATTTATTGAAGGAGAGGAATGCGCTGCAAAGGATTTAAATGAATGTTTTTTATCCGCCAACCGATTAATTGAATATAAATAATCTTAAATCATTCCTCCGAGATCACTCGGCGGGAGATAGAAAAGCCCCGCTATGCACTGAGTTTGTATAATATCAATAGACAAATATAAGACACAGTGTTCCTCAACACTCACACTGTTAACATTAACAATGTAGTTGATTAACCATTTGATATTAATAATTGTTTTTACATATTATAATGCATTAATTTGAATGCTTCTTACAATGGCGGACTGTCGTATCTTTTTCTATCAGATTTCACTGAGATGAATATGTTAGCGTGACGTTTTACTTATTACTGTTCGCAACTCAGGGAACCTTTTTGAATTTGGGGACATTAGTCCAAGATGACACTTTCACTTAATATATTTACGAGGAAGTAAAGCTTTTTTTACTTTCTAAATGACTACCTATGGTATTTAGCGGCAAATTCTAAAAATAAATTATATTTTTCTGTCACCAATATTTCTCCATACCACCGTACTTTATATTTATTACTTGTAATATTTTATTAATATTAGAGTTATATGATTTAAATTTATGATTTAATTTTTACACACTTAACGCATAAAATAAAAAATTATATGTATTTAATTTACCAAAAATATAACTCGTGTCAGTCACATTAAGTCTACTTACACACTAAAATAATAATAACACTTTTGAATAACATACAATAAAACAAATTATATATACAAAGTGTTTAAAACAACACTACGAGATAATGAGTCACTAGTTGTAGATCATAGTAATTAAAAAATATACAAAGTCACTCCTCTTACCTCAATAGATACTTTAAAGAGTGTTTCATCTGCTGTGACGTCATTAACACACACATCAATATTGTTTGTAACAAAAATGCATAAATAATTATTTATTACAGAAGAATAATAGTTTGTTAAGACCTTAGTCGACCTTTGCAATGACAATAAAAGCATTTTAGTCTTTACCGTGAAGAAATAAGATTCCCAAAATATGTTTTTATAATAAATATTTAAAAATAATGAGAAACATATTGTTTACACAATCCTTTCCGTGTAATTGCGGTAAGTGTAACTTGCGGTCATGTTGAAATTTTAAAACTTTTTACGGGATTGTTATAAATTAAACTATGAAATTTAAATAATATAATAATATTTATGTTATAATAATTCATATTAATATATTATTATTATAATATTAATATTATTTAATATTATTATGCATTAATAAAATTATATTACAGTTTTCTCTCTCATATAAACCAAAAAATAATTAGGTGCTACAAGAATATTCACAAAATAAAAAACAAGATCTAGCGCAACCCAGGAAATAATAAAGGAACCTGACCCCTTTATATGCTAATGCACAACGCTATCAGCCATTGCACAAAGACTTATGAGGTCATTGACTTCTATTAAATAAACACGCATAATGCCTTTGGACAACAGTACTTCATAAGACATGGCTCACAATACATTATTAAAACTGAGTCTGAACCAGCTGTAATGATAGAAAGGCATTTGTTGTGTAAACTACTCCGGATTTAATAAGATTATGGTGAAATATGAACTTATTAACGCAAAGGACGATATTCTGTCTAATTTGAGGCGCCTTCAGGTTTTGAGGCGTCGAGTTTATTACTACGAATTAAGAGTTTAAATTCACATAAAGATATATGAAAGACGATTTTGACGATCACATCGGAAAAAAAAATCATTTATTTGTTTCTGTTTATTTTCACGCGGGAGTTTTACTTTAAATAAATTTTATAGCAAAAGAATCATTTCAAAACAAATGCATTTCGTAACTATTTCTTTCTCTAAAAGGTCAATAAAAGCTTTTAGCAAAAAGACCATCATCGCATTTTTTTGTGTTGCATATATCTCCATTTTCTAGTATATTTTCCTGTTTTTGTGTGTGCAATAAAAATATATTTCACTACCTGAGGAAACCTTATTCTAAACGGCAGCTGTAGGAATCAGAGCGGTATGCATTACTATAAATCTATTCTTATATCTCTCCTTCAATTCGCAAGATACTCCTGAGGGACGCTTCAAAATGTTACATTAAAAGTGTATAACTTGTAAGAACTTTCTCAATCTCGTTTATAATTTCTTTGTATATTGTTGGCCGGTTTTAGAACACGGTTAATTAAACGCCGGATAATCTTTGTGTAAGTTTTGTAAGAACAATGTTTGTCTAAAGTAATGGCAAGGGGTATTGTGAGTCATCCTTGTTCCCTTTGTCCTTGAGATGTATATCCCAATTACAACGACTTGTGCGAATGAAAATATTATTAAAAAAAAATATTCTAATTCGTTATGAGATAATTCATTAATAATAAATATTTTATTTAATACTTACTATACTTTTAAATGATTTTTCTTAAATATCTAAACTCCATTTTGATTTCAAATTTCAAAATCCCTGGCGACAGTAAGAAACATAACTTCATAACTTCGTTCTTAGAGACATTGTTCCATATTGCTTATAGATCTTATCAACTCGAAGTAGTTCTGGTAATAAACGGTCGTCTAAGTTTAAATAGAAACTAATAAGTAGGTCAGTAAATATTACATATACTTTAAGATATTTTTTTTATTAAATGGTCTCAGTATCATATTATGCATCTGATTTAATTTAATACCAGTATAAAATATTTAATTCGGTATTGGTATATGATCAATTAAAATAAATATTTTAATTTATTTTTTAAATAGCTAGCCGTCTGAAATGAACGCATCCTATATAATAACATTTTCTTTCAAATTCAAATTCAAAATTTTTTTATTCAAGTAGGCATTTACACGCACTTTTAAATCGTAAATTATTACAAAACAAAAAAAGGTCAGTGTTGTCAGTCCGTAAGTAAGCTACCACTGGCTCGGAATGCTGATCTGTTGAGAAGAGCCGGCCAGAAACTCAACAGTTGCTCTTTTCAAAATCTTAAAATCAATCAATCAATCAAATCAATCAAAACAATCTTAGGTGATGTACATCATAATATAAATCCTGCAAATGATTCAATAACTTAAGTTCCACATATTTTAATCCACTAAAAACTCTTGAACGCTATAATAAGATTTATTTAATAATAAACTTTTGATTTTATATACATAAACAAGTCGATACCGTATTAACGTCCGTTAATTGTCTAACTTTTCTAATTGCAAAGACGGCGGAGCTGAGTTTGGCTGCGAGTGTTGAGAGATGGGGGTTCCACTGGAGCTGTTTATCTAATGTTATACCTAAGAAATTTGTTGAGTCAATCAATTCTAACACTTCATTGTTAAGGAGCAAGTTAAAATTTTTATTTCTTACATTAGGAAGTGTAAACTCCATGCATTTAGTTTTCTTAACATTTAACACTAAATTATTAATTTCAAACCAATGAAGGACTCAATTTTTGTTAACTATAGCTTTTCTATAACGGTCTAAATTGTCCGCAATTAAAAGTAAATAAAAATAAATTGTATTCATGTTCAAAAAGGCCAACTGTGCTGAATTTATTTTCACCCCATATTTAAATGTTTTAGGTGGACTTCAGAACATTTTGCTTTATCGAGTACATTTCTTAATAAAATAGACTTTGCAGTTTCTGACATTTCAAGATGAGTCAATGAGTGTTTTTATTTATTATTTATTTATTTATTCTTTATCATATAATAATACACCACATGATTTTGTTAAGGGATATAAATATATAATAGGACGCAGTAAATATTTTATACTTGTATTTCAGAAATTTAATACTCTTAGTTTTTTGTGTTTTTGTGTATTTTTTGTGTGTTTTTGTGTTAAAATGATGAAGTAGCAGAAATATTTTTCTCAAGCACTTTTCTAAAAAAATAACTATGATACAGTATTTCTTATATTTAATGCGAAGTTATTTCTTTGTTTCAAGTCACTGCCGTTATTATGTAATAAATTTTATTATAGCCGCTAGTAAATTTTATTAAAAACGTCAGTCGCTTTACTGGATCGCTATCAACACTTATAAATCGTTTAAGATAATCTTCAAACGGAGCCTTAAATTCAAATATTCATCGACTGGCCGTGTGTGTGCTTTGCATAAGTCTCGGTGTCTCGCCTTTGATGAAATATGAATGTATCTGAAACGAGCTCGTACTTCATCACTACACGGCAACTGTTCCAACTATTAACAATCTATAAAATTAAATAAAACTGAAAGGTATGTTTGTAATTCCAAATTAACAGTGTTTTACTAATTGCATATGAAACTAAATACGGTTGGACCACTTTTAAAAGGATTGACACTGGCGGATACTTGAGATTATAAGGAATGAACCACTTTATTAAAAAGAAAAATCCGTGTGACCGAAGGCACGGGCACTGTTAGTGTCCAATAAAAACATGTTATAAAAATAATTAATAGTTTAAAATCATAATTAAATATAATATAATAAACTGTGTCAAAGTCTTATTAATATGTTTTATTAAAAAATGTAATACCTCATAAAAAATCGACGAGAATTAACATACTTTTAAATGGTTAAGTAGACGTACAGCGGTGTAATGATAACTTCAAAACAAAACCGCTTTAATCAATTTAATGCGCGACTCGCTGCGGGTTGAAAATGATAAATCCGTATAACATTACAAAAATTTTACACGTAATATAAAATTTCAACTGAAGTGACATTGGATATATTAATTAAAAATATAATTAGTTTTACTGTAAAGATATTGCAACTTGTTTGTTGAACACAAACACAAAAACACTTGTTATAAATGTTGTTGTGGAAAACACTTGTTATAATTGAAGTATGTGTGATTCTTATAGCAAAACAAGTTATCTTCAAGTTCGAATCTCATTAATGTAAAAAAATATTATTTTTATGCATTGACCTAAATTTTGAAGATCTAGAAAAATAAAATTTTATTTCATATTAATGTCAGAACTATCTTTTTGATTTCTTGCAAAGTCAATATAAATTAAATTGATTTAAGACTAAATAAAATATATTTTTACTTGTTATTTACATGCGGGAGTGATTTAGACACCGACAGATTGTGATAGGTAACTATAGACTACAGTAGGAGACTATAACCATAAAAGTTTTAATATTACTTTACAGAATAAAAGATATTCCTAAATTCCAAGGAAACTTTGTCTTTACTGACAGGTTTAAAGATAAATTCAAAAATAAGTAAATAAGTCAATAAGTAAATTAGTAAATTACAATAAGTAAATTACTTCCAAATAAAATAACAATGGAGCAAGACATTCAGTATGATTTCGTAAATAGGAAAATATAAATAAATTTGATTTGGAACATATTCTCTGATAATTTAAGCTAAAGCGGTGAGTACAATGTATGAATATTTGAACTGGACGTATACGTAAATAGCTTCAGTCTCTGCTACAGAGCAGCAAGAAGCACCGGTGACGACGAATTGCATTTAGTATGTACTATTATGCAAAATTGTTTCTCTCAGTAAACACTAACTTGATTGCAATAATAGTTCACTTCTAGTGGTTATAACTGCTTTTATTGTTGGAATGTATACAATTATTCAACATGAGTAAGACGAGCAAGTATGTAATATTTCATCACAAACAGGTATGTTTTTAAAGTTTTCTATTATCTTTTTAGCTATTTTCTCATGAACAAATATTTAAAAAAAGTGTACTAAAATATGAAAACCCTTCGAAGTCCTTTAAAATATAATTAGACTTTTACCAACATTAAAAGTTAATATAATATTTCGTAATCTTTGAAATGTAACGTATATTGGTATTTTGAGCAATTTATTGTATTAATATTAATATATGCTTCTGTATTACACAGATTTCTTCAGACACACACTGAGACAAATCTTCAACAGCTACTGAATAACTCAACGACCACTATTCATTAGATAAAGTGCACTCAAGTGTGAGTGTCATGATCGTGTGTGAGAGATGTACTAGTTGTGATCAATTAACAATGTTGGTATGACATCTTTCTAAAAATGTCTCTTTTAAGACAATCATAATTACATAAACGACACTAAGGTACAGTACTTTAGAGGATCTTACAATATCTAACTATCTTAACCGAGTAACTTTTTACACACACCGTAGTACGAGTGACGTCCGCTATTCATTACAGCAGTTCATATTGTTGTAATATTTAAAGCAACGCACGTTTAAAGACGCTCATATTAATGTATTATAAAAAACACTTCATAATCCATGAATAATGTTTACTTTTGTATAATATTAGTTACTTGTTTGTGTATGTATTTTAGTCGTTTAATGTTATTTATGTTACAAAGGTTAATTACTCAATCAATTATCTAATTTGAACAAACTTGATTTATTATTCCTTTAGGGTCAATTTTAAATATAATGATATGAAAGGACACGAGACTAAACGTACTCGTGTCATATCTTAAAGCTTATTTCATAATGAAAGTAGATACATTGTAGTCATAAATATTGAATGCCGTAAAATTAATATTTTAATATTATATTAAAAGAACATTCGAGATATATAATAGAATAACGAGTTTTCACCTCATTTATAACAAGTATCCCTTAAAATATTTTATCTGTTGTACAAAAACAGCTCAAAACATTCTCGAGGCATATATCATTACAAAATATTTGTACCAGTTCAGTATATTTCTTATTTTATTTCAATTACACACCGAACCAATTTAATATCTTCCAAAAGGGTTGAACGAGTTATCCTTAACAAAAATAGTCCAGTAGTTTAGAGTCGAATAAACAAACGGACAGATTATTTCCATATACCTTGAAATGTATAAATGGATACATTGTAGTGGTCGACAAATATTTCAAGATTTAGGTTAAAGTCTTTAAATTTAAAACTTTTTTCAAACAGTTGTTGTATGTTTTCAGAAAGTTCTCTTCCAATGCAGAAAGCCTCCTAAAATATAGAGCGATTATGTAAATTATTCCGCTGAACAAATTAACAGCAACGAATCTCTCGTTGCTGTTAATTTGTTGTTGTTTGTCTCGTTGTTGTTATTTGTCTTGAAGGCAATAATAGCCCATTTATTATTTTAAACGGATGTAATGAAAAACATCCGATTAATTTCTTAAGGTTACCACTTTATGACTCGAGCTCATTTTCTTCATTTCAATTTCAATCTTATTCTGTTACATGTAGATTTATTTTGTCTCAGCACAATTTCCTTCCATTATTTTAGGTAGTTAATGAGTTCTCCCATTTCACAACTCGAATAAGCCGTCTATACAATTGTGTCGTTTTTCAAGATATCCAAAGATAAGTTGGATATTAATTAGCTATAAAAATAATTGTTTAATATTTCTGATCATTAACTATGTTAAGCTTATTTAAAATTCCAACAAAACTCTAACCTATGTTCTTTGGGGTACTGTCCTGTCCAATATATACCAATTGAGATATCGTGTCGCTATCCCTTCGATATATCTGTTATTCTGTCTATATGTTACTGCCTCAATCAAGACAGGGGCGACATCTATAAAGCATCAACAGTGTTAATATGTAATATACATCTTAACCTATATGCCTATATCAGAAAAACAAGAAAACTGAAATCATTAAATTTGCTCAGTAATTATTTTCTGGCAATTTTCGTGAAACATTAAGTCATTAAGATTATTAATGATAAACTTAATTACTACACTTTAACGTATGACCGAGTTTGTTTAAAGTGTGGAATGTTTATTACCAATTTATAAGCTTTAGGCACATCGTGCAAAAACAAACAAAATTAATTTTAGATAATTTATGTGCCCACCTGCAGTTTGATAACGTGAGGATCAATGTTTTATTAGATAACCTTTAGTAAGAAAATATTTATATTTATAAAATATTTTTAAATTTATTTCATAATAAAAAATTAAAATGCAAATGATACACTGGTCTTAATAAAGTTAAAATGAAATGTGAAAATACGCAGAATTGAGGTCAAGCAGACACTTATTAGATTTTCTTAAAGGTTCAGCGGAAACTTTTCTTTACGACCTTGAAGAAAACACAATCATTGTCTCAAGGAACACATTAAAGCATTTAAAACGAAAGTATTTGTTACTTAAGATTTAGTATATTTTAAATATTGTATAATAATTAATTAATAGAAACATATCAAGTCTTTTTTTTATTGTGTTATATTTTATATAATGAAAGCTGCAAAATAATATGTTAACTTGTATTAATGACTATAGTTTTTAAATTTCCCAGGTTTCATGGATAAGAAAAAAAGATTAACACTTACTGACGGTAGGTCTTACTACCTACAGTTCTGATCAAAGAATTCAGGCTATCCACCTCCAGCATTCAGAGGTAAGTTAAAAAAACTGACATTATGAGATAATAAATATTTTCTCGTTCATTTGGCAAAGTTGTAAAACCATTTTTTTTAATACTCTGATAAATACACTAATTTTCTTGTCCAGTTGCGATATTAACCTTAATAAAGCTCACTTCATATTTGTTGAAAAATTTCAACTTTATAGGATTGGACACTAAGAGTTCGGTTCGTTCAAAAAGGCGACGCTGGCATTTACGAGTGCCAAGCGTCCTCACATCCAACGACCAACATTTTCCTGAGACTGAATGTTGTAGGCAAGTTTAAAAATTAACTAAATAAGAGTATTAACAATTTATGATTATATAATTATAGTCTAAGAGTAGAATACAATACAATACAATACTCATGCGAGTACAAAACATTGTCTCTTAAGAGTTGTTAATTGCTAAGCATTTGATGATCAACTTAACGCTACTCATCTTTAAATATTTTATTGTGTTCAAATATTAAAAAGTAATAAAAAATAATTTATAAATAATAAAAGAGATAAAAGTTTTAATTTCTTTTTTAAATTAGACAATAATTTCAAATAAATTAATTTTTTGATGAATTACTTGTTTAAACCCGGGATAACATTTGTAATTTTAATTTTGTTTCGGAGAAAACATTGTGAAAATTTGGCAACTTGAGAGTTGAAAGAGCTGATAGTAAGAAACACACAAAGTAATTACTTTTAACTGTGACAACAGCGCTGACAAGTCACATCACAATTACATTACAATTAATTTTAAGTAAAATTATACATCTGTGATTCTCGTTACAATCAAATATAATATTACATCACCTTCCCGTAATTAGCACGTTACCTGCAGTCGAGTCTCTCAATGAACACACAGTACCTATTACACACACATTGATGTTTAGATACGAGTATATTACCGGATACTCGTTATACGACGCGTCTTCACTCACCACACGAATACATTAACAAGTTAACATTACTGAAATAACATAATATATAGAACATCGATCAACATTTGAACCCGTGACCTCTTGAGTACTTTACCAACATTTCACGACCTGAACTACAGTGCACATATAATTTTATTACAACTGTAGTATTTGAGAATGATATTTGTATACATATTAAATAAATGTAGAATATCAACTTAAGAATACAGAGAAGACTCGAACCGCCGATCTCTGAGATAGCGTTTCAGTTGCCAATTGAGCTACGATATATGGCTTACCTCGATGAATTAATTTTTATATAATTAACTTGATCGGAAAGAAGGATATTTATGAAATTGTCATTATGTCTAAAAATTTTTTAGTCAATTTCAAACTCTATGTGTAAATGTGTCTAAACTATGATATGATACTGTGACATAATTACATTGATATTATCGTTATAGAGGCTCGAGCGCAAATTTCTGGGCCGACGGAAAAATACCTAAAACCAGGTTCCATGCTGCGGCTGCAATGCTCCGTGGTCCAGACCACCGAAGCCCCTGCTTTTGTATTTTGGTTAGTATTTTAAATAACGATGTCTCTTTTAATTTTAATCTATTTTTATATTTTTCACATGTTTTAACTCAACTTCTAACTCTTACCTTCTTTTTCTTCTTCTATTTTCTTTTGTCTTGGAGTAAGAAATATAGGATTTGTTTTACATGTAAAATTTATATTACCATATTAAAATGAATTTTGATACTATACGTGTCTTATCTATGAATATTATGCAATAGTTATGAATATTATGGAATAGTCCGCTGTCGTAAGCTACGTACCTTAATATATCTGAAAAGCTTTTATTTTATCTCTGGTCATAAAATTTGTATCTAAATTGACCGTGTTTATACAATATCACAGATTTTATAAGATATTATTATATCAGAGCATATTTTATAAATAATCTCCATATTAAAAGATATATATTAAAAGAACACACACACACACACAAAACACATAAGAAATATCAACAAATAAATGTTAATTCAAAACTTTAAATCATCCAAGACATAGTAAATTTCCAATAAATAGTAAAATCAAATGTTAAAGATATTTTATTATAAATGTAGAGTGCAAAATTACATTTTTATTCGACATCGCGGTGCTTTGACCTCGTGAAGTTAATCTCAGCAGACAATAGCCACTAAAATCCTGGCGACAAACTATAAACTCTGTAAAACAGCTTTGCTATTATCGTTTCCTTTTATTGAGAGAAATGCAAATGTTGTATGTTATTGGCTGTTTGAATTACATTTATGGAAAATTAAATAAATTCGATCATCGACTACTACTAGAATAAGAAACAAAGTAATTTATATTAAGTTATATAAAATCATGGCAAATCTACGACAACAATTATTTACTAACTTTAAAGTCGAACCAATAGAAAAAAGATATAAAATAAATATAATATAAGGAAAACGTTTGACGGAATGTTTTATTGGCCATTATTGGCAGAATAAAATGTTACAAACTACTCGTAACTTTCACTAAGTCTGTGAGTTCTTGAGACGTGGAAATTACGAGTATCTTTCGAACTGTCGAATTAATTTTCGCGTCATTTAATATTTATATAGGTCCTCAATAGGGCAAAAATGTAGTTTAACAATTTCATTTTATATATTATATAGCAGTAAAAAATTGGTGGTTTTGGGATTAAAAAAATATTGAATTAAAGAATATACTGAATATTTTTATACAATAAACTTTACATTTAAAAGAAAAATGTAAATTATATAACAAAAAAACTGAAATTCAAACATTTGGAATAAAAAGATTGAGCTACTATAATTTGACGATGAAGTTGCAGAATAAAATTATTAAAGAATACTAAAAGAGCGAACACGTAGAGGTGGTTTCCGTTTTTTCAACTGAGTAAATTACCCGCTTGGAACATCACGATTCACATTTTTTTTTACATTAATAACTTGGATAATATAATAATTTATTTTATATAAATACATATAGATTCGGTAGAAACAAGGTGGGAGGTTTTAAACTATTGTATGGAGAGTCAACAGAGCGCAATGAGTAACTAACTACAGTCATAACCACCTTAAATATTGTTTCAACTATAAGAAACTCTTGATATTTAAATATTTTTCATTAATTCTCCAACGAATAATGTTTTAATAGACAATTGTCATTGAAAATTTAGGTTGAATTATTAATGAAAATTGTTTTATTCGTATAATTTTTGGATTAAATTTTTATCACAAAATTACAAATAAAACACATCTCCACCAGGTACCACAACAGCCGCATGATAAACTACGATGTGGAGCGCGGCGTCAACGTGACCACGGACCCCGACCAGAGGCTGTCGGACCTCCTTATGCCGGCACCTGTGTGCCCAATAACGCCGAGCCCGCCAGCATATACGTCCATATATTTAATGGTAAGTTTACGTTCAAAACTATGTTCTTTGGTACGTTTAGTTTGTTTTTCATTCCTTTAGGAATATAATTCAATAATGCATTTGTCCAAATAATGAATATATTTAATTATTAGAAATAAAACCAATGACTTTTGAGCAAAATATCAAAAACATCTTGCATTACAAAAACGCATTCCAAAGTGTAACTCAAAGCTGAATATGTAATAAAGCGTTTCATATATAAGCGGAACATCAGCAGCAAATACTAATTTAAGAACATACGCAATGCAGACTATTCTCACTACACAGATCGATGTATTGAAATAAACAAACTTTGATCTTAGTAACGAAAAAAAAAAAAATTTATGTAAGATAAGTCAGAAGTTAAGGAAATTAAATTAAATTAAAAGTTTTGAAAATTGAAAACTGATTATAATATATTAAAATATTACACTGCTGCCATTAAAAAAACTCAGTCTGGTTACACAAGACTCGCATTTTAAAACTACTATTAAATAAAAACTCTTAAAATTTATTTTTCACTTTTTTCCTGAAAAAAAATATTACAACAGACGAGCCTGGTTTATTAAACATCTTAAAACACACGATGGTGCTGAAGCGAAGAAATCGTCGGTAATATCTCAGTTTTCTCTTCGGATAGAGTTTACCCTCATATACCTCACGGTGAGACATTGAATGCAAATCATCAGGAGTCCATGACCATCCGGACGCGTCTTATAAAAGTAAGTAAAATATAAAGTGATTAAATTATATCTGTAACTAGCAGACCCGGTCACGCGTTGCTGTGACTATTGTTTTTGATATATTACATTGTAGTAAACTATTTAAGGGGTAACGTTCAGAGTACATCTGTCATGAAAATCGTAATGTTTTCTTACAGTCGATATTAAGCAAAAATAGAAACAAAATTATTTTTTAAATTTAATCCAAATTTATAACACTATTTGTAAATTACAAAGTTTTTAGTAAATAACTTGGAACACTAAACTTACGAATGAGGTAGGTAGAGTAGATACATCCATCGTAATTTTTCAATCCAGTCAACAGATACCGCCATCTTTTAGAATTGTTAGGAGCTAACTGCAAAATAATAAACAAATAAAATAATATTGCGACTATGAATTGAGTTGAAAATTATTATATATCTTTTAAGTTAGGTCAAACTGTACGTGGTGTGTAAATTTATTAAAATCGGTTAAGTAGTTAAGGAGTCCATCGCGGACAAACAACGTGACACGTGATTTATACATATTAAGATTTCTGGTGGATCTTTTTTATCATTTAATATTTTAAATAATATGATAAATAAATCGTAAAATTATCCTTTTTTTAATATGTTACTTTATCATTTTAATAAGATGAAATAAAGAATAATGAAATAAAACGTATATAAGTATTTTCAGTAATCGTATTAATAACAAAAATCTGTTTTATTTTTATTATAGTGCTTTATGATACACACTGTTTTTTGTTTGATTACCTGGTGAATACAAACAAATCTGATGGTTTTCCAACATGGGAACAGGCAACACACAATTGACCCCTGGGACTTATTTATGGTCATAGCAAAAGCAAGCCGCACTGGAAACTGTCAGTCGGAATCATTGCGATGCGTGGTATCAACACGTCTTCTCCTTTATACTTTCCTTTCAGTATAGTTGCTTCTATCACGTTGTTCAATAATTTTTTTATCGCTAACCGTGTGCCGTTGCAAAGACGTGATTGGTTGATATTTCTCAACATTATAACTAACGATAATTAAAGGTTTATTTGAAGATTGTGAGGTGGCAATCCTGGTAAATCCAGCGAATTTAAAAATTCAGGCGGATAGTTGACGACATCATCTTGGTTAGTAGCCGAATCAACTGATTTATATGTCCTCAATTCGCCTGTAATTTGTTCTTGAATTTTGAAATTTAATTCATTTACATCTATGTTTTTTGCAGCCAATATAGCCCTTTCGCTCAACCAATCATGGTTTCTGTAATTTTGAGCAACATCTGGAAACACCTTTTGAATAAGTTCATCTTTTGATCTAGTTAACTGACAAAAACTTTGAGGAAAGTTAATGGAACCAGTCAAGGTGTCTATAAGAAATTTGCCATTACCAATGTCAATGAGTTGTTTAGAGAATATGTCTCCAGATTGGTAATTTTGCAACTTGACACGCATATTCTTGCTTAAATGTAATACCTTCACATGCTTCCACAAATTGGAGGACTTTAAATATGCATTAAGTTCATCAGCTGGCGTTGATCGTAGAATCACTGGCAATATTTGACGAAAATCTCCTGCTAATAAAATCATTGCACCACCAAATGGGTTATGATTGCTCCGTAGATCTTGTAAGGTTCTATCTAAAGTCTCAAAAGATTTTTTATGTGCCATCGTGCATTCATCCCAAACAATCAATTCACATTGCTGCAAAACCTTTGTCATTGCAGAGTTCTTCGAAATGTTGCAGGTTGTGGTTTCGTTGCTTTGCATGTGTAATGGCAATTTTAGTGCTGAATGAGCTGTTCTACCACTTTCAAGCAAAGTTGATGCGATTCCCCACGAAGCGAGTGCAAGTGCAATTTTATTTTGTGAGCGAATTGTTGCTAATATCAATGAAATCAAAAAAAAAATCCTGTACCACCAGGTGCATCTAAGAAGTAAATCCCTCCTCTTTTATCATTTATTACTTTCATAAGTGTATCAAATACATACTTCTGTTGTTCATTCAATAGTGGAAGATTTGTTTGAATTAATTCTTTCAAAGTATTGAGATCATACAGTTTTTCTCGGTGCAACTCTTGGTTAAAAGCATCATGCATTGGACGATTAGGCGCGGCCAGGCCTAATTGAAATAATAGTTTGTTTGACATCATCAAGCACATGTCCTCCATTGAAATCAATACTTCATTGTAAATTTCTTGGCTTATTTGTATATTTGGATTTCCCCTTCTAATCCGTATTTGATACAAAATATCATAACACATATTATCTTTGTACTTGATCCACAAATCCTTTGGGTATGATGGGAAGCATGTAGATATGATTATAGAATAAAATGTTCGTATTTGATGAGCTTGTGATGATATTACAGCATCATTGAGAGTTTGATCCCAATGAGCATTTTTCTAGCAATCGCAAACGTTGGCAAGCTTTTTTGTATGATCCACACAAATCACCATCAACAGAATGATGTTGGGCCACGTACATTGTCTAATAGCAGTCGTGAATAGAAACTTTCATCATTGCTTTGATGTACTGAATAAATTCGACCAATCGCATCGGTAGAATATACATCTGGGTATCCTGAAACTGGTTTTCCTTGATTCCGTGGTATAAATCTCCTTAAGGATTGATTCCAAGTATAATATTTTAGCATTTCAGAATATAACACTGTTTGAGCAAAAGCATCGTTTTGGCATGTCAAAAAAAACTGGTTAATGTAATAGATGGTGGCTGTACAGCTCTTTGTACTGCGTTCTGTGCTGTAAAATATACTCTTTGTCCATTTTCTAAATGCACAGCTAAATAAACAACAGTAGGGTGTCTCTCATGAATAGGAAAAGAACATATTCGCCAAACTGCTTCATTACTACTAACATAGCGACCCATTTGGTATTGGGTTACTTCATCATTGGAATTCTCTGCATTAATACCAATCACAGCCATATCACTCCCTTTGGTTACATATTTGCAAATGTATTTAATAGATTTTACTGAATAGCAAGATTCAACGTTGATGTGCGCTTTGAAGGTCTTTGATAAAATGGGTGAATATGAAACAATCCAGCGATTATCTATTTCAATATCTTGTTGATTTAATTTGACAATTGTTGATCTTCCATAATGTTTCACAATGAAATCCATTAAAGATTTCAACTTTTGTATAAAGACTCTGGCTGTGTCTATTTCTATCCAGTGTGGATTGCATGTAAATGTGATGAACAAATCTGCTGTACCATAATGACGAACATATGACATGGAATTTTGAGCATATTCATGCATATGTCGAGGGCTTACGATGTATGTTGCTGGAAGAATAGTTATTCGACTAAGATTCTGTGCGTTACCATCAGTATTAATCGCATCTCGAAGGTGAATATACTCTTCAGATCTGAGTTTTGTCTGATTCAACCTGATGAATGTTAATCTCTCCGTTTCAATTTTAACATACATGTCTACAACATACTTGTGATATAATCGCCGACGTTTGAGTATGTGATTGTCATCATTAGGCGGTAGGAATAATAGTTCATTGAACTGACTTTTTTGTTGGTTTTAGAACCTGAAAATAGATTTTTGTTTTCATAACATTGAAAATAAAAAAAAAATAATATAGTGACTGATAATATACCTCCTTGCTAAACTAATATTTTTTATTACCTGTAATGGGATTTATCATCTTGTTTGAGAAATCATAGCCATCTTCACCTTGCCAAAATATAATGGGATATTGCAATGCGTCATATGAGCGGTGTGTTTCCTTTATAACGTATAAAGGTAAAGTAATTGATCATTCCGACGATGTAAAACAATATCAAGGGATTCCAAGTTTTCTCCAACTACAACGATGGCAACTTCATCAATAGTTGGTGCATTAAAACATCTTGCATGTTGGCCAACAGGTCTTTTATCAGCTCTGATTACAATTTTGTGATTATCAGATGGCATCAGATCCAGTGCAGTTTTAAACAACATAATCAATTGATTGTACTCATGAAATAAAGTTTGTAATTGTTCTACAATAGACTTCTTTACTGAATTGTTATTTGAACAACGCATATCAATTTCTTGTGGTGAACTGCCAATGAAATAAATTTGCAGGAATTTGTAATTGCTATCTGACACTGGTAACAGTGAACCTGCGCTATGATATAGTTGGCCTTGTATCTGTTAATTAAAAAAAATGATTTTTGTCAAATATAAATAATATTTGTTCGTAAAAAGTATATGTCTCCTAATTTGAATCCCCAATTTATAATTGATATGCTTAGGTATGTCATTATGTAATAATTAGTTGTAACTAATATCCATCATCCAATAATTATATTGTGTTTCAAAATAATAAAAGTGTTTCTAATACTAAATCACCAAATAATATTATGACTAAGTAATATATTTCTTGGGGATTAAGGAACTGCAGGTTAATGACACACCTTTACTTAATTAACAGGAAATTTCATAAAAATTCAGTTCATTAAAATAATAATGATTAACTGCTATAATACCTACCTTAAAATTTGGCATGAAATTTTCCCGAACTACGTTTGTTGCCCCAAATGCCGTCATTTGAAAGCAATTGTTATATTGTTGGATATTTAACAAAAACTGTATGGAATCTGGTTCTTTTCCTGAAACCAATGAGTACAATGGCTCTGGTGGTAGATCCAATGGTATCAATTTCACATTCCCATTTGCGCAACACAATCCATTGGCTTAATTTGCCTTACAATGAGAGCAAACCAAGTTCATAGATCCAACAGTAACACATTGGTGGTTACTGTAGTCAATTGACAAATCATAATTGAAAGCAGCTCGATTCAAACTTTCGGGATTATTGGTTGAATCTCTCGCTCTCGCTTCCCGCGTTCGTGATATATGAATTCTTTCACGTTCTTTTCGGTCGTCACGTTCTTGTGCAGTATGATAAGATCGGTAATTAGTTTGGTTTGTAGCATTTCGGGTTCTTCTACCTAAATTACTTCGTCTTATAGGAGGCATATCGAATATACTCACCTAAATTATCTCACATGCAATAATTATTAATCACAGGTATTAAAACACTTTGCACAAAACACGATATAAAACAATCAAAATTTATTATTAAATATTATAAACGCTTTTTAACGCGGTTTGTTTGCCAGATGCAATGACGTGAAAACTGATGACAATTTATGTCGCATTCCAAAACTAAAACAAAAGAAAGAATATTTCAAGGCCAATCAAATCTATAGCTCTTAAATTTTTTGACTTTTCAATTTGGTCGGGTTCACGATATTATCACTTTTGCGTGAACCTGCACACACATATATTTGATTGAATTTGAACTTTGTGCAGAGACAATAAAGTGCGAATTGACTCTTCGACGTTAGCAACACACCTACATTGTTTAGACAAAAATGAGTGCTTGTAATTTAATATGAACTTTATTGTATAGCAATACAGTTCAAATTGACTCTAAATTTAGTTAGAAAATATTTGTATAGGAAAAAGAAAAGGGCTCTTTTAGGGTTTTCCTGGAAATTATTCGACTTTTTTCTCGCCGTAAGAACCATCCTTGGGCTTCAAGGAATGTTTAAAAAAAAGAATTGTTAAGATTGGTCCATGCGTTGTTGAGTTGTGCGCTTACCAACACATTTTGCGATTCATTTTTATATAATAGATTGGAGTGATGTGAAACTTTATTTTTGAAAACACCTTACATGTTGTAAGTAAATTAATGCAGATAAATAAAGCTCAACAAATTACACTATTAAGCCAACCACAGTCATAGATATTCCCCATAAGTCCGAAATGTTTTTAATATTCTAGATCATAAAATATTTTATAACTTATATTAATTTAATTTAATTTAATTATCCATTAAATCACAATCATGTGAAGGCCTCGAAACTGAAACCTCTGGAACTCGAGCAACCTTTGTATTACATATATCGAATACACATTTGAAATATCTATATATATAACGAAGTAGGATGTCCTAATTTTGAAATTCCTCTAGCTACAGGTTCTTCTAGTTGGTATAATGCAATCCTTTACTTCAGAGTAATATAGTATGATTTTCTTTACGAAAACAATCTTTCACGAAATGTGAAATAATGTTTACGATTCGACATCACAATGATGTTATATCTAAATATGACATTTGTGTCATGATAGATACTTTAACATCACGGGTACCTTAAATTATTACAAAAAGTGGAGCAAATTAGTTTTTATAAAAGCGATTATCTGCACAGCTTCTAGAAATGAAATATATTTATGATTAAACCGAGTAATTAGAACACAAAATTGTTCACAATCCAGCGTTGCTTCATTATAAGCAATGGCAGTTCTAATTATCTTTTCGTATATTTAAAGCCAAACGTTACATTAATATGTACGAATAGAGAACGATTAAATAAGTTTTGATATTTTGCATTCGAATTTCAGAATATTATTGTAATAAATCATTACATTCAAAATAATTGATTACATTAAAATGCTACAATATTTTATATAGTTTTTCATTAAAATATTTAAATTTTCAATTGATAACGTAATTTTATCTGCAGACGCAAGAAACTATGTGTAACGGATAAAACATTCACGGACTTATAAGACGATTTGATCGATCGGTTTTAGATCATACAGTAAAATCTTTTCCGTTTGAGTATCGCTATGTTCTAGTACGTGAGTGCATTTTTTAATATTTGATTATTTTATGTTAGACTGTAATAAAATGTACATTATCTGTGTAAACAATAACTAAGTTCTAATCGTATTGGTGATGATTACCCGAACTAAATTCTCGTATGCATTATTAATAACGGTCTTAGTACACTAGTGATACTGCTTTGACCTCTAAAGGGACATATTAAGCAATACGATAATAATATCGTTTAACAGAATTGAGACAACTCAATTCTGTTAAACAGGTACACGTAAATCATGATGTAATCAGCGCATGGTTAAAATTAAGTAAATTTATTATAAAATTTACACTCTTTTATGCAGTTCTTAAAATATTCTATAACTTATTATAATCTGTTATCTGTTATAAAAATCTGTACGGGGAATACAGATTTTCCTCTTAATTATTTTTCAATATTTTCATAAATTTTTGGATGCCTTTTGGATTTTAAATAGATTTCATACTAATTATATTAAAAGCCCACCCTTAGGTAATGGATACATTAGAAATCTTTGAAGGGTCGGTTATGTCGGTCCATTATTTTACATTGAAATCTGAATTTCTGATTTTGAAATTGAAAATCATAATTTACATTGTTTTCGTTTTTATGTAAGTTTTTACCATGGTTTTTAAAACTTGAAAAAAATTTTGGCTGTAAGATTGAGAATTATACTTATACCCGAATTGTTTTTTTTTTTTCGCAGTGACTACAACTAAATGCTGAGTGAATGTTCGCGTGTTTACTAAGTGATCTCGTTCTCTGCGTGTCTTACAGAGTCTGGTTGTACTTGTATTGTTGTGTTGTCTTGATCATCAATGAGGAACAAAGTCAATACTGATTATTAGTCTATAAGTAACGTAACTTTTTCACGCATTAGGCTGCTTAAATTTTTATATAAAATTTTATTAGCCTGTAATTAAATAATAAGGATATAACTGCTTCGTTTTTAATTTTACTTCATTTATTATTTACATTTCAGACTATTTATTCTACGAAGTGGCTTTCTAAATAATGAAATTTTATTTATAAAATAAAAGTGTTTTTTTTTTCTTGGAAGCATAAGTGATAAAATAATATTTAATATAACTGTACATATATACTTTTAATGTATTTTATTTAAACCCCTTTAATTTATAACTTATACAGTCTCTATGTTGTCCCTTAATTGCATAAGTTGAATAAGACAGATACCAGACGGGAATTTCTCAGCAAATTCTTACCTTTGTACTCTTAAAATGTAATGACAAATTACAAAATTTGAACATTTTATTTCATAAGTATTACAAGAACAATCTGTTGCAAAAAAAATTCAAAAAAAATAGTTCATTTGATTATAAAAGTTTTTTAAGACATAATTGTTATCTGTTTCTTAATTTTCCTCTGGATTAATGTTTCATCTCTTAAATATACGAATACTTCGGCTATGAGTTTTTATTAACGTGAATACGATAAGGGCATTCCAAAAAACCTAATGATAACAAAATCGGGGGATACAGTTTCGCGTTGTAGTTTCGAATCTATATCCCACATCCAAAATTAAATGATATCACTGGATAGCTAAAGGATCAAAGAATTCATTACAATAAATTAGAACAGTGACACACCGCGCGTGGTGGACGAGGAAGCGCCGCCATTTTGAGGTCACCTTACTGCGTGTCGAGATTAGCAAATAGTATAGTTTTTGACTCGAAGAAACTATGATGTTTGTTGAATATAATAAAATATTATATAAAAAAATACTATCAAAAATATATTTTGTCGGCCTATAGGCGTCGAAAACCCAAAAACAAATGCAGAGATTGTATACGGTTGGATAGGGCTTTTCAAGAATAATAAAAACAACAATAATGGTAACAATAAAATACCATGTGACAGAGTCAAGCAGTGTCGGAAACGTAAAAGAATGCATGCGGCAGAGCGGACCAACGACGGAGCCAGCACTTGTTTTTACCCTAAATACGTAAATAAAAATATTAAAAAAAAAACCTGCACACCAATGTACTCACATTTTTCACATTCACGTGTTTCATACACACGACCGTGTCCATGACACAGTCACATCCTTTAGAACCTACTGACGAGAGTTGTTACAATTCGTAAAAAAATATTCTTCTTTAAAATTAAAAAAAAAAAATTTAACTGAAATCGAAAATCAAGATTGTTATCATTTGTTAGCTAATGGACCATGGTCCTTATGTAATATTAAATAGTGTTTTAACGTTAATACCAATTGTAACTTTGTCACTTTCTTACGATTCTTTGTTTGCGAATTAGTATAGAAGGATTGAGATACTGAACTACGGATCGAACTGGGAGTTGGGAGTAATGATTTCATTGCTGGAAGTTACTTTTCAGACGTTAAGATGGAAATAATAAGTGACATCTATAATAAATACATATCGTAGTTACAGTAAAGTGCCAGAGAGTATAATTTGACGATTGATTAGTTGAGGTTCTTTCGAAAGATAACTATTAAGAGGTAAGGTACATTGCAAGTTGACCTCTTATGTGAGGATAATTGTAAAATGAATACATTTTAATAATAATCTCATAGTTGATGAATATTGAAGTAATGTGATTAATAAATATATTTAATTACAGCTCGTTTCTTAATATTTAATATTATACACATAAATTAATTTTCTTGACCGCTACTTCGTCCTCGTGTAATTACTGAAGGGCGTTGCACGTTCGGAATATTAGTTCCAAAATACTTATCGAATACAGAAAGAAGGCAAACTACATTATCCGTAATCACTACGTCTATTCTACTTACAAGGCAGTTCCCAATACCCATTCTTACAATGTAATGTAATTTTAATTACTCTATATTTTCAACTCGACTGGTCAATAAACTGGAAAGAATATGCATATCCACTCTAAATGAACATATTTATTAAAAAGCTTCTAGTTTACTCACGCAAGTGAATTTGATCAAATAATGTGATGAAAACATGACGGCCTATCCTAAATAAATTTCTTGAAGTTTTAAATTTGTTTCTGTGGATTGTAATAAAACACTATGTAATATGTTCAGAAGGAAAAGGAATATAGTATACGGTGTATAGGAAGTAAACTGACTATATTAAATTTAATTTTGTGTGTTATTTTATAATATATGTATATTTAAGAAGAAAATAGGTCGTTTCTTTAAACATGTGTTTATCACAAATTTTAATTAATCTTTTAATAAATATTTTTATTTCTTCAGTGAGATTGTAATAGTTTATTATCTCATTCTATTGAAAAATATATATTTGTCCCGGTCTCTCAGCGAGCATGTTGTCCAGACTAGCAGAGAGTAATAAAAGCTCCTGAGATAAAAAATATTTATTTTCAGAAATATTTCTTCTATGTAATGTTCATTACATAGAAGAATTATTTACATTACAGTGATATTATATCTAAATGTGACATTTATATCGTGTAGTTATTTTAACATCACGGGCATATTTCAAATTTGAGGAATGATAATATTATACAATTTGTATTTTATGTAAATCAGTAAAGTTATATACTAATTAACTAAATTTTTTTACTAATAAATGTAGTTTAACTTGACTAGTGAGTTTTGCACAAAAATTGTTGAAATAGTTCATCTTAATTGGACACTTCAGTCAATCCACAAATTTATTTGACTTTTTGAACCTATTAAAGCTATTTATCAAAAGTACCGAATGTTATCAAATAAATTATTATTATACTTATTGTAATAACGCCTTTTAAAAACACTGGAACAAATTATTAAAACAAATTTAACCGCCACAATTTAATGTAAAATAAACTTAAATTGTAAGCGCATAATTGAATGACAATCATATACAAAACACTAATAGGAGATCAATGCCTCTTATTATAAATCAGGCTCCTCTGTCAGTAGGTTGCATAAACTCATAATTATTATAATATTATTAAGCGGAGTGAATATTAATAACTAGATAATGTTAAATCTTTGTTTGATAAACATGATCTCACACTATGTGATTATTATTAATTATGTAGAGAGAAATACAAGCAGTTTTAAATATATTTATTATATTTTTTAGGCGTTAAATATATCATATTTGTAATTAAACATACTTAGGTAGCAATTTTAGTTTACAACATTCGTAAAATTTAGAAATACCTAACTAATTAAATCTAAATCTGTACTATACAAAAAAATATAATTCTTTGACAGTAGTCATTAAGAAAGAAAAATATATATACGACATAATTCTACAAAATATAGAACAGAAAATTAATATTATGGTCTTACAATCTCTACTAATATTTGATAGAACAACTACATAACTATAGTCATTAATATTTTATTAGATTGGATCGCATTGGAAAAAATGCTATTCCTTGTCAAATCAAAACATTCACGTTTTAGAAAAATATCTACTAGTGATAAATTAAACAGAGTCTAATAAATACTCGATGTAACAAAAGAAGGAGATGGCGATAGAAAAATAAATGGAGTACTTAAGGCAGTAGTCTGCTTTACAGGCTTCAAAAAATCGATTTTTCGTTTTTGTCTTAAATCTATTCCAAAACTATCCAAGAATATGTGTTAAAAATTTTAGAGGCCAATTCGACATATTTTCGAAGCTAGATCAGTTTTAGTGGCCGAGCGTCGAGCAGGTGCGAATGCTCGGGCAGACCCGAGCGCGCGCGCTCCGCCCCTTCGTGTATTCTATTGTTTGATTATACTCGTATATACCTGAAAAGATTGAACGGTCCTTTGAAATATTATTTGGAGGTTCTAGAAGGTCTGTGTCGAGTAGTTTTTGGGATAACGGTATACAATGTAACGGTAAACTATAGCTCTCGGAATCGGCCTCTACACTGCTATTTGTAGCGTCAACTTTCAGTTTCATTTTGTATTTTGCCGAGCGCACATCGAAATGTCTAGCTACCCGAAAGGTGATCGATGTAAAAGACAGCGTGCTGCGGAACCGCGAAAGCGAAAATTTCACGGCAATCGTTTTACCAGTGTATCATCTGACGACGGAGACTTACACACGAGTCGCAGTGAGCAAAAGTTGAAGGCAGCAAGCAGCGATGATATGACGATTTATTGACGCGGTGCTTAGGCGGACACACTCAAAATTCGAACGAATCGTTCAATTCGATTGTGTGGCGCCTAAATCCGAAACACGTAAATTCCGGCTATAAAATCGTCGAAATAGCAGCAAATATAGCGACAGGCATTTTCAACGAAGGCTATTCAGCTGTGCTTTCTACCATGCAGCTCCTCGATATTGTCATCGGGCAGCAATGCAAAAATTTTGCTGACACCGTCGATGCTGAGCACATAACGCGGGAGAACCGGCGCGCATCACTTTCCAGCAAGGAGGCTCGTACAGCTCGAAGATCGGATAGCCTCCGCCAAAACGAGTTTTTTGAAGAAGAGGAAGGATTATTGTATGACCCGGGGATAGCCGATTAACATCTAATTAGTGTAAGTATCCAAAAACTTAGATTTTTTTGGACCGAAAACTTTACAGCCCGTTTTCTCGAGTTTTCATTTTCACAAGTTTTGGAAAACGGTGCCGGCGACAGTAAAAACAATATATGTCCGATCGAAAAAAACCAAAGTGATCTAGCTTCAGTATTGAATTATCTTCTATTTGAACTAAAAAAGTTGGACAAAAGTACTATTTAAATTACTTGTTTTGCAACTTAAAGTGAATTTATTTTTTTCAAAAAAGGGAACTTTTATTCAAACTTCGAAAAAATATGGAATTTCGTCATTTCTTCGGTATTTTTTTAGTTCATATAGAAAAGGAACTTATAAAAACTAAAAAAAAATTTGGTTCCACTGTTTCAGATGCATCGCACGACCTCCATCACCGGCACCGATTTACGAGTGCACACTCCAGGCCCCCCAGAAAAATCGTTACAACTTTGGCAAATTTAAATAATTTGTAATAATAAAAATTGTTTTTTAAAGCTTGAATATACTATCGTCTCAAAATTTCGTTTACTGCAATCATTTCCTTCCCTTTAAAAAAAATTGTTGAAAAAACGCTTTTTTTTCGGCTCCTAAAGCAGACTACTGCCTTAAGTGTCTAAAACAACCATCTACTTGAACCAATCAATCAACACAACCATATTATATCTAATATTATATAAATATATTTAAACAGCAAACAACCATTCTACATATATATGTATATAACATTATATTTCATGAAATTTAATACGTAGATTTCGGGAGCTTTTTTTGAAATGAGCTCATAGACATTTGAAATTTGAAATTTGAAATGATCCCTAGATACTCTTCACTACACGATTTTTTTGTACATTGTTTTGTTCTTTTTTTAAGTATTATATACGAGTATGCACCAAAATAATAATATAGAAATAAATATTATGGTGGGTTAAAAAGTTGCAGATTTTTTTCTCAGTTTTAAATAGTAAGTAAGACGCTTTATATAAAAACAAATTAAATGTAATTCTAAATTTGACATAAAATAGAATTTATTAAGATTATTACTTTCTTGGAAAATAATATTGACCATTCAAATTGGTTTTGTTTTAAAGTTATTATTTTTTATTGTTTTAATTTTCTTGTAATTCAATTTTAAAGTGTCAATATCATTTATCATATAAAGGTATATACAGTTAAAAGTTTTTAAAACCTATCAGCAACTCTTCAAACAGCCTCCGATCAAACGGTCGTCAATAACTCTAGCGTTATATAAAATAAAAGGTTCTGTTGCAAATATATATTTATTTTATTCTCAATTTTTTTGGATATATATAAGTAAACAAATTTTACAACATTCTTCACAATAATTATAAAAAAAACTATATTATTTACAGAGGTTATACTCCCTTGCATTAAGTAATAGCTAATTAGACGACGTGCAATATATCAAAACTATCGCATTAGAATCTGAGAATGTAATGATGGAATATCAGAAAACTTTGTTTATGCAACTCTTAATTCTATAAATCTTTTAATTATATTTCATTTTATAAAATCAATCTTATTTCAAACATTCAGCAAGTGACTGAAAGCTTGGTATTAAATATAAAATATTATTAAATCATACGTGAAGAATTTGTATTTTGTAGATCCTTTGGTGTTCATCAGAGTTTAAAAAGTATAAGTATTAGTACAGAACGATTTCTTAATAAGATTATAACGACTTATTAATAAGACTTATTAAAGGGTTACTAAACTAACAATAATAATTAATATCGATCGAACTACTCATAAATTAATATCGATAATGTATACAATTTCCATTAAAGGTGATTTTATATTTAAAGTATTAAATTAAAGGAACAATTAGATTCCATCGCTGAACATCATTATCATTACTTTCAAATTGTGTTTTGATATTATCGCTACTGTTTATTATTAACAAATTAAATTGAATGGGATCTTAATAAATTACTTTATGAATGTATTAAATTATAATATATATAAATAAAATCATTACAATATATACTGTTGTAGTGAATAATTTTGCTTATTAATTATATTATATATGTTATAAGAGTCGTGATTTAGCATTTACAAGTCGTCGTATTTAAGTTATTACAAATTAGGATAAAAAGTCAACAACATTTTAAGCTCTTTTTAAAACATGTACTCGTAGATCATATCTCCTATTAAAATATTATGTGAAGAAATAAAATAAAATTATAAATGTTCATATTACATAAATAAATAAATAATAAATGTTCCTCACCACACTCTATGCTAATTGCACTTAACAACTTCCAGTATCCCTTTTGATAATAAGGTATATCGAACTTGAAGGGGACTACAAAATCAGTTGGTCTGCTATCATCAGACGTCTATGATTCCTGTCAGTAGTCACTTGTAGTGTGTTTGATAGTCGACGCTTGTTGTTGCTAGTTAAGGAGGTTTGAAACGGAACCTGAGTATTTTAGAAGTGACTCTTAAAAAATCTTCTAATCATAAGTGTACTATTATTATTGTTTTCTATGTGCTACTGTTAACTTATTTCTTATCCTATTCAAGTAATCATTAATGACTTTGCCTGCTGATGGAGGATTGTCATTTCAATTCTTAAGATATATTTATTGTATGTACTTCAAATTGTTGTTCTATCTCTGGGTATAGTTTATGGCATCGTAAAGGAAAGTTTATAGTTTCCACATAAATTTAAATACATTTATTCATGCGTAGTGACTCCCGTTTTCCATTAAATTGCATAATGCCTATTTTTGTCTCTCATATCCAATTATCTTTGCTAACTTCACTTTTGATTGACTTGAAGCTTCGCCTCTTTGTAAAAAAATATATTTGAATGTTATTTTACAATTGGGTAAAATAAATAACTGTATTAGCTTTTATGAAGTTTTAAAAAATATATATTTTTGATGTGATAACTTAGAGCGTATAAGTGAACGATATACTTATAAATATAAAATTTTTCATTAAATTGTTTATATTATCAATGACATCTATAACCGGAATAACCCATTACTTGTTAATTGCTTTTGTGAATCAGTGATTTGATTTAATCATTCTGTTCATACCGCTGTAGTGAATGATACGAGTATATAAATATAATGAGAATATATATGTGTAATTTAGAAAATATACCAAATATACAATAAAAAAAATCACACGTTGTCACTGATAACGCTAATGTATTTTATAATTTATTAATGAACGAATAAATTTCTATTAATATAAAAATGTCAACACGCTTTTAATGTCAAGCACATTATGTATATATTAAAATAATAATCACTACTAAATAGATTTATATTATAAACAACTCGTTCAAAAAACATTTTGTTTGTTTATTAATAGTATGAGAGTGTGTGTGAATATGTATTTGACCCAAAATACTAATAGCGTAACGGCACAGAGCACTCCGTCTGATCAAACTGTCTGTGCATCGAATGGATCAAAATAATTTAATACGATATGTGTTTGATTAAATATTAACATTGGTCTTTTGGTTTAGAACTATTATTAATTATAGTTTTACATAGACAAAGCAATTAACAATTTTCTGAAAAAGAATTTTTAAAATGAATATGAAATTTAAAAATAAGTAATGCAATGTTAAGGATTTCTTGCAAATTTATCACTTACAATATTAAAAAAAACATTATTAAAAAAAATAGTAAAAAAACTTCATTTACGAATGATTCAATGTTAGCATATATATATTTATACATATATTTATTTATTTTAGGTGGTAATTATAATTCCTAAATTGTACCATTAATTACTATGTTGTGCGAAAACACGTAACAAACGGATGATTTACTTTTATGTATTAATGAAACTGTAAGTTATACTCGTCGCATTACGTCATTGTGATTCAAATGACGTAGTTGTGGAAATGTTTGAAGGATATCAATTTGTTATTACACTAAATTGTAATCAAATCATTGTTTGACTAACAATTAATATTAATACCTTTCAATAATAATAACAATATTATACTAAAAATATTAAGTTATTACAAGGCATCCTACTGGAAGTGGGTTTACTTTTTTAATTAATACTTTCGTGGAATATAACATCATTTTATTAATAAAGAAAAAAGTGTATATTGTCATTGATTCGAAGTTTAGTCTTCATTAGATATTATTTTTTATGTTTTTAACCATTCTACCATCCCACCATATACATCATACATACATGCGACAGTATTCCTAATATATTATTTTAATATGTAGTTATAGTAGTGAATAACTTTATATACAACTACTAATGATATATGTGCATATATCAATGTGATCGCTAGTTAGCATTGTCGATAATAAACACATTTACTTAATTATCAAATGAAATGCATTCTCTTACTCCGATACATTAAAGACGGTAATTATCAGCTGACTATCTTTTATCGACTAACATCCAGGTGACACTTATATTGAGCAAAGCCTCGTGGGTCAGCTAGTTATAAAACGATAAAAAATCACTTTACGCTTTTACGCTATTCCAAGCAGTTTATAAACTCTAAGAGAAGCTATAAAAAATAATTGTATATCTTTAAAATATTCATTTGAAAACTTAATTTTCCTCTTACAGAAGACGACTTTAAACCTTTAACTTGAAGAGGTAGGTAAGACAATTGCTTCCATGAGATAAAAGCGCAATGTAGTTTTCCTACATAGTGTATTATTTAATTGTAACATCTACATCTAATACGAATGTGAGACATGTTTTCAATTTTAATATCATGTATATTAAATAATATTAAATAAAATATAAACTCTTATTTACTTCTTTGTTGTAGTTTAATTAATTACATCGCGGATATGATTATGACATTCATTGCATATTTTGAGTTTGTGGGAATTTATCTCCTTTAGTTTAAACGTAATAATACAACCACGGATTATCGCTTCAACAAACACGAGAGTGCATCTTCAAGTTTCTAACTCCTGTATCACGAATATAATCCTTTGATATGATATTTGAACTATTTGTGAGTTAAATTATATTCAATAACTATTTCGAATACAAATATCTGAGAAGCAAATAATTAAGTAGTTTTATTGATGTGTGTATTCTATGATGATCCATTTTTATATTATCTTTATGATCTATAAATAGGTTTACCTAAGCAATGATTTTGGACTCAAATATGGAAACTATTTTTTAAATTAACCAACACTGTGAATAAGTCTTGAAGTAAATAGTGATACCATAAATATTATCGTTAAATATAACGCATCATCATGACAACTTTCAGCCTTTTGAACAGTTTAAGGGCTAAGACTCGAAGTACGAGTACGTACGATTATCTAAAGATAACATTTCTTAACGTTCCAAAAATAATAAAACCTTGTTTTAAATTTCAATATTTTTGAAAAAAAAAAATAATATTATAAATTTAAGTTATTAATATAATTTAAACACTGTAATACTGAAGTTTTTGCATTCTATATATAATAATATTTAATTGTGTTATTAAAAATTGCACCATGGTATATAAGTTACATTGTAATGTGTGTGACGTAGAACACACGATACTGTTAACATTGGTGATGTGAACTGTAACAGCGACGACCAAGTGACTGAGAGCGACACGTGTAATTATAACATTAACAACGCAGTTAATCTTCAAGATGTGATGTGATGCTGATCAACGATGACGTCATGACATGTCAATTTTAAGAGTAAAAGAAAAATTATGAAAATCGGTCAAGATGTTTAGAAGGAAAAGGAGAACGAACATATAAATGCTGAAAGCAACATAAAGGGTGCAAGGGTTTTCTTTTTTTTTCAAAGAAAAATGGTTTCCTTGAACACTTTAGAAATATTCAATGAACTTTGCTTTTTTCGCGGCATTACAACACATTTGTATAAAAAAGGAATTAAATGTAAAAAACATATTTATGTTCGTACTAAAAATAAAATAATAATAAAATGATATCAAAATAACTTTTCATAAATTTCAATAATAAACCCTATTCATTACATAGAAAATTTAGTTATTTGAAAAAAAAAAGTCTCATTAGCTTTTATTACTTTCTGCTGCTCTGGAAAATATGGTATTTTTCAATAGAAGATAATAAAATACTCCCATCTCACTGTAGAAACAGTATAAAATAATTTTAAGATTAATAACCGACAGTCAACCCACACTTGTGGAAGTATGAAGCGGTTGAACTCGGTTCTCTCCCTCCCTCTCCATAACTAGATATTAGTCTTACGTTTATTCATATTTTTTAATTCAATAGATATTTTACGTAATTATGTGAATAAGATCCTTACTCAGTATTTCTCTTCATATATTAATATTTTTTTATTTCAATTAATATTTTACGTTATTTCAAAAATATCCTTACTCAGTATTTCTCATGTCTTTCATATTCCAAGTAAATTACTATACACTATGTTTTCTGTGTGTGTACAGGATACTTTAAAAAGTTATATAATTAACTGCGTGTTCTCACACACCAAGATCAGTGTTTATCATTTAACGTAACCCTGGCACAAATAATTTGAAATTATTTATTATGTATCAATACTTCTAACTCTTACAAAATATACAATTCAACTCACACAAATCACCTACCACTTATGTAATATAAAGCACTATTCTTACAGTGTTCGTTTATTTTATTTACTTCTTTTTATAAAACATACAATTAAATTATTTTCAAAGTATGTGATATTATTTATCTTGACATTTTAGAGTTTTTATTATTATATGTAATATCATTGGCGAAACAATATTTCCTTTAAATATTATATTTTTTCCCTCACCCTTAAACACTAACAACAATTTAAATTAACATGACAATGATATTATGCATAGTTCAATAACTGTTTACGATATAATATAATCTCTTTTGCTGTGATTAAAACGATATAAGAATATATTTCTACTTTGAAAAGACATGGTTTTTCTTTCAAAATATGCCAGCGTCTATCAGAACATAATGTCCGTTACACTTATCTGCAACTAACAGTAGAGCGGTTTTATTAATCGAATATATAGAATAAATAAAATTACATTACGATCGTTACGATGGATGGAAGTGCTTTGAAAGGACGTAGTGAATACGGATAATGTAGTTTCCTTCTTTCTGTATTCGATAAGTAGTTGGGAACAAATTTTCTGAACGTGCAACGCTCTTCAGTAAAACACGAGGACAAAGTTGCGGGCAACAGGTAGTATATTGAAATCGATAACATTGACAAAATTAATATATGGAAGATTTATACCTATATATAGGTTTACTCTTCTATACAGCAATTTCAAGTTTGTAAAATTCTTAGGCTTTACGATTATATTATTAAATTAAGATGTTTTTAACACGAAATAGTTTTTTAGTTATATGTAAATTTTGAAGAATAAATTTTACAGAATAAGTAATCCCTGTGAATTGAGAAATGTTATTGAGGATAAGTAACAATGAACTAATAATAAAGATGGCCAAAGTATTTTTTGTATAAAACTGTTTTTTTACTTTTGAGGACAGAAAAAGGAAAACTACACGACAGATTTAAATAACAGAAATTATATACGTAAGCTTTGGTCCAGACGTAATTATTTATTTTATACGAGGATTTTATTTTTTGCAATACTTTTACAATCGGTCGGTCTTTTTAAAAGTAGGTTCTCTACAACTAATTAGGGTTTAACTGACCCACTAAGTAGAATTATCAAAACATATAATGGTTACTAAGAATGCCAATAATTACATATTTAATGATTCTTTAAATACTTTTAAGATTTTAATTAGAAAATATATCAGTAATACAACACAAATTAAGACAAACCGTTCAAATTATATATTTAAATATTTTATTTTATTTTATTTATATTTCGTCAAATTTATTATACTTGTAATGTCCTATGAACTCTGTTTGTGAAAAACTGTTTGATCCGCAGTGACTTGGTTTTAGATCAAGCAACAAAATCTTTTGTTTCCGTTCCGTTTGAGTATCGTCACCTTCTCCTAGTGGATGAGAGGGTTTATAAAATGTTTGATTATTGTTTGTTACAGTGTAATATAATTCACATTATCTGTATTTCTAATAACTGAGCCCCAGTGGTATCGGTGATGATTACACGAACTGAAACCTCACATGTATTGTTAATAACGGTCTCAGTACACTAGAGAGTGATACCGCGTTACCATCACATTAAGCAATACTATATTACACCACTTCTGTTAAACGAGTACGTATAGATCATGTTTTAAACACATTGTGGTCAAATTTAAATGAATTTATTATAAAATTTGTTTTTTTTTAAACAATTCTTATGATTTTTTATCGCTTATTATCTGTTATATACCCCGTACTGATTCTCCTCTTGCTTAATTTTAAATAAGTATTATATTTATTCACTGAATATATTTCTTTAATAAATCCTTTGTTACTAGTAAATACAATATTTATGTATATTTTTTTCATTCAGATGATAATATGATAGTTAATGATTATATTGTAAAAAAGTATTATGAAATAATAAACTATAAACATAGTTGGTATCTTTAAAGTAATTTATACAATTACAATAAAAAACATACATGAGAATTAGGCTTAAATATCAACTAAACGATCAGTTTATAATTTCATTTATTGTTGTGTATACTGGGTCTATTTTCCCTAAAAGTAATTAATTACACACAGAGATACTAATTATATTATAAATTCACTCTTAGGTAATGAATACATTAGAAATCTTAGAAGGGTTGGTTATTGACTTCGGTTCATCATCTTACAAACGAAATCTGAACTTATTAAACATATCACATTCATTATTTACTCGATCATTTCAATATTCTAAGTGTCTTAGAAACTCATAAATATGTACCTTCAGTGTCTTTGACCAGACATGCTTCAGAACGACATGACCTTCATGACGGATTGTCACGCTTTAGTATGCACCTCACTGTAAATTTCTTTAAAAAAAATGAATTATTCTTACATCAGAATTGTTTTCTTCCTAGTTGCTCCAACTTTAACTACTTAGTGAATGGTTGCGGGTTTACTAAATGGTCTTGCATCCTCACATTAGGTTAAGATCTTACTACATTTTTTGGCAAAATAACACAAAAGCTTTGGTCTTCTTTAATTTTTATATGAATATATTATCTTCTAGATACATATATCAGGTTTGGAGTATTATAATTGCATCAATATTGTACAAACTTACGACTTTGTTAGTTCGTAGTATAGGGATTACTAATTGTATCGTGACCAACATGGGTCTGCCGTGGATCTAAACAGAGCACACTGAGGTCCGGTGGTCTGGATCAATGTCAAGTCCTCAATGCTTAACAAACGACCATTGATGAAGTACACTGTATAGGTACCGTACTGTGTATAATAAACTTCAGTGATGTTTTCTATTAATTACTAGCTTTGGTAAGTGATAATGAAAGTTTGACGCAAATAATACATTTGCGTCAAACTTTCAAAGCAAGGATAAACAAAGTCAATACTAATCAATATTATTAGTCCTTTAAGTAAATTTCATATAAAAGGTAAAGTACGAATGAGACTGATTATGTACATACTTTTTTATTAGTTTTTAATTATATATGACTGTTTGGTTGGCTTTAAGTATTATTTTTAATTTTATTTCCTGTATTTGTCACATTTTCGTCTATTAATTATATAAAATTGCTTTATAAATAAACAAATTTTATTATTTTAATGAAATGGTTAACATTTTGTGTATTCGTTGGCATAAAAATAACATGTAATATAAATGTTACTGTTAATTATTTTTATTTATATTACTTTTATGTATAATTCTACAGCATTATCCTTTAATTGCAATAAACACTTCAATATCTCTAACTAGATTGGATTATCTATTGTCTTGACATTGTCTGAATAGAATTAAAAGAATTTGTTTGCCAGACGTGATTTTCTCCGAAAATTTTATTACGAAAAACTTACAATGTAATTAAAAATAAGAAGATTTTAACATTTCATTTCATAAGTATTACAAGAAGAAGCTGTTACTCGCGTCTTTGACCAAACAGTCCATTTGATCACAAATATCCTTTTTAAGACATTAAATTGTTTTCTTTCTCCTTTGAGTTAAGAACATATCTTTTGAATATTCTGTGATTATTAACCTTTAAGTACTTAAGTACAGGAAGAAGTTTTATAAATATTTATCAATCACAATCAATCAATCAAATGATCATCAATACAAAATAGTGAGGATCGTGTGAATGTTCAGACACCGAAGTAATATATTTTAAGATACACATCGTACATCACCCGACAGCTGTCTATTATCAAAACTTCTTCAGTTTAATGTGTTCAAGGATATTGTACAAGTTTTATTTATAAGAAGGAAAAGTTTGCTTTCTACTGAACGATTTAGAAATATTCAATTAACTTAGTTGTTTTTAGTGCATTACATTACATTCTTATAAGGATTTAAATGTACAAAAACTTTTGATTGGGAATGGAATTAAATAGTAATAAAATGATATTAATACAATCTATTTATTTTCCATAGAAATGTTTTCTGAAAAATATTTATATTCTCAGTAGTTGTTATTACTGTCTGCTAATCTGTTCATTCAATAGTTACAATCATTACAATAGTTATAATTATAAACAATAATAATTGTAAACTTTTAGAACGTGTTTTAATAAAATATACAGAAGCAAATGTTAGAAGATCATGAATTTCAACTACAATACGCAGTGTCTTCACGATATTATTCGATCAAACTCCATTTAGTGAATAATAAACTGGCAGCCGTTTCTGCTATTTGTAGTAAATATGTAAATCTAAATGATAAACATTTGTTTGTGGTTTGATCCGTAATCTCCGCAATAAATATCTGCATATATCTATTAAGAATAGATATGCTTATTCTTTAAAAATAAGCCAACCCTCTTAGCAGTACATTATGTTTGTCATCACTTATTTACAGCTGTCAGTTGTGTTGTTTTCTTTATTGAAAATATATAAACAAAATAATATTACGATCCTTACGATGGATATTAGGAAGTATGAAAAGACGTAGTGAATACGGATAATGTAGTTTTACTTCTTTCTGTATTCGATAAGTAGTTTGGAACTAATGTTCCGAAATGTTGCAACGCCCTTCAGTTAATACACGAGGACGAAGTTGCGTGAAACAGGACTACCTGTTATAAATGTTATTTCTTTGTTCAATTTTAATTTCTTAATTATTCAAAACGAGCATATATTTAACCACAAAGAAAGTATTAAAATTTAAAGATGCGAGTATTAATCCCGTAGCCGTGCCGCAGCGTGCAGGCGCTTCGTAATACCATTAGACCACGGTACACTTTTAGAATTTTGATAAAACAGACAAGCAGGTTAGTTAGCACCACTATATCTAACAAAAAACTGTTCCTTATATTACCATATATGGTAATGTTCTGGTCAAACGTAGTGGAAGAAGAGTAACTACTTTTAAACACTACACTATTATTCCTCTCACTGCAATTTTCTGTTGAATTTTAACTTGTTTTTACACAGTCGGTGGTTCACTTGTTATATTTGACTGCTTAAAAATAACTTTATTTAAGAACAATCATTTTAACCACCACTTTTATTTTAATGTGACATACAAATTTAAACACTACAATTATTATTAATATAAAATTCTTTCTCACATTGTACGGTGCAACAAACGGTACGGTAAAACTGTAACCAAAAAATGTAAATGATTTTCATTAGCTCTTTCTCTGTGACCACTTTTAAACGGTTACAAAGGCTTTTCATTTTAAATTCTCTTCTACAACATATGAAATACTTTATTAAAAACTGCCGCTTACATTATTATATATATATTTAAATTTCTTTATTTTAATCGAAATTATATTAACAATTATGTTTTAACAAGGAAACCAAAAAAGTTATTATAAGAGTGAGAAATGCAAAATTTGACAATAAATTTGTTTAAAATTGTATTGATAGTAAATTAAAACTTATGATTTCATTGGTTAGTGACGATTTAGAACAATTAAAATGCTTACTGAATTATACAATAACTCTTGTTTTTTATTTTAAATATTTAAATAAACAGTATGGTGTGATAAAATAACGCTATTATTTTTTTAAACACAGCAATATATCTGCATCTGCGATGAGACAGTGATAAGAAGCTTGACTTAAGTCAGGAGATTTCAAAACCAGAACAAACTACTCATTATGCATTCAGATATCTCATATCCGACATATTATATGACTTTATATATAATAGATATACAGTACTCTATCTTTACAATATGATAATAGATGAGGTACACAATGGGAATAATGATTGTAATTACCTGATTACCAATACATACAACACCTGAATAAAAAAAGATGCAAGTCGATTTACTATAAGCTATATGTTTAGTACAATTTTCAATTTGCCTCGAACAAAAACACAAACCTAACAAATTAAATCAAATAGATATATAAGAGGAGGGACGCTTCCTTCTTCATTAAAATCATCTTGGTCGCTCCTGATAATTGTTAATTATAGATTGTCTTAATGGCTAGTATTTATTCTTCGAAACTTTTTGATTATATAAAAAGTCTATTCCTTTTCTTAATCCTAATTGCTTACACAGGTAGTCAAAGTGTCAACTATTGACTTGGAAAATAAAAGGTGTCTTCTTTTGTCTGTGTACTATCAAAAATAGTTACTTCTTCATCTAAATACATACTAAATGAAATTTTTATATTATAATGTATTAATTATAAAAAGATGTTTAAATACAAAAAATATTCTAGATTTGTAATTTAATTTGTAGCACTGAGCGTTAAGTTATATCAACTATACCTGCTCAATGAAAATCATTTACTGAAAGTTATATGCTAGAAGCTAGAGTTATATAAAATATAATATATATTTGTTAACAACAAACATATTTAACAACACTTGTTTACAGCATAAATAAACACACCGAGAGATGCCGACAGAAAAACGGATTATTAAAATTCCTTCCACGCTTCCTGAAAACAGGAAATTACGTAACAATCAAATATTAAATTTAATAAGTAAGGAGGAAATGAGGTTTTAGAGATAGGCATGTTTAATAAGGTAATTATATTTCGATGTCAATTGAATTAAAGATATAGTAAATTTGAAATAAACGAGCTTTATTTTTAACTGGAAAATATTTTAAACTTTAAAACGTTTTCGGTTAAATTACTATTTGTTAGATGTAATAATGAAAATTAAAAAATATAACCGCCAATAATACATTTAATGTAAACTTATTAATCAAAAAGAAGAAGTTAATTCATTGATAATTTATGTAATCGTAAAACTAAATTCAACATTCCGAAATATCTTTTCGTGCCACCAATAAGTGTCATTGATAATTGTGTAAATTGAGACAATACTTATTCATTAAAAAACTTAATGGTTTCAGATATTGGTTATTCCCCAATTCACCATTTAGGAGACGTTGTAATATTTTTACCTAATCTTTTACAAGTTTTCTTTAATAATCGAAATATATTTAATTTACGCCTACATTTACCTGTGTACAAGATTTTTCAATAAAAATATTTTAGGAATCCTAGCAATAAATCCATTACTAGCTTTATTCGCCTTGATATAACCTTTCGAGGTATAGTCTAAGGAATTAAGAAACTGCTTAAGAAAAACAATTTTGAATATAAATTAAATTCTACTTTTCAATAATAGTCAAGAAAAACCTTATTAATTTTCAGTAATTATAAACAATTGCAATCCATCTAGTAACTCAATCAAATCGTCTTCATAGTGTGTATAAATTATGTTTCTATGTGTTACATGTAGCATTGTTATCGCTATTACTTTCAGATTCTCTCACTGCTGAGCCAATAAATTCTTAATTCTTTTTCTGTCATGACTAGATTTTTTAAATTAGGTTTTATACAACACATTTTTACTATTTTCGACGTATTCCAGTCGGATATATACAAAAAAAAATCAAGGAATTACAATATAAAATAAACATATTTGTCCAAATTTGTAACAGCAGCATGACGGTGCGGCTCAGCGCCAAATGTGCTCACTTGTAGACACCGCGCCGGTCAGCGGAGTGCGGATGACTGACGAAGAATCAACGCGCGCGGCAGCGCGTGACGAAGTTCCCCGCCAACACCAAGACTGCGCGGCCGACAAGTATATCTCGGGGGAGAGTTTACGGCAATTTCGCCATTTTCTTGCTCATCTTCATCTAAACTGTCTCTGTTTTGAAAAGTTTTATGAAGACATTTTTAGTGTCGATAATAATAGTTTTTTAAAGTTTTTCACACTTTGCTGCGTAACAACGTTTACATATATTTATATATATCTTTCTTCAGAATGTTTAACTGCGAAGACGATAAATAAAATAAATAAATATATTGTAAGCTACCCTTCATATATTTCTTTGTAACTATATTATCTTCGTCATCTGAACTATGAAAATTCGTTAAATCTGTTAAAAAGTAATTTAACGGTAATGTTGTCTGTTTAAAAGTTGTAGTTGGTATCCTATTACAGCGGACGATTTTCTGAAAATTAGATGAAATGGAGGACTCTAACATAAATCACGGTGGCTTGGCTTAAATGTAAACGATGATTAACTTATGAAATAAATAATGACCAAACCCACAATCCTGTAACCTTTACTTAATGAAAACATGTTTGCGGTAAAAAAAAACAATAATTATTCCAATCTCTAATTAGTTTTGACTTACTAATAACAAATACTATGGGACAATTATTTTACTATTAGCTTCATTCATTAGATTAATATTTAGTATTACTATAAATTATGTTAAGGACACTTACAAAAATAGAATAGAATAGAATAGAATAGAATATAATACCTAGTATTAACCCGCTTTCCGCTTCATCTCCTGTCTTAAACTAGTTAGTAAGAATAGCAAACCTTTGAGACTGTTAGACGACGCTCAAGACACACTCAGGTTTAGATAACTACAGTTACATGGCATTTGAAACATCTCTTATAACAAGATAATAATATGTGTATTACATCGATATTAAGAATAGCATTTTCAATCAATAAGTAAATAATTGATATAAATAAAAAATAGTATAAATTTTAACAGTTTATGATTAAAATGGAGGTATAGACATATTTTAAACCCTCGTCCAGTAGTTTGTAAAGTGAACGTTAGTACCTATATAAGATCCGGAGAGACCAGCTTAATAATGCTGACAAAGCGTTTTAAAAAGTTTGATGAACATTTTCAAAATTACTTAACGCTTTTAAAATAAAATTCAGTTTTCTTAGTGACGTTGACATTATTATTAGGTATTTTAAAAATTAAAATATGAAAAGCTCTTATAAAAAAAATGGCCTAATGAAAATATTTTAGAATTAGAAATTACTTTTGCCTGTAGAAGAATAATTCAAAGTAAGAAGAGTTTTAATCATGGTAATAATGTAAGAAAAAAATCTCTTCGATAAGTTGGTGTTCAACATTTACGCACTCGCTGAGAGTAACTCTCAGCGAGTAGAAGAGGTCTGCTTCGTCAAGATAAAAGAAAGAGCAAATAACGCGTCAAAGTGTCACCGTGGTCATCTACCATGTAATATTTACCGGGTTCACTCGATGAGCTTGGTGTTCAATATATTGTATTATGCTAGCTACTATATTCACTGTCAGGGGAAAGGGTAAAACCGCCGCTTTGTGTCACTTGTCAATAGGTGTGACGTAAAAAGTGGAACGGATGTGCTAAAAATATTTTGTAAAGTAACAAAACCGCCGCATTTTGAATATAGTTCTTGATATATTTTCAACGTATGTACTATAAACTCATATAGAAGCTTTAGGTTAAATTATAATTAGTAGGATCTTATATAACTCTATTAAATTATGATTCGTAAAACTCCATTACAATGAGGACGAAGCGTTAAACTTTAAAATAAGAGTAGTTTGTTTTTTAATAGTTATGTATTCATGCACAAAAGAATGTTGCATTAATAATAACATAAAAATAATGTCCCAGTCCTAATAAATTGGAAGTGAGGAATCAAAGCCAATTTACGAATGAAACTATCTTGTTGAAACTGACTTGTTTATTTTACTTACGAGTATTTCCATAGTATTTTGTCTCATCGCAGTGCTGTTGAAATACATTTTATTTATATTTTACATAAAAGGGCAATGCGGGCTATTTATAACTTAAAAGATAGATTCCCTGAGAGATCTTTTAAAGAAATAGATATTCTTAATCGCTTCTTAATACGTATTTAATAACATAATGTATATACGTCAAAATTAAAATTCTTATATAAAACAGTGACAGACACACGCTAATAATAAAGAAATAAAAATAAAATCGTAATACCTAAATTAATACCTTCATGGGCTCAGGCCCCGTACACTCAGGTGTACGCATATATAATGAAGTTTGTAAATTATTATAAATTATTAATTTTAAAACTAAAATTAAAAGTTTATTATTAATTAAATCTTACTATAACAATTAAGAATTTTTAGTGGATTGAAATATGTGGAACTTAAGTTGTTGACTTATTTGCAGGATTGATAATATTTGTTATTTTTTTTTATAATAAAAGAACTGTTGAGTTTTTGACCGGCTCTCCTCGGCAGAGCAGCATTACGAGCCGGAGGTGGCTTACTCACGGACTGAGTATACTGACCCTTTTTTATTATAATAATTGCTAATCCAAAAAAGCGTGATAATGCGTACTTGAATATTGGTGTTTTTAATTTGAAGAAGCCTGTTATATTTTGACCTTGAATTTTTACTTGGAATTTGATTATAAAGAGTCTGTAGTGAAAAACAAGCAAGCCTATAGCTGATTTAACGTAATAATTTAGTTCAGTAGAGGCTAAGTTGTCACGTAAAACTATTACGTCATTACTATGACAGTGTTGCAGATAGATATATAGGGGAGACCTGTCCAAAACCGTATACCGGGATATAACCGTATGGTGCCCTTAAAACTGCTGGTTGTTTGAATTTGCCGCTCAAACTGTAGTCAATGGGTTCTACCAATGAAAGCCATTTGTCGACAAAAACTTGTTAATGCTGCCACGCTCGTTATAAAATTAAATAAATTTAATGTTTTTCGGCTACTGTAATCTAATTATTAACTAAATAACTAATACAAGTGTATACTGTTAACAGAATTCAATGTAAGTACGTAATTTACTATATCACTGTATGTGTTTCTACTATTATTTTCAGTGCTGGTCTTAACCGATTTTTTTTGTGTTTGTTATGGTGAACAAAATATTCATTTAAGGATACCTTGGGGCAGAATCGTACGGGGTAAAATCGGTTAGTATACGGTTATACCTCGATATGCTAACAATTTTTTTTTTCAGATCAACAATGCCCCGCAATTATTCAAGAACGACTACTAGACAGGACTGGGATGTCGAACAAATGAAAAAGGCCATAATAAGTGTGTCTGAAGGAACTTTTGAATACCTCGAAGCATCTCAGTTCTATGGTGTGACAAAAAGTACCTTGCAAGATCGTGTTAGTAAATGTAGACAAAATAATGACCGAACAGTGTCAACACAAAAAGGATTGGGTCGATTCAAGACAATTTTTTTAACTGATCAAGAAGCTACTTTAGTTCAACACGTTCTGTTGATGGAGCAACGTTGGTTTGGACTAACATATTTTAGTATTAGCTTACCAATTCGCTGAAGCCAATGGTAACCACCATAATTTTAATAAAGATCGGAAAGAAGCTGGAGAGGATTGGTTATCTTGTTTTATGAAGAGACATCCCGAATTGTCACTGCGTGCTGCTGAGCCAACCTCTATTGCAAGAGCGATGAGTTTTAATAGGGTTAGTGTGGGTAAGTTTTTTGCTTTGCTTTAAGGCCTAATGGACCAACACAAATTTCCGCCGACTCATATTTTCAATGTTGATGAGACCGGTCTGACTACCGTGCCTAAAAGACAGAGCAGAATTCTCGCTTTGAAAGGGAAGAAGCAAGTTGGTCTAGCAAGTTCTGCTGAGAGAGGTCAGTGCCACCGCTGCTAATATTTCCAAGAAAACGCATGAAGGCTGAATTGCTTGATGGCGCTCCACCGGGCACTATAGCAGTGTGCCATCAAAGTGGTTGGATACAAAGTGAAATCTTTGTACAATGGTTAGATCATCTGATCTCATCTGTAAAGCCAACGAAAGAAAACCCTATTTTGCTCTCGCTGGATGGACATTCCACACATACAAAAGACTTTCCATTGATAGAGAAAGCTCGAGACAATGGAGTTATTATGGTAAGCTTTCCCCCACACTGTACCCATAGACTGCAACCATTGGACGTAAGTTTGATGGGCCCACTGAGTACTTACTACACACAGGAATTAAATACGTTTCAAGAATTGTCACGCAATTTCAGCTATCTAGACTCTTTGGTACAGCTTACACCAGGGTGGCTTCAATGCAGAATGCCCTCTCCGGTTTCTCCAAGAGAGGCATATACCCTACAGATAGAAATGTCTTTAGTGATGCAGACTTTGCAGCCGCTGAAACAACGGATATGTTTTTCCAAGAAGAAAATGCCAATCAATCTGCAATTATAAATATTATCCCTTTTACATCTTCTTTGAAGTCATCTATTTCGCAAAAACCGTCATTTGAACAAATTTTAGCTTTTTCCGTATTGTTGTCATCCGCTACTTCTGCATCCACACCTGTGGAATAACAAACAGAGTCTACAAGCAAAATACCGTGTATTATTCCCACGACACAGGACAGTAGCCGAGCAGTTAATTCAAATTATCTTGTATCACCGTCGGATATTATGCCTGTGCCTCGAGTAGACAACAACAATAAACGCATCACACGTCGCTGAGGTAAAACGGCAATAATTACATCATCTCCATATAAAGACGAGCTTCTAAGTAATCCGCAGTCGAAAATGAAGACACCAAAGTTGAATCTGTCAGAAACTAAGAAAAAAAATAAAGATAAAGTAGAAAGTGAAACTGGAGATAGTAAAGATCTTTGCCTGTACTGTCTTGAAAAATATGGTCAAATTCGCCTGTAATTTGTTCTTGAATTTTGAAATTTAATTCATTTACATCTATGTTTTTTGCAGCCAATATAACCCTTTCGCTCAACCAATCATGGTTTCTGTAATTTTGAGCAACATCTGGAAACACCTTTTGAATAAGTTTATCTTTTGATCTAGTTAACTGACAAAAACTTTGAGGAAAGTTAATGCAACCAGTCAAGGTGTCTATAGAAAATTTGCCCTTACCAATGTCAATGAGTTGTTTAGAGAATATGTCTCCAAATTTGTCATTTTGCAACTTGACACGCATATTCTTGCTGAAATGTAATACCTTCACATGCTTCCACAAATTGGAGGACTTTAAATATGCATTAAGTTCATCAGCTGGCGTTGATCGTAGAATCACTGGCAATATTTGACCAAAATCTCCTGCTAATAAAATCATTGCATCACCAAATGGGTTATGATTGCTCCGTAGATCTTGTAAGGTTCTATCTAAAGCCTCAAAAGATTTTTTATGTGCCATCGTGTATTCATCCCAAACAATCAATTCACATTGCTGCAAAACCTTTGCCATTGCAGAGTACTTCGAAATGTTGCAGGTTGTGGTTTCGTTGCTTTGCATGTGTAATGGCAATTTTAGTGCTGAATGAGCTGTTCTACCACTTTCAAGCAAAGTTGATGTGATTCCCCACGAAGCGAGTGCAAGTGCAATTTTATTTTGTGAGCGAATTGTTGCTAATATCAATGAAATCAAAAAAAAAAAAACCTGTACCACCAGGTGCATCTAAGAAGTAAATCCCTCGTCTTTTATCATTTATTACTTTCATAAGTGTATCAAATACATACTTTTGTTGTTCATTCAATAGTGGAAGATTTGTTTGAATTAATTCTTTCAAAGTATTGAAATCATACAGTTTTTCTCGGTGCAACTCTTGGTTAAAAGCATCATGCATTGGACGATTGGGCGCGGCCAGGCCTAATTGAAATAATAGTTTGTTTAACATCATCAAGCACATGTCCTCAATTGAAATCAATACTTCATTGTAAATTTCTTCGCTTATTTGTATATTTGGATTTTCCCTTCTAATCCGTATTTGATACAAAATATCATCACACATATTATCTTTGTACTTGATCCACAAATCCTTTGGGTTTGATGGGAAGCATGTAGATATGATTATAGAAAACAATGTTCGTATTTGATGAGCTTGTGATGATATTACAGCATCATTGAGAGTTTGATCCCAATGAGCATTTTTCTAGCAATCGCAAACATTGGCAAGCTTTTTTGTATGATCCACACAAATCACCATCAACAGTTCGTACATGTTGGAATGATGTTGGGCCACGTACATTGTCTAATAGCAGTCGTGAATAAAAACTTTCATCATTGCTTTGATGTACTGAATAAATTCGACCAATCGCATCGGTAGAATATACATGTTTTGGCATTTCAGAATATAACAATGTTTGAGCAAAAGCATCGTTTTGGCATGTCAAAAAAAACTGGTTAATGTAATAGATGGGTGCTGTACAGCTCTTTGTACTGCGTTCTGTGCTGTAAAATATACTCTTTGTCCATATTCTAAATGCACAGCTAAATGAACAACAGTAGGGTGTCTCTCATGAATAGGAAAAGAAAATATTCGCCAAACTGCTTCATTACTACTAACATAGCGAACCATTTGGTATTGGGTAACTTCATCATTGGAATTCTCTGCATTAATACCAATCACAGCCATATCACTCCCTTTGGTTACATATTTGCAAATGTATTTAATAGATTTTACTGAATGGCAAGATTCAACGTTGATGTGTGCTTTGAAGGTCTTTGATAAAATGGATGAATATGGATTAATTTGACAATTGTTGATCTTCCATTTTCTGCTGTCGATCGGCGACGATACAAAGGATAACCGTCAATACCAGTGACTGTTTCAGATATTAATGTCCGTGGATATCGTTTTGAACATTTACCATCCACCATACATGGTAAATTTTGATTCAGAGTTCCACAGGGACCATGTACCATGTTTTTGATAACTACCTCATGCAATTCAGGATCTACTTCTACATTAGGGATTTGAGCTGATATTCCTGCATCAACTTCACTTGACTTTATCTTGTCAACTAACCAAATAAAAATATGTGCATGTGGCAATCCCCGTTTCTGCCACTCCACAGAATGCATCCAGCGGCGTGTCTCTCCAAACACATAATGTTTCACAATGAAATTCATTAAAGATTTCAAGTTTTGTATAAAGACTCTGGCTGTGTCTATTTCTGTCCAGTGTGTGAACAAATCTGCTGTACCATAATGACAAACATATTACATGGCATTTTGAGCATATTCATGCATATGTCTAGGGCTTACGATGTTGCTGGAAGAAAAGTTATTCGACTATGATTCTGTGCATTACCATCAGTATTAATCGCATCTCGAAGGTGAATATACTCTTCAGATCTGAGTTTTGTCTGATTCAATCTGATGAATGTTAATCTCTCTGTTTCAATTTTAACATACATGTCTACAACATACTTCTTATATAATCGCCGACATTTGAGTATGTGATTGTCTTCATTTTCACGAATCATTAGGCGGTAGGAATAATAGTTCATTGAACTGACTTTTTTATTGGTTTCAGAACCAGAAAATTGATTTTTGTTTTCATAACATTGAAAATAAAAAACATAATAATATAGTGACTGATAATATATCTCCCTAGCTAACCTAATATTTTTTATTTCCTGTAATGGGATTTATCATCTTGTTTGAGAAATCATAGCCATCTTCACCTTGCCAAAATATAATGGGATATTGCAATGCGTCATATGAGCGGTGTGTTTCCTTTATACGTTGTAATTGATCATTCCGACGATGTAAAACAATATCAAGGGATTCCAAGTTTTCTCCAACTACAACGATGGCAACTTCATCAATAATTGCTATCTGACACTGGTAACAGTGAACCTGCGCTATGATATAGTTGGCCTTGTATCTGTAAATTAAAAAAAATGATTTATGTCAAATATAAATAATATTTGTTCGTAAAAAGTATATCTGTCTCCTAATTTGAATCCCCAATTTATAATTGATATGCTTAGGTATGTCAATATGTAATAATTAGTTGTAACTAATATCCATCATCAAATAATTATATTGTGTTTCAAAATAATAAAAGTATTGCTAATACTGAATCACCAAATAATATTATGACTAAGTAATATATTTCTTGGGGATTAAGGAACTGAAGGTTAATGACACACCTTTACTTAATTAACAGGAAATTTTGTTCACTAAAATAATAATGATTAACTGCTATAATACCTACCTTAAAATTTGGCATGAAATTTTTCCGAACTACGTTTGTTGCCCCAAATGACGTCATTTGAAAGCAATTGTTATATTGTTGGATATTTAACAAAAAGTGTATGGAATCTGGTTTTATTCCTGAAACCAATGAGTACAATGGCTCTGGTGGTAGATCCAATGGTATCAATTTCACTTTCCTATTTGCGCAACACAATCCATTGGCTTCATTTGCCTTACAATGAGAGCAAACCAAGTTCATAGATCCAATAGTAACACATTGGTGGTTACTGTAGTCAATTGACAAATCATAATTGAAAGCAGCTCGATTCAAACTTTCGGGATTATTGGTTGAATCTCTCGCTCTCGCTTCCCGCGTTCGTAATATACGAATTCTTTCACGTTCTTTTCGGTCGTCACGTTCTTGTGCAGTATGATAAGATCGGTAATTAGTTTGGTTTGTAGCATTTCGGGTTCTTCTACCTAAATTACTTCGTCTTATAGGAGGCATATCGAATATACTCACATAAATTATGTCACATGCAATAATTATTAATCACAGGTATTAAAACACTTTGCATAAAACACGATATAAAACAATCAAAATTAATTATTACATATTATAAACGCTTTTTAACGCGGTTTGTTTGACAGATGCAATGACGTGAAAACTGATGACAATTTATGTCGCATTCCAAAACTAAAACAAAAGAAAGAATATTCCAAGGCCAATCAAATCTATAGCTTTTAAATTTTTTGACTTTTTAATTTGGTCGGGTTCACGATATTATCACTTTTGCGTGAACCTGCACACACATATATTTGATTGAATTTGAACTTTGTGCAGAGACAATAAAGTGCGAATTGACTCTTCGACGTTAGCAACACACCTACATTGTTTAGACAAAAATGAAATGCGTCGCTGCCGGAGGGCTTAGGTACCGGGGTCCCGTAGTACCCTGATCTTAGCAGCTGACCCGTAGTTCAGCTACAAACTATCTACCGCCGGATGTCTCAGTAGACGGACGGACAAGATGAAACTGTAAGCGTTCCCAGTGGACTACGGAACCCTAAACGGCGTCTCTGAGGAGTGTTATTAAATATAACATATTTAATATAACACCTCAGAGAACTCGTTACGCCTAAACTTCATCTTCAAAAAGTTAACAAATCATGCATGAGCTTGAGTATACGCATATATAATAAAGTTAAACAAGATATCTTAGACCTCCATTTTCTTAATATTAAAACGAAAATTAAGGGAGTATTATTAAATAAATCTTATTATAACATTCAAGAGTTTTTAGTGGATCGCAACGTGTGGAACTTACGATGTTGACTTATTTGCAGGGTTATTATTATAATATATATATCAAACAGTGTTTGGTTTTTTTTTAAGAACATTTGTTGAATCTCTGGCCGGTAGGTACTTCTCAGCAGAGCAACTTTCCGAGCCGGTGGTAGCTTACTCACGGACTGACAACACTTATCTTTCTATTATAATAATTGATTATAATTAATTTGAATATATTTTAATTTGAATTTGAATATGAAGAGTCTGTAGTGAAAAAAAACAAGACGATAAATAGCTGATTTAACGTAAGCCGATAAATTTGGTTCAGTAGAGGCAAAGTTGTCACGGAACATTTCACTACTATGATATCGTTGCAAATTAGATTATTATTTATATAATATTACTAAAGTAAAATTTGTGTGAAATAAATTCGAGTTCGGGATTAAAATACAATTTAAACTAAATAATACATATGATAACTTATTCCTCTTACAAGTGCATTCTTTGAATTTTTTGTAAGAATGTATAACATAGTTATGAATACTTGAATAATAGGGAAAGTTTTAAACTTACGATCGTAAAGAAAACATGAGAAGTAATAGATTATTGCGGCGTTTGTAATTAATTGAGCGAAATAAAGGCTACATGACAAGATAATTATAAATATAAATTTGTATTAAAATAATCAGCAGAGTTAATAAGTGATTGGAATGAGTCAAAAGGAAAACATTTCTTTCTCTTTTTATTATTTATTAATTACTGAAGATCATTATTTATTTTGTTGCTTCAGTACTTAAATAATTTAATAATCACATTGCTCATATTAAATAAACAAATAAGAATTAATTTTATATAATAATTATTAAGTAGATTTCACATATACAATTCCATTTCAATTAAATTATCTTGTGACTAAAGATTGAATATAATACTGATGTTGGTATTTATATTTATTATAGTGTGTATTAATATGCATCTCGCGTTTAAGTCTACATCTGTGTAGTTGCTCGTCCCTTACATTTCCGTACAAATTAATTACTATGATGCGGCTTCTTGGTTTTGATTTAGAGACAATAGCAGTTATGAATACATTAAGCGGCTTCCTCAGAATGTAGGTAGGTTCATTTAACCATAGGGTATTTTAAATTTCGACGCCATTAAAAAATAAATACTCTAGTAAGTAATAAATAAGAATAATGAAACAGAACCACAGACAACATAACATGCTTAATATAAATTGATCAATAATATCTTATTTTTCATTTGCGCAGAACTTTTAAACGCAAAATTATATCACGTCATTATCATTGCACAATATTTATAAATTCTTGCGTCATGCCGTTGTTTATCATTTCCAAGTTATAAAACATATAACAATGTGGAGCAAAACAATTTAAAAACAAAGAGGTTGTAATCACATTAGCGATCGCTTCACCGTGAGATGACAGAATAAAGGAAAAAACTAATTGGAGCTTACCACGTCCCTGACTTATATTGTCATTGTAATAGCGATTTGCCAGCAACTGTTTGTTGCTAGCGGTAATTTTAAATTTAAAAACATAATAAAACTGAGGTATGAAAAGAACATTGTTTTATTGTTAGCCTTAAAACTAAACGCAGTATTTAAAATTTTGTGTATTGTATTTTGGCAATAGTAAAATATTTATAACATAAACAACGATTAAAAAGAATATTTTATCATTCTAATATTTTCTAACTACTATTACCAAATTAGGAAGTAAAGCGTTAAGAAAATGCATGAAACAATTGGCATAATATATATACATACATATATATATATATATATATATATATATCCCCAAGTGATTTTGGTTTTAAAAAGTAGACTGCGACTGCTTTTGGGTTTTCAAAAACGAGCATTTAGAATTTAATTAATGAAAAAATGTTGTCTAAACCGAGCAGGCCAAATAAATTAAGCACAGCCACAGCTTCATTTCAGTAACACCGCTGTAACAAGGTACGAGAATTTATTAAGTCTTTATAAAGTAGTTCAAAATATCCGGAACAAATATACAATTAAACAATTATTTGTAATCTCAATATTTGCTATCATATAAAGAAGTATTCTTTACATTTATAAAAATCCCGTGACATGATGTTCATTGCGCTGTTATTTTAAACCGATTTCAACGAAATTTAAGATATCTATTGTTTGGTCCAACAATATAGGAGAGTATTATCTCGATTAAAAATCTTAATTTTTTATTGCTAATTCGAGGTTTTTGTACATTAAGGGTTTAATTCACTTCTAAGTTCCATAGGTTTCTAATAGATTCTGTAATAGAATTACTAAAGACCATGAAATGGCTTTCGAAAACTTTTGCAGGTGTCCAATATCCCGTTCAAGTTACCATATATTTTTTTTTAAATTACAATGAAAGGCATGGACGAATACGAATTACATTAAAACAAAATAAATAGCGCTGTAAATAACAAAATTTCAATTAATTTAAAGAAGTTTATGAAGCAGCAGACGAAGTCACTGGCAGAGGCTAGTGAATATATAAAATATTATGACATTTGATCAATTTATGTAAATATACTTAAACAAAAAATGTATGAGTAATACATTAATACTTTTTTGTCACAGTAATTTAATTTGAAGTGTACTTGTTTAATAAAATCAATATATTTTTTACAATACTTACACATTTTATAGGCACGTGCTCAGACTTGACAAAGCTCTCATACAAAATAATATTTTTTTTACTTCTTTACAAATTTTTCATCTTTGTTTACTCATTTATACATGATATTGGTATTTTGAAGACTTATTTTAATTTAAATTTAAATTGATTACACTAAGATAGCAACACAGTTGTATCTTTTACAAACAACTATGTACTTTGATGTTAATTTAAAAATACTTCCTCTAATCAGTATTGTTTATTATTGCTTTTGTTTCTTTTGATTGAGTGTTGTTCATTCAACCTTGTAATTAGAGTTTTATAGAACCTCATTAGCGCAGAGAGATAATACTGTAGTAAGTTTTAAAATGGTTTACTTGGTAAATAGTTTACTACAATAATACATTTTGAAAGTGTTTATTAAAACTATAAATAAGAGCGCTTAGCAATATTATGACAGATTCATTAAACACATTGTGTCATTGTATTATACGTTTACTTGATTCATTAATCAATACGTATTATTATATTTGAAAAAGATAAATAACAGAAGTTGCATTGATACTTATCTCATATGTTATATATTATTATAGTTTTACTTGTTTATAACACAATTTAATAATTGATTTATATTAAATTTAAGTTGTCATTTTGTAATAGATGACCCATTAATTTAATAATAATACATTTAGGAGTAGAATCATATTATGTGATATATATAAATATAAGTCTCAAATAATAAGAAACTTAGCTTATTCACTACAAAATATTTACAATTTCTAATGTCACATTTTTAAAAACTTATTATTTTTGTTTATTCCTTGGGATAACAGTATCTTTTTTTAAATTTTATAAAATTGCAATTATAGGCTCTATTATACCTCCATTATCATAAGATACATGTCTCTTATTCATGACAGTATGTAAGAAAGTGGGCAAAGCATTCTTCTTGGCAACCAATAAATGAAAATTTCTACAACAGCTATTTTGATAATATTACCATAAATATTTAATATTAAGACATATACTGAAAGATCACTAAGCTTTGGACCTGGTATTTATGTATTTTGTAACAAATGTATTTTAATTGATCATTTCTTTATATTTTAAGATATTGAGTTGTGACAGTAATGGTGCCAGCACCAAATGATAAATATATAAAATATAAATGATAAACAACATGATGAAACAAGGGTTTGTAAAGCCGAGACTGATTCACGTAAGAAACGAGCCAAGTACTGAATTCCGATCTTCAATACAATTAAAATGGATATAAATAACTACACCACCCACGAGTATCAGATTGTTATATAATATCATTAAAATCTCTTTATCCAAGGATATCGTTTAAAACTTTTGTTTGAATTACTGTGCTCCAAATGTTAATCCAATTCTTTAATCACTGCTCCTCTGCGGTTAATTAACAAACTCCTCTAACTTCAGAAATAATACACGTGTTATTTATTAGAAATAAAAACTTTTCATTATTTAAATACTAATTAATTGTTCTTGTCTAAATACATCACTGGAATTGCATAAATATCAAGCTACATATTGTAATGAAAGCTTAATTATTGGATAAATAAAAATAATACGTTTGGTAATAAAATAACAACTTTTAATTGTGATTTTGATGTTGAATATTAAACATATTATATAGAAACAGTACCGCAGTCTTTTTTCAATAAAATAAGCAAGCATTTATCTGAAATCAAAATGTGAATTAAAACTCACAAAATAAATTAGTTATAAGCTTTGGAATAACGATTTAATGTAAATAGAATTATATTATTAGATTATTATCTAACTCTTATGATTTGGCTGCATTGTTGAGACGGCGAAACGTCAGCATAGCTGCACGTTTGGCTGTACACAATGCAGTTTTGCTACCGACGCTGTTATACGGCAGCCAAACGTGGGTCACGCAGAAGAAGAAGGTAAGAAAGATGAATGCTGTGGAGATGCGATCTCTTCGCCGAATTTGCGAAGTCAGTTTAGCCGACCGAATTCGCAATGAAGAGATCCACAGAACGGCAGGTACTAGCGAAAATGTAGCAGTGACAATGAAGAAGAACGTCCTCAGGTGGTTTGGGTACGTCGAACGAATGAGTGATGAAAGAATGGTAAAACAGATTTATAAAGGAAAAGTGAGCGGTAAGAGAGACAGACAGACCTTCGAAAACACAGTAGCTATGATAATGGAGGAAGGTCACCTAAAAAGAATGAGGACCCCCCGGAGGGCATGTATGAAGAGGTTAATGTCTGTGGTCGAGGCGAAAGAGGTATGCAGGGACCGTAGCGTTTGGCGCTCCGTCGTCTCTGGCTACCCCGCAAGGGATATGGCGTGAAGGTAAATAAATAAATAATATAAATAATATTATCTAACTTATATAAAATACCAAATGAAGAAAATAAATAACATTTTGATACTTATTCGTCTTAATTATTTTATTTTATTAGGACGCCAAAGCTAAAGTTTATAATGAACTAGCAGGTTACCCGTGCTTCGCAACGGGTATAAACAATAAAAAAAAACTGACTTTCGTGATTATTGCAACCATAACCCTACCCTTCACACATACACGCTCTATTCTCCAACTCATCCTGACTCGCTACCAGTGCGAGAAAGCCTTGAGTTTGATAAATACAGAGTTTCATTCCTATCGGGTTATAGGTACACTCTTGTTTCTCACATCGCAGCGTGTTGAGAATAAACATAGTGACTGGCCAAATAATTTGAATTTCTACTGCAATGCAATGGGAAATTTTGCAGTTTTTTAGCTGTAACTTTGGAGCGGTTTGGACCTTTGCAAAATCCTTTCTTATTGCACCTATTCAATATGTCAGGAGTCTTGTGTCCAAATTTCAGCTTTCTAGGTATTACGGTTTGGGCTGTGGGGCGATGAATGAGTCAGTGAGTGAGTGTCTTTGTGCTTTATATATTGAGATTGGTTGAAAGTACTTTAGATACTTACCCTTATTATGTTTTAGAAATCAAAATGCAAATCAGAGTCAGAGGTTCAAAATAGTTATTATACTTATTTTTATTAAGAATCCAAGTTTTATATTTCTTTATAGTTGTTTTGTTTACTTAAATTCTATCCAAAAATTTTATAACAGTGTGTATAAATTGTATTTTTAATTAATTAAAAACTATATTGATACAAACACAAAATAAATCTGGATATAAAAATTATTACTTAAAAAAGATTAACTTCAAAAAACATGACATGACAAACTGACAAATACAATCAAAAGTAGTTTGTATTTAAAAATAAAAAAGAAGTCCTTCAACTAATAACCTTTATATTCCCAACATGAAGCTTCTTATTATTTAGGTTTCCTATTATTATGATTATACAACTCATTCCGACTAGTATTTATTTAGGTACGATATAATATATAAGTAAGTAAGTAATGCTAACAAAGGATCAGTAATGAAATTATTCTTAACCAGCGTTTCTCTTTTCTTTGTATCTCAAGGTTATGTTTGGTATCAATAATAATCAGTTCGTCATAAAAACTATCAATACACTCTGTGACTGCTAATAACATAACTTTTCACTGTAGAAAAAGTAGGTCTAGCATTATTTATTAATAAAAGTTGCACGTCTATTTTACATTGTAAAAAGCTAAAATAAGTTTGACTAACGGTCATACACTTTGAGGCTCAGTATTTTTTTTTTACCATTGTAATTATAAGAACGTATTTAAAATTAAACATAGCCAATTTATCTATTTATTTAAAATTACAGGTTATGACATCGTGAGCAACTTTGCAACGATAGATGAAACTTGACAAGCACTACCTTTACACGGACGGAGTAGCGCACAAAAGATAGTTTATAGTACACTACAATATAATAAAATGAAAGTTTTTAACATTCACAAAATACAAACTGTTATAGTATTATAAACGGATTTGTTACTTTTTAAATAATAGAACCTAGTACCTCATAATTGACAATAATCATCATCGTCGTCACTACTCCAGACGGGTGTCAGTCTGACATAGATAAATATTTGTTGTATCATTTTTGTATGAACCTTTGAAGGTAACAAGAACTGTCCATTATTGATGTACGAGTAAGTGTACACAAATATAAAGTTATCAAAGTGTATCCATCTGTGTCAGGCTTCTAAACCTTTGATGGAAAATCCCCTTGACGAGATCTTTGAACCATAAAGGGATAAGGTGAAAAATGTATCGTCAATTCAGACTACTGATATAATATATAATGATTTGTATATACATGATGTTCTTTTTGAGGTAAACTGATGTCTGAAAACTGAAACTGAATAATTATATTAATATTTTATTATCATTAAATTTCATTCAAATGTACTAATTAATTATGTTATATTGAAGTATCTGCATACTCGTTGTTTACAAAACCATTGTTATGAATATTGTATTCATCTAACGTATTTGTTACTTTGCAATTTAAAAATCTTTTATGGTTTTCAATATAAAATACTATAGATCCAATTCAAAAACTGTTAATTATAACCATGGCCATACTCATTGTTCTAATCCTAGATGATTGTGAAGAGCAGATGGAGGATGATATGCAAGAAGAGATAGAAACGGTATAAAGACGATAAAAACCAAGATCTTCATAAACAGGCGTAAAAAGTATATAAATGTATTTACAGATTTGTTATTCTAGGTATTATTTGTTAGTGAATATGGTTGTAGTAATCTTAAGAAGTTTTTGATTATTCAGCCTCAGGGACATTAATACTTTATTACAACACTTGACTATTACAAATACAAAATGTAGATACAAAACTGTTCAACAAAACTCTAAAAGACTTTTTTAGTGTTTAATAATTACAAAACCTTATCGTATAACTTATTTGATATTTAAGTTAAATTGATACATATTAAAGATTTTTATTTAATGTAATAGTATATAAAGATAATTTATATAACTTATACAAATGAAACGCAAAAAACAACACTCATTTTATTATATGTATTTAACATGAATATGATAACACCAATTACAGACTGAAGAGATTTTTTTTGTCATCTGTCATTCTACAAAGACATAATTTTCCCGACACCATTTTAAGATTGTCAATGATCAATGGTTCTAAATAAATAAATATATTTTTCTCACGTAAACTTACCACTTAGCAGTTTAAACTAAAACAAAAAAATCGTTTAGCGTTGTTGTTATTAAATAACAAAGTTTTTTTTTTTTTTTTTTTATATCTTTATTTGAGAAAAAAGAGGGTTTAATCAGACATGATCATGCCACCCTCATTGGCACACACACAACACTATCTACACAAAATTGCTTTTTTAAATAACATGTACAACATTTTCGCATTTTCTGATAAAGGACAAGCAAGAATGCTATTACATGCACCGAGTTCATACAAATCAATACCCTTCTTATTAAATAATTTAACCCTTTCGACCTTATTTCTAGCACATTCTACTAACACGTGGTACACATCTTCTGTAACACCACACTCTGTACACATTGGCGAATTTATTTTACCGACTAGAAACGCGAAACAGTTTAACGGAATGTGACCAGAACGCAGTCGTAAGGCAATCACAATATCCAATCTAGATAATGTAGATCCAGTGAACCAAGGAGATCTTGTAAGGGAAGGTTGGATCGTCTTATACCAGATGCCTTTTGTTAAAGCTCTTTCATAAAAATATTCCTTCCACCTGTCTGCACACTTTTTCTTCACCAAAGGCAGGTAGTCAGTGTATAAAGCCAAACAGTTGAAATGGATTCCCTCCGTGACGGCTTCCCTAGCGAGGTTGTCTGCTGCTTCATTTCCCGGTATGCCAATGTGTGAAGGTACCCACTGAATTTTTAGAAATTTATTTTTGGACTGGAATTGTTTCAGGGAATTTAAAATGCTGTACGCTATCGGTGTACCTCGCACATTCGAGGTGCAACGAGCCAAATGATATATTGCACTTCTGGAATCTGTTAAAATGACATATCTGCCAGCTTCAAAGGAATCAATATATGAAATAGCTTCAGCAATAGCAATTAATTCTGTGTACATAATCGAAATATCAACATCAATACAAAATTTAATACAATTATTTATTTGTGGATCATAAATTGCTAAACCACTACATCCAGAATTAATGTCTTTGGAACCGTCTGTGTAAATTTTATAGAAATTGTTATAACTATTATCCAAAAAATTAAGACAAATATTTTTTACTTCGCATATTGGATATTCATTTTTTGGTTTGGAAATGGACCTAATATCGGTTTCAATAACTGAATGGATATCTATACTACTGACCCACGTATCAAGCGAGAACATCTCTAACTGATGACTGCTATAAATAAATAAAGGACAAAGCTGTTCATGAACCGTAGCCAACAGGGGTTTTGTTCTGCGTCTCCAATAAGAGTCTTGACACCTAGCGCCTAACTCATTTAACACACTTATTACTCCACTACCTGACATCGACTTATTTTTCAACCAATATTTGTTAGCAAGATAATATCTACGAATAAAAAGTGGTGGGAGATGTAACTCAGATTCCATTACATGAATAGCGGTACTTTTAATAAAACCTCCGATAACACGCATACATTGGTTTTGTATTCGATCTAATTTTATTAAATGAGATTGACAGCTATTTCCATACAACATACTAGCGTAATCAAGCCTACTACGAATCATAGCCAGATAAATACGCCTCAAATGAGTCGGGTGAACGCCCCAATCGGTGCCAGATAACACTTTAAAAATATTTAATAGTCTAAAACAACTAACCCGTAACTCGTTAATGTGTTTTGACCACCGCAACGATCGGTCTAGCCATAATCCTAAGTATTTAATATTGTCTACAATCTTCAATTTCATACCGTTAACATATATGTCAATATTTTCTTTTTTGTAACTTCTTTTAAAAATACAAATTTTACTTTTTGATGAAGATATTTGTAGTCCGATATCAGTAATTAGATCCATAAACTTATTTATCGACGTTTGTAATTGAATCCTGCCTTCTTCTAACGAATCACTAATTGTATATAGTAAAAAATCGTCCGCATATTGTGAAATGTAAATATTTTGAATACTTTTACAAATATTAATTGTAGTAATATTAAATAATAATGGTGAAAGAGGATCGCCTTGAGCTAGACCGTGACATGTACTTCTACAAATATAACGATTGTTAACTAAAATTTTAAGATGTCTTTCTTTTAAAAAACTCCATACATATCTACATAATTTAGAATTAATCCCTACCCGCTGCATAGTACTTATCAAGCAAACTATGTCAACATTATTGTACGCGTTATCTACATCAATGAATGAAGCAATGGAAATTTTATTCTTTGCAAAACCGGTTTGTATTCTTGAAACCAGACACGTGAGGTTATCTACTGCGGAGCGACATCGTCTAAAGCCAGTAGTATTTGCTGAAAAAAGATTATTTCTCTCCATGTACCACTCTAATCTTTTGAGTAGAATGCTATGAAAAGTTTTACAAATGCACGAAATCATAGATATAGGACGAAAAGATACAGCTGTTTCTGAGTCACGGCCTGGTTTAAGAATCGGAATAATAGCAATATCTCGCCATTGAGTAGGTACAAAACCTAGGTCATAAAATAAATTAAATAACATTAATAATATAATTTTGCCATTATCAGGTAAATGGATCAACATAGAATAAGATATCTGGTCACATCCGGGTGAAGTATCTTCACCCGGATGTGACCTTCTATCACTACTTTGTATTGATGATCATTTGATTGATTGATTGTGATTGATAAATATTTATAAAACTTCTTCCTGTACTTAAGCACTTAAAGGTTAATAATCACAGAATATTCAAAAGATATATTCTTAACTCAAAGAAGAAAGAAGACAATTTAATGTCATAAAAAGGACATTTATGATCAAATGAACTGTTTGTCAAAGACGCGAGTAACAGCTTCTTCTTGTAATACTTATTAAATGAAATGTTAAAATCTTCTTATTTTTAATTACATTGTAAAAGTTTTTCATAATAAAATTTTCGGAGAAAATCACGTATGTCAAACAAATTCTGTTAATTCCATTCAGACAAAGTCATGATAATCGATAATCCGTTCAGTTAGAGATATTGAAGTGTTTATTACAATTAAAGGATAATACTGTAGAATTATATATAAAGCGAATCTAAATAAATATAATTAACAGTAACAATTATATCATATGTTATTTTTATGCCAACGAATACACAAAATGTTAACCATTTCATTAAAATAATAAAATTTGGTTATTTATAAAGCAATTTTATATAATTAATAGACGAAAATGTGACAAATACAGGAAATAAAATTAAAAATAATACTTAAAGCAAACCAAACAGTCATATATAATTAAAAACTAATAAAAAAGTATGTATATAGCCAAACTCATTCGTACTATACCTTTTATATGAAACTTACTTAAAGGACTAATAATATTTATTAGTATTGACTTTGTTTATCCTTGCTTTGATAAAGTTTGACGCAAATAAAGACACTTACTAAAGCTAGTAATTAATAGACCAGATCACTGAAGATTATACACAGTACTGTACCTATACAATGTACTTCATGAATGATCGTTTGTTAAGCATTGAGGACTTGGAGTTGATCCAGACCACCAGACCTCAGTGTGCTCTGTTTAGATCCACGGCAGACCCATGTTGATCACGATACAATGAGCCATCTCTATACTACCAACTAACAAAGTCGTGAGTTAGTTTGTACAATATTGATATAATGTTAACAATTATATAAACGAATAATGCAATAAATAGATTACAATTATGTCTGGTATTAATACACTTATATACATCTAGAAGATAATATATTTATATAAAAATTAGAGACAACCAAAACTTTGTGTTATTTTGTCATAAATTATGTAAGATCTTTACCTAATTTGAGGATGCAAGACCGATTCAGTAAACCCGTGACCTTTTACTCAGTAGTTAACGTTAGAGTGACTACGAAAAAAACAATTCTGATGTAAGAATAATTCAGAATTATTTTTTTTTGTAAGAAATTTACAGTCACGTGCATACGGTAGCGTGACAATCCCACATGAAGGTCATGTAGTTCTGAAGCATGTCATATTTATGAGTTTCTAGGACTGCTTAGAATATTGAAATGATCCAGTAAATAATAAATGTGATATGTTAATAACTTAAGATTTCGATCTAAAATAATGATTTCTAATGTATCCATTACCTAAGGTTGAATTTATAACATAATTAGTATGTCTGTGTGTGTAATGAAACTCCTTTAGGGTAAATAGACCCAGTATTTAATGGATGATATCATAAACTTATCGTTTAGTTGATATTGAAGTCTAATTCTCATGTATGTTTAATATTGTAATTAGTATAAATTAGCTTACAGATACTACGTTTATGGTTTATTATAAACCACATTTCATAATACCTTTTAATTCCTTATTCCTTCCTTCATATGTTCTTTGAGACAATGATTGCATTTACTTCAAGATTCTAAAAGATGGAAAAATTTCGAAAATTTTCAGAGAACTTCTAAAGAAAATCTAATAAGTGTCTATTTGACCTCAAAACTGCATTTTATCATTTTATTTTAACTTTAATCTAATGAATCACTTACATTGATAATTATATTTATCATTAGTAATCTGAGTGACTGCTTACAGAAGTTGTCTGAAAATTTTTACTGAAGAAATTCAATGTTTTCAGTTTTCTTATTAATCTCATAAGTTACGTAAATTTACCCATAGTCCCTTATAGTATCCATAAAAGAGATAAAATAGGTTTAGATATTTATTACATATTAACTACTGTCATTACTACTATTGGACGCTATTATATGGACGGGTCATTGGAGTGTGAAATGGGAGAACTCATTAATTACCTCAAATAAGGATAAGTAATTGTGCTGAGACAGAATAAACCTACAGTTAACAGAATAAGAGTGAAATTCAAATGAAAACAATGAGCTCGAGTCATAAAGTGGTAACCTTCAGGAATTACGTCCTTTTAAAAAACAACAACTTCGTGTAACATCCTTTAGCCGCAATACAAGTAGATATTAACACTAGTTAGTGTTGCTATCAAGTTAGTGTTTAATAAATGCCATGTTGTATAATAGCAGGTACATGCTAAAAGCAATTCTCCGTCGCCATTGCTCCTCACTGCAGAGAGCAGAGACAATCCATTTACTAATGCGTGCAGTTGAAACACTCATACATTGTATTCATCCTTTAGCAACTCTCTGAGAACATTTTACAAATCAAATCTAATTATATTTTCCTATGAATGATATTTCTATGACACGTGACAGTGTTGTTGAACCAGTTAGTGACATCAGTGTATTTGTATACTTATAATGACATCATCAGTGGAGTAAGGGAGACAGAGAGATCGTTCTGTCCTTCTCTCATGGTGGTAGATGCTGCAGTGGAAGGGAGAAGACTCGTATTTATTGTTGTATAATCTATTATATAAAAATGAATCGCAAAATGTGTTGGTAAGCGCACAACTCAACAACGCATGGACCAATCTTAACAATTCTTTTTTTTAAATATTCCTTGAAGCCCAAGGATGGTTCTTACGGCGAGAAAAATTCGAATAATTTCCAGGAAAACCTTAAAAGAGTCCGTTTCTTTTTCCTATACAAATATTTTCTAACTAAATTTAGAGTCAATTTGAACTGTATTGCTATACAATAAAGTTCATATTAAATTAGAAACACTCATTTTTGTCTAAACAATTTAGGTGTCTTGCTAACGTCGAAGAGTCAATTCGCACTTTATTGTCTCTGCACAAAGTTCAAATTCAATCAAATATATGTGTGTGCAGGTTCACGCAAAAGTGATAATATCGTGAACCCGACCAAATTGAAAAGTCAAAAAATTTAAGAGCTATAGATTTGATTGGCCTTGGAATATTCTTTCTTTTGTTTTAGTTTTGGAATGCGACATAAATTGTCATCAGTTTTCACGTCATTGCATCTGTAAAACAAACCGCGTTAAAAAGCGTTTATAATATTTAATAATTAATTTAGATTGTTTTATATCGTGTTTTGTGCAAAGTGTTTTAATACCTGTGATTAATAATTATTGCATGTGACATAATTGAGGTGAGTATATTCGATATGCCTCCTATAAGACGAAGTAATTTAGGTAGAAGAACCCGAAATGCTACAAACCAAACTAATTACCGATCTTATCATACTGTACATGAACGTGACGACCGAAATGAACGCGAAAGAATTCGTATATCACGAACGCGGGAAGCGAGAGCGAGAGATTCAACTAATAATTGCGAAAGTTTGAATCGAGCTGCTTTCAATTACGATTTGTCAATTGACTACAGTAACCACCAATATTTTACTATTGGATCTATGAACTTGGTTTGCTCTCATTGTAAGGCAAATGAAGCCAATGGATTGTGTTGCGCAAATGGGAAAGTGAAATTGATACCATTGGATCTACCACCAGAGCCATTGTACTCATTGGTTTCAGGAATAGAACCAGATTCCATACACTTTTTGTTAAATATCCAACAATATAACAATTGCTTTCAAATGACGTCATTTGGGGCAACAAACGTAGTTCGGGAAAATTTCATGCCAAATTTTAAGGTAGGTATTATAGCAGTTAATCATTATTATTTTAGTGAACAAAATTTCCTGTTAATTAAGTAAAGGTGTGTCATTAACCTTCAGTTCCTTAATCCCCAAGAAATATATTACTTAGTCATAATATTATTTGGTGATTCAGTATTAGCAATACTTTTATTATTTTGAAACACAATATAATTATTTGATGATGGATATTAGTTACAACTAATTATTACATATTGACATACCTAAGCATATCAATTATAAATTGGGGATTCAAATTAGGAGACAGATATACTTTTTATGAACAAATATTATTTATATTTGACAAAAAAAATTTTTAATTTACAGATACAAGGCCAACTATATCATAGCGCAGGTTCACTGTTACCAGTGTTAGATAGCAATTACAAATTCCTGCAAATTTATTTCATTGGCAATTCACCACAAGAAATTGATATGCGTTGTTCAAATAACAATTCAGTAAAGAGGTCTATTGTAGAACAATTACAAACTTTATTTCATGAATACAATCAATTGATTATGTTGTTTAAAACTGCACTGGATTTGATGCCATCTGATAATCACAAAATTGTAATCAGAGCTGATAAAACACCTGTTGGCCAACATGCAAGACGTTTTAATGCACCAACTATTGATGAAGTTGCCATCGTTGTAGTTGGAGAAAACTTGGAATCCCTTGATATTGTTTTACATCGTCGGAATGATCAATTACAACGTATAAAGGAAACACACCGCTCATATGACGCATTGCAATATCCCATTATATTTTGGCAAGGTGAAGATGGCTATGATTTCTCAAACAAGATGATAAATCCCATTACAGGTAATAAAAAATATTAGTTCAGCAAGGAGATATATTATCAGTCACCATATTTTTTTTTTAATTTTCAATGTTATGAAAACAAAAATCTATTTTCAGGTTCTAAAACCAACAAAAAAGTCAGTTCAATGAACTATTATTCCTACCGCCTAATGATGACAATCACATACTCAAACGTCGGCGATTATATCACAAGTATGTTGTAGACATGTATGTTAAAATTGAAACGGAGAGATTAACATTCATCAGGTTGAATCAGACAAAACTCAGATCTAAAGAGTATATTCACCTTCGAGATGCGATTAATACTGATGGTAATGCACAGAATCTAAGTCGAATAACTATTCTTCCAGCAACATACATCGTAAGCCCTCGACATATGCATGAATATGCTCATAATGCCATGTCATATGTTTGTCATTATGGTACAGCAGATTTGTTCATCACATTTACATGCAATCCACACTGGATAGACACAGCCAGAGTCTTTATACAAAAGTTGAAATCCTTAATGGATTTTATTGTGAAACATTATGTGTTTGGAGAGACACGCCGCTGGATGCATTCTGTGGAGTGGCAGAAATGGGGATTGCCACATGTACATATTTTGATTTGGTTAGTTGACAAGATAAAGTCAAATGAAGTTGATGCAGTAATATCAGCTGAAATCCCTAATGTAGAAGTAGATCCTGGATTGCATGAGGTAGTTATCAACAACATGGTACATGGTCCCTATGGAACTCTTAATCAAAATTTACCATGTATGGTGGATGGTAAGTGTTCAAAACGATATCCACGGACATTAATATCTGAAACAATCACTGGTATTGATGGTTATCCTTTGTATCGTCGCCGATCGACAGCAGAAAATGGAAGATCAACAATTGTCAAATTAAATCAACAAGATATTGAAACAAATAATCGCTGGATTGTTCCATATTCACCCATTTTATCCAAGACCTTCAAAGCGCACATCAACGTTGAATCTTGCCATTCAGTAAAATCTATTAAATACATTTGCAAATATGTAACCAAAGGGAGTGATATGGCTGTGATTGGTATTAATGCAGAGAATTCCAATGATGAAGTTACCCAATACCAAATGGGTCGCTATGTTAGTAGTAATGAAGCAGTTTGGCGAATATTTTCTTTTCCTATTCATGAGAGACACCCTACTGTTGTTCATTTAGCTGTGCATTTAGAAAATGGACAAAGAGTATATTTTACAGCACAGAACGCAGTACAAAGAGCTGTACAGCCACCATCTATTACATTAACCAGTTTTTTTGACATGCCAAAACGATGCTTTTGCTCAAACATTGTTATATTCTGAAATGCCAAAATATTATACTTGGAATCAATCCTTAAGGAGATTTATACCACGAAGTCAAGGAAAACCAGTTTCAGGATACCCAGATGTATATTCTACCGATGCGATTGGTCGAATTTATTCAGTACATGATAGCAATGATGAAAGTTTTTATTCACGACTGCTATTAGACAATGTACGTGGCCCAACATCATTCCAACATGTACGAACTGTTGATGGTGATTTGTGTGGATCAAACACAAAAGCTTGCCAACGTTTGCGATTGCTAGAAAAATGCTCATTGGGATCAAACTCTCAATGATGCTGTAATATCATCACAAGCTTATCAAATACGAAGATTGTTTTCTATAATCATATTTACATGCTTCCCATCAAACCCAAAGGATTTGTGGATCAAGTACAAAGATAATATGTGTGATGATATTTTGTATCAAATACGGATTAGAAGGGGAAATCCAAATATACAAATAAGCGAAGAAATTTACAATGAAGTATTGATTTCAATTGAGGACATGTGCTTGATGATGTCAAACAAACTATTATTTCAATTAGGCCTGGCCGCGCCCAATCGTCCAATGCATGATGCTTTTAACCAAGAGTTGCACCGAGAAAAACTGTATGATCTCAACACTTTGAAAGAATTAATTCAAACAAATCTTCCACTATTGAATGAACAACAGAAGTATGTATTTGATACACTTATGAAAGTAATAAATGATAAAAGAGGAGGGATTTACTTCTTAGATGCACCTGGTGGTACAGGAATTTTTTTTTTCATTTCATTGATATTAGCAACAATTCGCTCACAAAATAAAATTGCACTTGCACTCGCTTCGTGGGGAATCGCATCAACTTTGCTTGAAAGTGGTAGAACAACTCATTCAGCACTAAAATTGCCATTACACATGCAAAGCAACGAAACCACAACTTGCAACATTTCGAAGAACTCTGCAATGGCAAAGGTTTTGCAGCACTGTTAATTGATTGTTTGGGATGAATGCACGATGGCACATAAAAAATCTTTTGAGGCTTTAGATAGAACCTTACAAGATCTCCGGAGCAATCATAACCCATTTGGTGGTGCAATGATTTTATTAGCAGGAGATTTTCGTCAAATATTGCCAGTGATTCTACGATCAACGCCAGCTGATGAACTTAATGCATATTTAAAGTCCTCCAATTTGTGAAAGCATGTGAAGGTATTACATTTAAGCAAGAATATGCGTATCAAGTTGCAAAATGAAATAAAACAGATTTTTGTTATTAATACGATTACTGAAAATACTTATATACGTTTCATTCATTATTCTTTATTTCATCTTATTAAAATGATAAAGTAACATATTAAAAAAAGGATAATTTTACGATTTATTTATCATATTATTTAAAATATTAAATGATAAAAAAGATCCACCAGAAATCTTAATATGTATAAATCACGTGTCACGTTATTTGTCCGCGATGGCCTCCTAAACTACTTAACCGATTTTAATAAATTTACACACCACGTACAGTTTGACCTAACTTAAAAGATATATAATAATTTTCAACTCAATTCATAGTCGCAGTATTATTTTATTTGTTTATTTTGCAGTTAGCTCCTAACAATTCTAAAAGATGGCGGTATCTGTTGACTGGATTGAATAATTACGAATGATGTATCTACCCTACCTACCTCATTCGTAAGTTTAGTATTCCAAGTTATTTACTAAAAACTTTGTAATTTACAAATAGTGTTATAAATTTGGATTAAATTTAAAAAATAATTTTGTTTCTATTTTTGCTTAATATCGACTGTAAGAAAACATTATGATTTTCATGACAGAAGTACTGTAAACGTTTCCCCTTAAATAGTTTACTGCAATGTAATATATCAAAAACAATAGTCACAGCAACGCGTGACCGGGTCTGCTAGTATTTAAATAGATTTACATCATTAAGGAAAATTATAATTAAAGTATTGCTTTTAGTTTGGTTTTAAAAATTTATTTTTAATAAGAAGATTCTTTTATGGCTTTTTAACTTTGTCTTGTATTTTGTCATCAAAAATTAAGATTTTTTTTTTTTCAAAATTTATTATGATTTATTTTTTATAGCACAACAACATTTAGATATAAAAAAATAAGAATGAACTTAGTACAAGGAAATCATGAAATATAGTCAACACACACATACAATATACTCAATAGACTATTCATTTTTTCTCTTAAGTAACGAAACAATAAAATGAATTCTATAAGATTTTTTTTATACCGAACCCTCTCTGTACTCGGCATTCGTTAGAAGAACCCCGATGGTGACGCAAATAACCAGCTACTAGCGTCTTGTTTGTCACACGGAAGAAATATTAGGGTTTTTTATTATATTTCTATGTTCCACATTTTTACACTACACTTGTTAAAAAATATGTGGTTTACAATCTTATAAATTGATTTCCTTCACTCAAATAGAGAAAGTAAAAATATCAAACAAATAAATCTGAAAAATATGCTAATAAAAATATACAACATTAATCCCCTAAAATGTTTTAAACTTTTCAACATGGCCGCTATTATCAATAAAGCAAAAGATGAGTCGTAAGTACAAATAAATGACTTTTTTAGTTTCATGAAGACAAATATTACCTGATTTTAATACATCTGTTTTTGTTTTGTTTTCTTAGTTGTTTTGAGTACAATAGATACTTTAATCTACTCTCACCTATTGTACTCATAACAACTAATGCGCGTTATACTTGTGGAGCTTACTGTATCCTGGGAAACAAATATACCTAAAAATCATACATTTAAGCTGAACAAGTATTATGAACTATGTCACGAACTGATCAGGAATAAATTTATAGTTAATTTGTACGCTGGAGAAGTAGGAGCGAGAGGTATAACAGCAAAATCTCTCTAAAATTTATTAAGGATTTCGGTCTTTCTAGAACGATCATCGGTTTGACCAGGCATTGTTTGCGCTCCTCTTCTTGCAACGCGATGGGCCCGGCACCTGCGAATCACGGTGAATCCATGGAATGCTAAGAAGCTTCGTCTCTCTACCTTAAATAATATTGATGTGAAGTCAGGTGTTTAACATTACACTTCATAGTTTTCTTGCACACAGCACGCAGTTTCTTTTGTCTAATTACATGTAGTGTTTTTACGTAAATAACTATAACATAAACCAATCACTGAATATAGTTTATTAATAAAAAAAATAAATTAAATAATTACACATGTCACCTCCAAGGAGTCTTGTAATTGACGGCACTAGGGATGGCGATCTAAGATACATTAATCGATAAATAGATTTTTTAAATTGATAGATCGAAAAAAAAACATTTTCTTTCGATTGTTTTGTATAAAGGTGTAAATCGATTTTATAATATTTTTATTTCGATAAGAACGTAACCATAGCGTTAAAATTCTTACATTTATAAACTGGTGCAGTTGACATATACTTACATGTATATACTTATCCCTAACATTATTTTATAAATAAATAAACAAATAATTCTATAATATAAAACAATTATTTGTTGATTTACTATCTCCTACCTCTGAACATTAGGAAGGCTCAGACTTTTTACACCTTTGTAACTTAAGATTAAGATGGTAAAATATCGGTTCATTTATTAATCGAAAATTATAAAATCTTAAAATTGAAAAGAGCCGCGTCACTAATTACGAGGAAATACAATTGTGACCTTCAGGGGCGGAGTCAGGCGGCGGCGCGCTGCTTTGTAATACTTTGAACTCAACCGACGCGTTAGGTGATAAACACACACAGTGAACTAATATAATATAATTACAACGCCTGTGTCCTTCAGGGGCGGAGTCAGGCGGCGGCGCGCTGCTTTATAATACTTTGAACTAAACCGACGCGCTAGGTGATAAACACACACAGTGAACTAATATAATATAAATACAACGCCTGTGACCTTCAGGGGCGGAGTCAGGCGGCGGCGCGCTGCTTTATAATACTTTGAAATAAACCGACGCGCTAGGTGATAAACACACACAGTGAACTAATATAATATAAATACAACGCCTGTGTCCTTCAGGGGCGGAGTCAGGCGGCGGCGCGCTGCTTTATAATACTTTGAACTAAACCGACGCGCTAGGTGATAAACACACACAGTGAACTAATATAATATAAATACAACGCCTGTGACCTTCAGGGGCGGAGTCAGGCGGCGCTGCGCTGCTTTATAATACTTTGAACTAAACCGACGCGCTAGGTGATAAACACACACAGTGAAGTATTATAATATAAATACAACGCCTGTGACCTTCAGGGGCGGAGTCAGGTGGCGCCGCGCTGCTTTGTAATACTTTGAACTAAACCGACGCGCTAGGTGATTAACACTAACAGTGAAGTAATATAATATAAATACAACGCCTGTGACCTTCAGGGGCGGAGTCAGGCGGCGCCGCGCTGCTTTATAATACTTTGAACTAAACCGACGCGCTAGGTGATAAGCACTAACAGTGAAGTAATATAATATAAATACAACGCCTGTGACCTTCAGGGGCGGAGTCAGGCGGCGCCGCGCTGTTTTATAATACTTTGAACTAAACCAACGCGCTAGGTGATAAACACTAACAGTGAAGTAATATAATATAAATATTATTTTGTCACAGTTTATTATTATTATTATTTATTTTTGTGCACAAATTAGTGAATTGAATATTATTATTGTTATTTAATAAAGTCAGATGTAAAATGTTGTTTAAAAATATGATTAAATTCAAAGTCGATATTTTGTTAAACACAATTACTGATCGTATGATCCTCGTATTGATTTATTTATCTGTAGATGGACAGTTTTACAATAATGGACATTTCATTAGGTAATAAGTAATATTAAAATAGAGTATTTATTGAGCGAAGCGAACGAAGTGAGCGGAGCGTTTTACTGGAGACTTTTTGCATTCTTTGTCACGAATTGGCTCGAAAACTACTTGACGGAAAATCATGAAACTTTGCAAACGAAAAGACACACATTAGGTGATGGTTTTTTTCAAAAAAATTTTGAAAAATGTCCAAAAAAAGATTTTTTTTTTTAATAACGTCAAAAAACTGATATCCCATTGAAGTCAATGGGAAACGATGAGTGAAAACACTGGGCTCGCTTCGCTCAATATACAAACGGCACCCGAGATTTCGCGAGCGCAGCGAGTCGAAATTGAGGGTTTGTTGGCGCCCCTAGTTAAATAATCACAGTCAATAGTGGTCCAGCCCTAGTCGTTAACTTATTATTATTACGTCGATACAAATACATTTCGAAATAGAAACAAAGCTATCTATTGTTATCTCTTTTACACTTACTACTTTTTACATTGAAATGGATGCGTAAGAGGCGTTTTTGTTATTTGTAAATATTTATTACAAACACACATTTTGTGAATCTTATTACTTCGTTGTAAAGACTAAAATGCTTCAATTGTCATTGATTAGTTAAAAAGTATTAAGCTAAGGTCCACTAAGGACTTAACAAACTGTTCTTCTATAATAAATAATTGTTTATGTATTTTTGTGATAAACAATATTGATATAGGCATGTATGACGTCATAGCAGATGAAACACTCTTTAAAGTATGTATTGAGGTAAGAGAAGTGACTTTGTTTATATTTATTGTTACTATGATCTACAACTAGTGACTCATTATCTGTAGTGTTGTTTTAAACACTTTGTATATCATTTGTATTATTGTATATTATTTATAAGTGTTATTATTATTGCAGTGTGTAAATAAACTAAATCTCACTGATATGAATTATATTTTAGGTAAATTAAATACTTATCATTTTTTTTGTTGCCTTCCTTAAGTGTGTAAATGTTAAATCATATAACTCTAATATTAATAAAATATTACAATTAATAAATATAAAGTAAGGTGGTAGGAGAAACATTAAGTGAAGGTGTCATCTTGGACTAGTGTCCCCAATTTTAAAAACCTTCTCTGAGTTGAGAACAGTAATAAGTTAAATTTCACACTAACTAATTCATCTCAGTGAAATCTGTTAGATAAAGATAAGAAGCGTTCAAATGAATTATAATATGTAAAAACAATTATTAATATGAAATTGTAAATCAACTACATTGTTAATGTTAATACTGTGAGTATTAAGTAACTCTGTCATATATTTGTCAATTGGTATTATACTAATCAGTGCATAGCGGGGCCGTTATATCTCCACCGAGTGATCTCGGAGTAATGATTTAAGATTATTTATATTAAACTAACCGGTTGGTGGATAAAAAAATACTCATTTAAATAATTTACAGTGCATTCTTCTCTTTCAATAAAATGATACGACACAGTAAATATTATAAGTTCAATAAACCAATGAAGTTGCTCTCTTCCAAACCTTCGTCAATAGCTTCTACGAGTATATGCACTTACCTTTAGATGAAATTTCCATCACTGACAAAGAGGGAATGTCATAAAAATGATTTTCAAATATTTTATTACAACATATTGGGAGTTTTTAATATTTTAGTGAAACATTTAGTGTCAAAGAAGTGACCGTACGTAGATTATGGAACAATATTGTGCTTTGAATTTCAATCAACTAATTTAGAAAAGATTATCTTTTCAAAAAATTCTTCAACGATGATCTGTAAAATATTAAATTCGCATTGTATATAGCAAGGGTCGTGAAACAGAAAAGTTAAACAATGAATTCATTAATATTGTTGATTCTTCAGTCTTCGTCACGTCATTGATAAAATAACGTCAATAATTATAAACCAGCTGGTTGTGTATTTAAGATGGAGGACGAAGGAAGCAGTGCATTCATTAAATAATTTCTGATTTGTTTCAGTTTGCTTTGAACGTAACAACAACAGGGATAATAACCACATGACCATTACTATTCCTTAAGTAAATATATAATTTTGTTTTTAAAGTAAATGAAAAATGTAGTAGTTACATTTACATTTTAAGAAAATGATGCGTTCCAATCGCTAAGTTGAGTATTCAATTATGAACTATTATAAATAACAGTGACTATTATAAATAACAGTAACTATTACTTAGAATAAAAAGTATTATAGCATATTTATTAAATATGAGTTATGTTATATAATTAAGCTACTTAAACTAATATTTAAGTTTAAAATTTAATAATTAATCCTTCACAATAACTGTTTGACCAACAATGTGTCAAGGATGACCCGAACTGTCAGCTTCTACCCTAAAATATATCACCAACCAAATTAACCCTTGTCTCTTGAATAATCTATTGCAATTAATTAAAATGGGTTATACAGAAAACAACATAAAAACAAAAAAATAAAATGTATCAAATAAATTTATATTTAGGTCATTAAAATTAATTATTTAAATTAGACTAAATAATTTATTGTAACACAACAAGTGACATTCATTTCAATAAACATGCAGACCGCGGTGCAGAGAATGGGTTGTTCAAGAACTCAGATTGTTTTTTAATGTGCTAAGGTTTTATTAAATTTTACACTTTTCAATGTAATTTTATGTTCGTTATTATTAAAGGTGTGTTATAATTATCACCCAAACATTGTGTTTCATTCACACCTCAGTAATATTAAGTTCAAAGCGTCAAAGCTAGCGAGTCTCATTAAAACAATATTTATTTTTTAATTAACTTGTATTTAAGATACTCGTATATTAATATAATTTTAAATAATTAAAGAATAATTAAATAAAGTGTGAACTGTATCCACTTTCTGATTCACTGGTCGTCTGTGGTTAACTATCACAGTAAGGTACAACTCAGAGATACACACAGATACACGTCCCATTTATTATTAATTGATGCTCTTCAATAATTAAATATCAATTATTTAATTTCTATATGTTACTAATTGTAATTAATAAATATCCAGCTAATTATTAATTAGTTCAATTGTTAATGTAAGTAAAAGGGTTGTTAAACTTAAATAAACAAAAATCATGAAATAATGTGAATAATAACACAGGCACACAAAAAAAAAAAGTCATGAACCAGAGGGGAGACCCCATTATTCTTAGGTTTTTGGGATCGCTGAAACCGAATATGGCAATAAAAACTAATTTTAAATGCCAGTTTTCCCGCTAGCACTCCCTTACTACCTCTTAAGGGGTGAAAATTGAAATTTTTGTATAAAGTCAAGATAGATGTGTATTTCTACGTTTTTTGGGATGCTGAAACCGAAAATGATAACTAAAAATAAATTTATGACCACTATCTCCCCCTACCATCCCTTACAGGGGGTGAAAATTTCAATTTTTCTATAAAATCAAGATAGATATATATTTCTACGTTTTTTGGGACGCTGGAACCGAAAATGATAATTAAAAATAAATTCATGACCACTATTACCCCCTTACCACCCCTTACAGGGGGTGAAAATTTAAATTTTTCTATAAAATCAAGATAGATGTGTATTTCTACGTTTTTTAGGATACTGGAACCGAAAATGACAACCAAAAGTTTGATACCTCTTTTACTCAATACCACCCCCTAACCTTTCCTAATGGGGGGTTTCAATTTTGTATAAAATCAAGATGTATGAAGAAATTTTAATGATTTACAGTAAGTGACATGTTTATCAAACTAGTTTGAGGTTACTCTCTCTCTCGCTCTTATATTAGAAATTCAAATGCTTTATCGATCAGAAGTATCTGATATATAGTCATGATTTAATTCTACTCTAATCCTGATGGAACCTTGCATCTTGCTCCTCACTGTAGTCTCCTAAATTGTGAGGAAAATAGTCCCTTCTATTTTGGAGGCATAGAATTAGGTTCAGCATCTTTTAGTCTCCTAAATTTTCAGGAAAATAGTAACAATTCTATTCCGGAGGCATAGAATTAGGTTCAGCATCTTTTAAGCGTTTTACAACACTGCCGGATGGATAACAGTATAAGTAGTATTAAATAGAAAGCAAAAAAAAAAACAAAAAGTGAAAAAACTTTGAAGAATAGGACAAAAATCATGATTCAGTCTTAAGGGTTGGTGAGGGGTGTTAATGGGTGATAGAGGTCTTAAATTTTATTTTTAGTAATCATTTTCGGTTCCAGCATCCTAAAAAACGTAGAAATACACATCTATCTTGATTTTATAGAAAAATTTAATTTTTCACCCCCTGTAAGGGGTGGTAAGGGGGTAATAGTGGTCATGAATTTATTTTTAGTTATCATTTTCGGTTCCAGCATCCCAAAAAACGTAGAAATATACATCTGTCTTGATTTTATAGAAAAATTGAAATTTTCACCCCCTGTAAGGGATGGTAGGAGGAGATAGTGGTCATGAATTTATTTTTAGTTATCATTTTCGGTTTCAGCATCCCGAGAAACGTAGAAATACACATCTATCTTGACTTTATAGAAAAATTTAAATTTTCACCCCGCGTAAGCGGTGGTAGGGGGTGATAGTGGTCATAAATTTATTTTTAATTATCATTTTCGGTTTTAGCATCCCAAAAAACGTAGAAATACACATCTATCTTGATTTTATACAAAAATTTCAATTTTCACCCCTTAAGAGGTAGTAAGGGGGTGCTAGCGGGAAAACTGGCATTTAAAATTAGTTTTTATTGTCATATTCGGTTTCAGCGATCCCAAAAACCTAAGAATAATGGGGTCTCCCTTCTGGTTCATGACTTTTTTTTTTGTGTGCCTGTGTTATTAAACTGTATTCCTAACTTTGACTTTGAATATGTTATATACATAGATACATATAGCATTTTATAAATTATATATTAATTATAACCTACTTAAATATATTAATAGAAAGTTACGTAAAATGTATAATATGTTTGATATATTTAGGATGTCGTCTCTAATGGATGTAGTTTAAAGTACTTTTCACGACCACTTTATTTTAAGCTTTAAAATTTAGTTACTTACCCTTTTTGCGGATCTTCCAAAATGAATGTAGTGTGCCGTCTCAAGTAGCCAGCTCCATCAATTATATCCTAAAATTACCCCAAATTGACAATTTGTTAGTTTTGCGATAGTCTTTATTATAAAAATCTTTATAAAATTAATGAAAAAGATTTAATAAACTTCTTCTTCATTTAAAGTATAGTTATTAGTTAAAATGAAATTAATATTTATTAAAAGAAATGAAAAACGGACTTATATCTGTACAGTTTTCTTCACGCTGTTTTCTTTCACTGACTAGATCTTTTTAAAGGAATTATTAATGAAATACGATTAATACTTTTGTTAGACCAATATCGGAATCTAGTTTCACAAATGGAGGGATAAAAAGGTGAGCGTTCGACTAACGTCTACTGGATTATTAATTATTATTTAACATTGTACATAAAATGAGACCACAATAATGTGTAAATACATTATATGATTAATATTATTCAGTTTTAATGATAAGTTTGTTTGTTGATAAATATAAACCTTTATTTACCTCCGACGGTATGAATACATTAACATACGAGTACTCAGTACGTGTGTGTGAATATCTTATTACTTATCATCTTCACTGTAGTTCTGTTTGTTCTTTCTAGTTATTTAACTAGACTTTGGTTACTCTTATGTAATAATATTATCCTAAGATCTAAATAAAAATTCATGAATTAATATAAAATCGTCAATGCTCATCCTTATCATATTACGACCTTAAGATTTGTGAAGTTTCTGATACTACACTTAAAGTGCAATTACTCTATTTAATGTATTTTTTTTCTTAAGATAAGTATTTGAAATGTTTCCAAGTACTAGATACTACACTCGCCACTAAATACCGTCGATACGTTTGAATCCAATGTAGTTGTGTGCACTAACTTCATATATCCAACGTCATCAACTCACCAATAAAACTTGTTTAATCTTACATCGATGCTCCCACGCCATAGCCGTTAATAGCAGCGCACAACACGATGCATGCTTAAAGCATTTAGTAACAAGTCCCTGAATGTATGCAGTCTCGTACATCACAATCACGTGTACTAGTACTGTAACAAAACAACTTGTAAGTATAACATACCACGAGCATTAAAATAAAGATATTGCGCAATATTATCAAATTGTTTAAGATATTTAAATCAATACTGTAGTAATAAAGTGAAGCAATTACTTTAGATAAGCCGTGAAGTGTTGTTGGTAAGTAATTAATCAATTTGGTAATTTTTTCCTATCTCTAACTCTCCAAAAACACCGTTGACTATATCAATATATTAGTATTTAAATAAGTCATATTGTAATGACAACGAAACAATGTTCAAACATGTTATTTCAATTGTAATCCACCGATAGTACTTCATCAGGTTACAAAGTGTGAGGTAGTCGTGTAGTTTCTGTGTTTCGGTTCTGCGAAATTTGGAACGTTATTGTCTTTATCATATTGTAAAGTTCTGTATCTGGGCTTTCAACAGCAGTTAGATGGAAATCACTAAGTAACATACACACAATGTATGACACAGCGTTCACAAGGACTCCAAACAGAGATACAGGGTTGATTTATAACTAGAGATCCACGCCGGCTTCACTCGGGTGCAATATACAACAATGTTAAGTGCAATGAAATGAGAAAAGCGCTTGCCCACTAATATTAAGAATTTTTACTGTTGATTTTCTATATTATATTAAAATGAGCACTTTTTCGGGAAGTTTCCCAAATATATTTTAAATCATAAACTATTTCGTAATTACGAATAAGCTTAAAAAATCTGCCAAAACAGTCAAACATGCGGCAATTGATTTGTATATTTATGATATAAAAGTGTGTTAAACAAAAGCATTTATTTATTACCAGGATTTTATTATTTACAGAAGATATTCAACTTATTATGGACCAACAACGAGGCGGAGAATACATTGTGACGTTATCCTTTTACACAATTAATTAATTATTAAAGATGTCAATGCTTGAGTAATTCAGAATTCTATCGGCATTTTTCTAACCTCTAATATTTCTTAATAAATTAAATAGCTACTAAAACTATTATATCTCAAATCAGTACTCCTTGGAGTGATACAAACCTAACAATGTATTGCATTAGTTTATATATTAGTATCCATGTAACAATATAAAGTTATGTCACGACATATATCTTTGTGTGTGTGTGTTTGTGTATTCAGGTTGCTTTGTTCGTCACATAACACATATAATGTTATATCTTATTGCTATAGTAATGTTCTAAAATTGTATGCTTTTATTATTATTTGTATTAATGTTTTTGAGTATTTAGAACCGTGTTGGCTGCACTCGGATACAATTGTCTCAAAATACTGATGTTAATACAAAACATGTAAAATATTCAATAACCTGTATGTATCTTCTGACGCTAACTTATCATCAGCCCACCTCCTTTAGTTATTGCTCACCTCTAGATACTTATCGTTATTTACATAACCTGTGTAAAGTATTATTAAGTTAGATCCTTAATAAATAATCTGATTATTAGAATAGCTGAATATCTTACCATCTTAACCCAGTTAGGATGATAAGATGTTCATTATCATCACGTGCATATTATTATTATCATTATTGCATTAATTATATATTTTTAACACGAAAGGTTTGTTTCTTCTCCATAAAATATATTTATCATTTTATGAAATAGGTCTGGAAGATGCTGGATTGACATGCTTTCATGGATATTTTGACTTTAAATGAGTATTATTTTAAAACATTTAAACAAAATAAAGTAAATTTTATCTCCATTCTGAACACAGTTACAAATACAGTCAGCACGTAGTCTTAAGTCGCAAGCATAAAACTTTCCTACTCTTTTCGAAATTTCTAACTTTAGTAGTTAACGATAACCTAGGACTGGATTGCTAACGTGCTGCTGTGTTTTCATACCACTGTTGTTGATACTGGTGTACTTATATAACTTACATTACATCTTTACTAACTTGTGTGATACCGATTTCGAAATAGCAATATGAGCTTATGGTAGCATCCTTGACACAGATCTTTCATTCTTTGAGGGTGATTAAATTTGTACCGACCTGCAGTTACAATGTTATTTACACGTTGTTGTATGACTAGGAGTGGAGATTCTCCTGAGAGCAGACAGAACTTTGAAACATGTAATTTCTTCTACTAACAAAGAATCCTTGGTTAGTCCGAATTAATAATATATTGCATTTTAATTACATTTGAATTAAAGCGAAATCAATATGTTTAAACAGATGAGGCTTAATAAATACGACCAAAGAAGACATGGAGGGAGTGCTTGAAAAATGATATTACAAAACACAGGTCTCCACTGAGATGACACGAATGATAAATAGTATAGAAGATATTGATGTATTGCGCCGACACCAAATAATTGGGACAAGGGTCGGTCTATGATGATTAATAGACACGTTATTGATCTACAAAAACCTTTTTTTCTCAATAATATTTACCCTTATTTCAAAATGTTGAACAAACGGCAGCGGTCAGTACAATGATATTATTTACTATTTTAAATTTGTTGTGAATTTATATAAAATATTCTAAATTGCATCAATATCTCTCTTGTTATTATTATTATCTATTAAATTTATTTATAAGTCGCTAATCGCCACTCAATTTATCAAAATTTTAATTACATTTTCTAATTAAAAACAATAGACTTTACCTGTCCTACCTAATAAGGATTGTTCATTCCTGACCTTATAAAAACAAGATGTCCTATCATATATATATCTAAGACAAACCAAATACTACTTCTACACAACGCACGGTCAAGCAGCAAGCGAATAATAATCAAGACATTTGTATGCGTGTCCTAGATTATTTCACTGCTGAAGTTGGAAACTAGGAAAAGAACAAGAAAGTATTATATTTAAGACCACAGACTCAGTGTTTTACTGAACATATTCATAAAGTAGTTAAACTTAACTTTCAGATGACATCTTCAATATTCTACAGTAAAAGTACACATTGATTTATTTGTTTTTGGACCTGAACTGCTGAAAGTAGTAAATATCAGTGATATTTAACTTGATTAAAGAAGCGAGAAGTAAGGAGGTGACGACTTGTCCTTATCGTGGGAGACACAGATTCACAACACCTATAAAATAATTTATATGGTTATGACATCTGATTGACATTAGGTATACTTATAAGGTAAAGACTCGGTCATTTATTCATGGACTTACATATAAAACAAAGGATATAAGTTTTCCTAGGCTTTGTTTTTATAAAATATAATATGTTGAAATCAAAATCAACAACAAACAAAATTCTATTTCAATGAATGTTTTGAAATATTTTAAATCAAGCACTGTTTTACGTAACACATTACCAATATAGTTAATGATCATTACGCGACCATATTGTTATACAACCAGTGTTCTGACCCTTTATGTAATTATATATTGCTGTATAGGCTAATTGATAACCAACCGAGCCAACTGATGTACTGTGTGCGTGTAAGATTCTTGATTGTGGTACATATTATATAGTCATCTATATGGGGACGAGGGGATATCAAGATTCTTTTGAAAACATAAACCAATGTTTCAAACTGTGCAGAAGTATTTGAGAAGTCGCAGTCCTGCACTATTTAGACACTTATTCATTTTAAAGAGATAATAATATATCTTAAAGTATGTAGGTTCTAGTTTTCGTGTTATTAGTATTTAAACTAGGCCCTTTAACTTTGTGTACAAAATGTTAAAGATTAAATCAACAAACAGACGGACATCCTTAATTGCATATATGGTATCCTGAAGACGGACACAGTACTTTAGGGACAACATGGATTCACAATTAGTGGTTTTATACGAAATGTTAAAGTAGTTTTGTTTACAGACAGCCCTTTAATTAAACATAAACAATATTAATTACTTGATCCTTGTGTTAAGTATCAGCATATTATAACATACTATATACATTAATGTTATTTTTTATTTGATTTCGACGATGGTATAAAAGTTTGAAAAAATTTTTTATTGTATAGACAGAGTCATTATAATAATTGTTAACATTATAAAATATATAACAGTGAAATATCATAAACATAGTAAATATATACAATAAAACAAATTAATTCCCGTTTCTTTATTTTTCGTTACGATATTATATAAAGTGACTTATTTACGCACTAGTTGAGAACAGCACTCAAGTGAGTAGAAGAGGTCTGCGTCTTGAGATGTAACAAAGAGCAAATGACGCGTTAAACTGTCACTGCAGTCTCATTTGCCATGTTATATTTACAGGATTCACTCCGTAAGCTTGAAGTTTAATATATTGTATTATTTATTTAGATACCTTATTTCACACCACGCGAAATAAATAGTTACAAAAATAGAAAAAGATGTAAAGATTGGGAACATACAAAAGGCGGATTTGTGCGCGATTTCTTATAGACAACCTTAGGGTTAGGAGAATTGTAGACGAAATCGGATGAAATAGGCTGATATAAAAACTATAACAATAGACAAACATATGTGTATGTTTGTCTATTTTTATAGTTTTTGCATACAACTACACTCCAATACGTAAACCTAATACATATAAATAAATATATATTTAATAATAAAGTAAACAATATAAAAATAATAAAAAATACATAATGTATATTTAAATATACAAACATTTACTTAATATAAAGTTATATTTATCATTTGATAAGTAGTACTTCATTAAGGACTTTTAAATACATTTAGGTATTTAAATCTTCTTACAGGTAGAGGCAGTGCATGCCTTAATTTGGTCAATTGTATAATAAAAGAGTATGAATAAAATGTTGTATTATGTTAAGATATTCTAGTAATAAAAAAAAATACACAGTACAGAAGAGAAAAAACATGTAAATCCCGAGAATGGAGAATGAAAACCCACTTGAGTATTTGTCGTAATTCAACGATATATTATTATTTATTTTGCATTGTGAGTCTCGAGCAAGAACTCAAGTTCTTCGCGATTTGTGTCTGAAATAATTTAATTCTATTGAATGATATTTTTATTTCAATGGAAACAACATACGTTATCGAATTTTTTATAGTCTTGTACAAATGACTGTCTATTCTAAATAAATTTCATGAAGTTTTAAATTTGTTTCTGGGGATTGTAATAAAACGCTATTTAATTTGTTGAGAAGGAAAAGGAATATAGTATACGGTGTATAGTAAGTATAACTGACTATTATATTAAATTTAATTTTGTGTGTTATATTAATATACATATATTTTAGAAGAAAATAGGTTGTTTCTTTAAACATGTCTTTATCAAAAGTAAAATGGACATCTCGCTATTATCCACGACAAACAAAATTGTTTAAATCCTACTATAAAAAATGGGGAGAAAAGAATTTGCTTACATAATTATGAAAGATTTTTAGTGAAAATAAAAAGTTTGAATGTATTGTATGTATGTAATGCTTCTGTCATAGAGAGGAACCGAGTTCCACACGGTTCATGGCTCTACAAGTGCAAGGAGGCTGTCGGTTATTTATCTTTTTATTTCTACAATGAGACAGGAGTAGTTTATTATCTTATTTTGTTGAAAAATATATATTTGTCCCGGTTTCTCAGCGAGTTTGTTGTCCAGACTAGCTGACAGTAATAAAATCTCCTGAGATAAGAAATATTTATTTCTAGAAAACATTTCTTCTATGTAATGAGTAGGTTTGATTATAAAAATTTATGAAAAGGTTATTTTTATAAAATATGTTATTGTTATTTGTATTAAACAAAAGTGTTTTTTTTGCATTAAATTAAAATGTGTTGCATTGTCTCTAAAAACAAAACAAAAGTTAATTGATTATTTCTAAATTGTTGACTGGAAACCAAACCTTTTTACCATAATTAAAACTTTTACCTTCCTTCAATTCACACAATATAAAATAAATACTGAATTCATTTAATAAAACGTACAAACAATCTGTAAGAGCGCAGCCAAAGACACGTAAATGATTTTTATTACCTCTTCGTATTTTAGCACTTTTAAACGGTGCATAAGTTTTTGATTTTAAATTCTCTCTGTTTCAAATTATTAAATACTTTACAGAAAATATCCTCGTTTATTATTTTATATTCACGTAAACATTGGTTACCTTTTTTGTTCTTTTCAATGCAGTAAATTTTTTTTTATTTAAACGAAATTATATTATTAATTATTTTTTATAGAATTAAGTATTAAAATTTTAATTAAAATTTTAATTTTAATTGTAATTACAAAAAATATGTGTTGCAATTTTTATACTTGGTTTGATGCAGGCTATCTAATTTAAATTTGTATAAATTATTGTATATCTGTCAATTAATAATAATCAATTAATTAATTAAATTATCATTTACTATTTGTCTGTTTGTGTTATTAATAACTAGCTTTTGCCCGCGACTTCGTCCGCGTTTCCGTCGTTTTTCGAAAAAAAATTAGCAGATGTCCTCCCTCATAGTTTTGACGTAACAGGCAGATTCACTTTCGTATTTTAGAAGGGCAATAGTAATATAATATGCCAATCCACAAAACTGTTGAAAAATATAAGTAACCGCAGAATATTATAATATACCCACGCTATACCCACGACTCGGTCAGCGTGTAACTCCATGTTTTTTATTAAGATAATATATTGCTAATATTTTTAGATCAAATTAAAATGTTTCAGCGCAAAGCTTCTGGGTAGACTATGTTAAGAGTCGACCCGTCCGGCACGTGAACGTAAAGATTCCTAGAATTGCTAACCCGGGAAAGAGCGACGTATAATTGACCATGCGAGAAACAGCTAACACCGAGATCTACTCCAGCAACACGAAAAGTCTGCCCTTGAGCTTTATTGATAGTCATGGCATAGCACACCGATACTGGGAATTGCGTTCTTTTAAATTGGAATGGAAAATTATTTGGTATTATGGGAATTCTGGGAATAAAGACAGTTTCTCCTGCACCGCAACCTGTTAAAATTTGAGCCTCGATTACATTTTGTTGCAACTGGGTTACTTTTAGCCGAGTTCCATTGCAAAGTTGAGGTGGTCTTAAATTTCGGAGCAGAATTATCGGTATGCCAATTTTTAAACAAATTATATGAGAAGGTAGTCCAGGCATACTTAAAGAATTTAAAAATTCTATCGGGTAATTAGTGGCTTCTTGTTCATCAACCATTCTATTTATTGAACTATAAACTTTGCTTTCTCCCTGTATATTAGACAGTATTTTATTATTAATTTCAGATGCCTGGTCATTGCGAGGAGTCAAAATGGACCTTTCGCAAAGCCAAGAATTGTCCCTATTTAATATAATTGTTATGTCACCGTAAACCGAAGATATAAGATGTTGTTGGGATTGCACTATACAACATAACTCAGGTGTCAGAATAAGTTTTCCTTGGTGTAGTTGTGGATAGGTACCTTCACCAATCTTCAATAATGTATCAGAAAATTCACGATTATCTGCGTTGTCTCCAGTTCTCACTCGCATATTTATAGTCAAATGCACCGATTGTATATCACGCCACAAATAAGAGCTTTTCAGGCAAGCCCTAATCTCATCAGCTCGGGTTCCCCGTGGTATTACCGGTAAGGTTTGTCGGAAATCACCACAAAATAAAACCGTAATACCGCCCATTGGTCGATCATTTTGTCTTATGTCCCTTTGAGTTCTGTCTACTGCTTCTACTCCTTTTCGATGGGCCATCGTACATTCATCCCATACGATTAAATTACACTCACGCAATACCTTAGCTTTGTCGCTATTTCTTGAAATACTACAGGTTGGACTTTCCGTGCGATCTAAATTAATTGGTATTTTAAACATAGTGTGAGCAGTCTTACCTCCTGGTAGCAATGTTGCAGCTATACCTGATGAAGCCACGGCAAGAGCGATTTTACGCTGATTTCGAACATAAGCTAATATTAATTTAGTCAAAAAAGTTTTCCCAGTTCCTCCAGGTGCATCTAAAAACCATATTGTTCCTAAATTATTCTGCACACTCTCGCACACGCGATCATAGACTAAGCGTTGTTCTGCAGTCATCATTGGGACACCGTTTTCTAATGTTACCAGCAGTTCCATTGGGTTGTAACCAATCTCTGTGGAATATTCCCTATTGGTAACCTCTCCGACTGAGGTTGGCGTTGGCAAACCATATTCACAAAGTGATTTACCGCCTACTGCTGTTAAGTCTTCCTGAAGAGCTAATAAGCACTGATTTATAGCCAGATCTCGAAAATTATCATTAGTTGCGCCTTCATTATTGTGAGATAAATTCCGAAGAAAGTCTTCTGCAAATTTTTCTTTATATTTTTCCCATAATTGGACAGGATCAGATAAATTACAAAATGTGAGTAATGTTACAAATAAATGGCGTAACCGTCGTGGATTATCACTAACACAGGATTCTGCTAAAGCGTCATCCCAATGTTGATCATTTTCAAGCAAATGACGCGCTTGGCAAGCTGCATGATAAGTTGGATAAACAACATCGTCTACTTTTCTCAAATCTATAAATGATGTTGGTCCTCGCACTGTATGTAATAATAATCTCAAATAAAAACACTCTGCGTTGTTAGGATGAACAGTATACACTCTACCAAGAACATGTTCTTTGAAAATACCTGTCTCGCCATCTACAGGCCTGCCTCGGCGTCTACGGTTAAAGACACCTCGTTGTTTATCGTAGGTATAATACGATGGAACTTCTTCATACAAAAGAGACTTTGCGAAATTATCAGTTTGGCAAAGTCGAAAGAATGCCAATAAAGTTGTTTGTCTAGGGTTCTCTAATCGTTCTGTAACATTTTCGGCGTTAAAATATATACGTTGACCGCCTTCCAGATGAACATCCAGATGGGTCACAGGTGGATATCTTTCGTGAATATTAAAACTTAAGATCCGCCACACAGCTTCTGAAGAGCTGATATATCTGCCTGACTGAAATCTAGTAACTTCATCATGTTCATTTCTTAACGCAAACGTAGCTTGGTCACTGCCCTTGTTAATGTACTTACAAATATATTTAATTGACTCTACACTATTACACATTTCTACATTTATGTGAGCTTGAAATGCTCTGGACAATACAGGCGAATACGGAACGACCCACCTATTATCTAAAGTAACCTGTTGTCCAGACATTCGCTTTTCAACAGTAAAACCACCATTGTCTCTTGAACGGCGACGATATAATGGGTATCCATCATGTCCTGTTACAGTTTCATCCACTAATGCTTTTGGATACCTTTTAGTGCAACGACCGTCTTGCATGCAAGGAGCATTTGCGTTAAATGCACCACATGGACCATGTATCATATGAGTTTTAACAATGTCGTATAACAGGGGATCTGCAGTCGGATCTGGAATTTCAGCACTGATTAATCTGACTACATCATTAGGTCGAACCTTATCTTTTAACCAAAGCAAGATATGTGCGTGAGGTAAGCCGCGTTTTTGCCACTCAACACTATACATATAACACAATACTTCTCCAAAAATGTTATCTTTGGTAAGAAGATCTATCATTGATTTTAATTTTAAATGAAACACTCTTGCAATAATATCATGGCGGTCATGCGGTGCCTGACCCTCAAGAAGCTCCCGAGTGATTTCATCCCACTTGGGATTGGTAGTTACAGTAACAAATAAGTCGGGACGTCCATATTTTCTTACGTAACAAAAAGCGTCTTGAGTACGTTCATGCATGTAGCGTGGACCACCGGTAAAAGAAGAGGGTAAAATAACTAAACGACCCATATTCACAGTATCGTTATCTTGCTGCATGGCATCGCGAAGGTGCACGTATTCTTCAGCGCGCAGCTGCCTTTGATTAGATCGTATATAAACTAATCTTTCGGTTTCAATTTTTGCGTACATGTCAACAATAAACTGATTAAATAAGCCACGAAAACGTTGAAAGTATACCAATCTATTCCGTCTCACTTGCAGGTGGTAACAATAAAATTGAAGGCATGACACCTTTTTATTATAATTAGGTGCGCCTGTGCGCGGATCGGTTTGGTATACAGCGAAATTATAACCATCTTCCCCTCGACAGTATATCATAGGATATTGCAAACTGTCGTAAGCCCTGTGGGTTTCGAAAATACGTTGCAAACGATTGTCTCTGGAACGTATAACGATATCACGCCTATCACATTCCTGGTCGACCAGTACTACAGCAACTTCATTCGTGGATGGAACGTTATGACGCCCAGGGTGTTCCTGAGTTGGACGCTTATCGGCATTTATAACAATTTTATAATTGTTATTACCATCTTGAGAAAGGGCTTCTAATGCCGATTTAAAACTGCATACGTACGAATTAACCTGATGTAACATGTTCTGAAGTTGTGAAATGAGTTCAGTATTTAAATTCGGAAAATATTGATTTCTTATATTCGACTGTTCGTTGTAATCGGATACAAAATATATTTGAAGAAATTTAGGTTGTTCTTCAGGCAAAAGGGACCCTATCAAATGGTAAACCTGACCTTGTACCTTAAAAGTAGGCATGAAAGGGCCTTCTGAGATTTGTTTAGCACCAAAGGATGTCATTTGGAATGCACTATTATAAGTGCGAATATTATCTAAAAACTGTTTGGATTGCAAATGTTCCCCTAAAAGTAGTGACTTTAAAGGTTCCGGTGGGTCTTCGAACGAAGGCAAATTTATTTTACCTCCAGAACAACAGAAACCAGCAGACTCCTTCCTCCACTTCGAAGCATTACAAAAGGAACATACTACGTTCATATCGCCTATTTCAGAAGATGATCTGTAATCAATTGTGAGGTTATAAGCAAACCCACTTTTATATTTATCGGACCACGCCACCGAATTTGTAGATTGATCTACCACGTGTATATCTAAGTCATTAAGACCATGTCGAAATCTATCTGCAGTAAGACGGGCCTCTCGCTGTTCTTCTGTTTCAAGCGACCGAATATTTTCAATTCTTAATCTTTCATTAGATAAAGTAATCAATTGTTCTTGTCTCAAAGAATTGTAATAATCGCGTCCCGACTCTAGTCGTTGTTCATGCTCATGTTCATCTTCAAGAGATCGAATCATGTTATGGTGCGCCCTATCATTTGTCAAACGGTCTTGATATTGAGTAAAAGTTTCAGATTCTCGAGACAAAATATGACGTTCGCGATCAGCTGTAAGCCGTAATTCCCTCTCAGTGAAGGTTTCGGACTCGCGAGATAAAATATGACGTTCGTGGTCAGCTGTAAGCCGTAATTCCCTCTCAGTGAAGGTTTCGGACTCGCGAGATAAAATATGACGTTCGCGGTCAGCTGTAAGCCGTAATTCCCTCTCAGTGAAGGTTTCAGACTCGCGAGATAATGTATGCCGTTCGCGGTCAGCTGTGAGTCGCAATTCTCGTTGTAAAGCAGTTTCAGCTTCTCGGGATAACGCATGTTGTTCCCGGTCAATGGAACGCCTTAGCTCTCGTTGAGAAGAGCTTTGAGAAGCCCGTGTTGTAGCTCGTCTCGCTCTTTCAGCTGCTAATCGCATCTCTCTTTCTGGAGAGCTTTCATTAGCTCGAGATGTTGAGGCACTAACTCTCATAGAGTTTAACCGATGTGCTCTTTCCTCTTCCGATTCTTGAGAACGCGTCATTCTCATTCTTCTAGCTTGACTCGAAGTTCGAGATAAAGATGGTCGTTTTTTAGGTGGCATCGTTTATTTTATTTTTAATCGACGGTAACTTAAATTCTATTTAGTTACCCAACAAAAAACTTACGTCAGAGGTCCTAACTATAGCTAAGTATATAATAAATAGAATATAAATCTAAGTGCCTATTAAAACTAAAATAATATTCTAATCGAATTATAAATATGTACGTAGGTACCTACAAATTACAAAAGAATAAAAAATGAAAATAAAGCTATACTTAATGCGTGTGCAATACTATCTACACTTACCTACTTCACTTAAAAATTAATAATAAGAAATACCTACAACTACTGTAATTAATCAAAGTACCTATGCTAATACAAAAAAAACCTTAGATGTTCTAAGTACAGCTGCTATATAATAAAAAAATATAAATCTAAGTGCCTATTTAAACTTAAATACCTAATATTCTAATAGAATTAAACTAAGAAATATGTACCTACCTACCTACAACTTAGGTACAAAAAAAAAAGAAATGAAAATAAAGCTAAAACACGTGTGCAGTATAGGTAGATAGTAGGCAATATTTACCTATACCTACTTCACTTAAAAATAAATAAAAAATACCTATGAATACTATAATTAATAAAAGTACCTACCTACGCTTTTATCTACTCAATACAAAAAAAACTAAACATAAAATGCCCAAAACTAACCTATCAGTAACTAAAAATCTAACAATAATCTAATCTATCTATCTATTATCTAATCTAAAAATCGAATCTAAATCTACTTAAAAAGAAATAAAATAGGAACTATTAATAGTTAAGAATTTAAACAAAACTAAAACTAATTTAGAAAATAACAACAAAAGAAATTAAAATAAACTATTTAAAGACAAAAAGTCGCGCTGATAAGCACGGTTTATAAAATAACAATTATTGTCTGTCAATAAAGTTCAACACTCTGAACGCATCAACAGCCAAATATTGAATGACGCTTGCGCTCGCCTCCCGCCCCTTTTATACTCTGCCGCCGCGAGCCCCGTCGAGCGCGGCAACCGTTACGCAAAAATAATCCTTATAGCTTGATTCACTATTCACGCGCGATGTCTTGTTGGCGTATTTCATGTAAGTAAGTATAAGTTTGGTGTTTCTATACCGATTTCAATGATTCTTTTTTTATTGAATTGGTGCTAATGTTTATTTTTTTTTTAATTAGGAATGATGGTGAGCATTATTGGTTTTATAAACGTAAAAGTAAACAAATATAATAAGAAATCTCCGAACTGCTAAGCTATCGAGAGTTATGCGTGTTATTGTGAGTTAACTATAAAAGGTAGATATATGCTGTCTTGGAATATTTTTCGTGTATTTTTATGTAGAATATTTCCGTTATACATAGTTTCTATGTAGCTCTAACCATTAAGGCTGCACACGCGACGGAAGCTTAAAAAATCAAGCAACTTCTCCCATTTTCTCAACATTTCCTTTCACTGCTCTGCTCCTATTCATTGTAGTGTGATGAAAAGTATACTATTACCTGCCCAGGAGTATAAAGAATAATTGTACTAAGTTTCGTTAAAATCCGTCGAGTAGTTTTTTTTTCTATAAATAACATACAAACAGACAGACAGACAGACAGACAGACAAAAATTTTTTTAACTGCATTTTTGGCATCAGTATCGAACACTAATCACCCCCTGCTACTTATTTTGTAAATATATTTCATGTACAGAATTGACCTCTCTACAGATTTATTATAAGTATAGATAACATATCACATTGACCGTTGATCGATACAGTGATCGTCCAGAATCCGTTCACTGCAGTTTAGGTGACTAATTAGACATTGAGAGATACGAATTAATATCAAATCAATGAATCATCAGTTATTAATTAATAACATTTGATTTATTCAGTATTATATTGTAAGATATTTGATAGACGTTGAATGGTTGTGTTCAACTTATTCAACATTATATGTTACAGTGATTATTATACATATAAGCATATAAGAAAATTTCAGGTATAAGTACTTTTAAAGATTTTAGAGTCAGTTATTTTATATTTAATTTATATATTTATTTATTCTTTATATTTTTGTGAAAAAAAAAAGTAATAAAATATAAAATATTAAAAAATGATTTAAAATATTTGAAGTTATAAAAGTGTTTATACAAATACCGACCGTAAATCAATTTAAAAAGATACAAAGATGTAATGCTTAAAAATATATTTCATATTATCTTAAACGAACTTTAATAAAACGCCACCTTCGTGAAACAGCAAAACGATGTATTTCTTTTTATTTGTCTCGAGCTGCTTTCTTGAATTATAATTTTTTTAAAGTATTTTTATTAGACGTCTTTACACACGTCTAATTAAAATAGATGTAACAAAGATGTGTTCTTATTCCAAGCTAATTCTAATATTAATAACAGTGTCGTTGTTCTTCTTCTCTGTCGTAGGTCGTGTTTGTATTTTGAATCTACCACAATACCAAATCATACATGAGTCCACTTTATAATTTCGACGCTGCTCTTAGACCTCTGACAATGTTCAGACTCCCGTGTATGTACAGACTCGCCTGGTACTCCTCGCTGACACCGCACGCACTGTGTTAACTACTCTACTTTAGGTAATGTAAATGTAATACGAAGTGAATTAATGTTGAATTTTATAAGAAAACAATCCGGTAGAAGCGGTGGTATTATTGTCATGTTCTGAACATTTTGATTTATATATCTTTTTATTAAGCATCTATAAACATGTTAGCCATTTCATTAGTGGGTAATGAATATTTATAAATTACAAAATGAGCTCTATTCACTGGTGTGCCAACGAAGATACGATAAAATGTGTAGGAAGACTTACGCTTAAAAAAGTAATAGAAGATAAACTTTCATTTGAAGGCCGCCATCTTTAACTGCTTAAATGACAGGTTATCGATTTGAGCAGCAAATATATACGACTCAGGTGGCGCATATCTACCAGACTGATGAATGTGTATTTAGTGCATTAAATTAATAATAATTCTGAAATAACTTCATAAATCATGTACAATCTGTTTTTAATCGCCATCAAAATGTTGTGAAATGGTCACACTAACTTTTACGATTTATTGAAATAAAAATAAAAAATGAATCGTCTCAGTGTCCGTAAACCAGTTCAGTTGTCGTTAAAAGAACCTTTAGCACCATTATGGGTGAAATGGTTTCTTGGTTTATTGAGGTTTAGGAGATATAAAGTGACTATAAATGTAGATCAAATTTATTATCGACGCGGATTTACACTCCCATGTTTTAGAAAGAAGATTTGATGTACTTTTATTTCTAAAAGTAGCTCATCTAGTCATAGTTGTGATTTAAAAAAAATAAAAGATGCCGGACTGTCACCGCTAGTAATAATAAAAAATGAATAACAGGTACAGATTATTGTAAGCATCAAAATCCAAATCATGTGTTGACGTTATATCTCTTGAATAACTAAGAGCTCTGTTACTGAGTTTCTGTGAGGTGAGGTTTTATTTTACTTAAACTAAAAGGTCTTTTCATTTTAAAGATATTTCCAAATAACTTATCTTGAGGTTTTCTCGTTCGTTAGGATTTAATAACGTTGGAGAAACACCTTTGATGGATTTACGTTTGAAAGTCTTTGACAGAGAGACTATTAAAAATAAAAAGTGGTTAGATATTTCTTATGTCAATATAACCTACAACACTCGAAGTCAAAAGCGCAAACGAAATGCCGAATTTAACCTTACAACAACATGAATTTAGATATTATGTATTTTTAACTGTACAAAATTTTGCTATAAGCTTTTTAATAGTGATGTGCCTTGACTGTTTAAAGACGCAACTAAGACGATGTGTCTTTATTACAGATGTTGTTGATGTGAACTGTCAATTTGTATGTATGTATGTATAAATTGCAAATTAGAATAGTTCTCACCCAACGGAAATTCAATTTGTTAAATTAGGTATGTATATCAGTATGAAAAAAAAATGTGCTTAGAGTAAAAAACGAGTTCTAGCCGAGAATTCATGTAAGAAAGAACATTTTGTTTAACGGCCGTATCAACCTTCGACCTGTGATTCACAATTTCATCTACTGATACTACATACTAATAAAGAATATGACGATGCTATTCATAGCAACGGCTGTGTTGGACGGCACATCAACTTATAAAACCATGGACTAAGAAGGCAATTAGTCATCTATATCGAAATACAATAACTTTGGACAAATTGAAGACATTTTTTTTTATTTTCAAACCTTAGTAATATAAATATAATTAATGTTTAAATATATAAACATATATTCGGTTAGTTTATAATTTGTACTATAACTGTAAACCTTTTTTTTATCATTTATCTTAAATAAAATTAATTATTAAAAGTCTCAATTATACTTTTGCAGAATGTAAGTTGGTTAATCACTTATATGTGTTACAGGTTCGTACTTCATCGAGGTGTTTGTTCTCTTTATTACACACGAGTATTGAATATATTATTATGAAACGATTCAAACTCATCGTGGTCAAAGTTACATAGTCATTGTTGGAGTCTCTCATAGTCACCAAGAAGGTCTGTGAAAATGCAAGTTTCATAAATTAAGTTTATTGCAGATATTCAAGGACAGGTTGCTAATTAAGGTAAATATAAAAAAAATATATCTATTTTAAACGTACGTTACGTATTTAATTTGAAAGTTATGATTTCAAGAAAACTCTTAAAATAAAGTAAGCAACGACAAAATCCTTGCTAATTTATATTGCCTGAAAATAATGACGTAAATTTTTCGCTTCAGTACCTTTTAATGCAGAATTATTTCACACCATTATCATCGTCCAATATTACCAACTGCTCGCACCATCACATCATTTATCATTACTTAGTTATAAAATATATTATACTGCGGAGGAATAGATAAATAAATGACTGAATGAATGACATTTACAAATCACACAATCTAAAAATCTCTACTAAAACAATAGTGTCACGGTCACAGCTCCATTTCAGCGACACCGTTCGAACAAAATACGACAATCTTATTACGTATTTATAAATAAACTAGCTAATTCCCGCCCGCTTCGTTGAGCACACTATTAATTTGGATGTGAACTTAGACTTCTTGTATTGACAAAATGTTTAATTTATATTTTATATGCATTTCTATTTTATTTTAAATATTAAATAGAGAAATATAATTCCATTCAGTGTATACACAGATTTCCATATCATATGAGGTACTGTGTATGTGTGTTGAGATGCGTTTCTGTTATGTAATGTGGCGGGATCCCCAGTAGGCCTACACTATGAAAGGAAAATTTTTTAGATTTTTTTTAAATATTTTTTTTTTTCAAATATATCATATAAATTTTGTAATCAATTATATTTTAACGTCCTTGATTTTTTATTTACGGCAATTTTTAATTTTCAAATTTCAATATTTTGCACTCCCCCCTCAACCTTATCTATACTCTGCCATCGTAACCATTGCTATGGTAACCGTTGTCATGGTAACTGTGTGCCTTAAATGTATAGCTCCTAAAGGTTTAAAACTTGGAAGAACGCAAAAAGTTGAAAATTGAAATCCGTTGGGATAGGAATTCTGTAAAATTTGTTCTTAGTGGACGTCTACGTCTCAAAAGAAGTAACTATGTACAATTTTAAGTTAATCGGACACATAGTGTCGGAGATTTCGTGATGACTCAGTGAGTGATAAATTATTTATATATATTTATATATATAGTAGATATAGAATGGCACATAATGATTATACCTATAACTATTATACAAATATTTGTCATCTAAATATTTGTTATAAATTATAACATAACGAAATATACTTAATGATATTCAATCAATTTGTGTAACAATTAATGCATTAAATATACTGTAATAAAACCTTGAAATACTTTGTGATAATTGTATTTTAAATGAATTTAATTTGAAGTTTATTGTTAAATAAAGACATAAGATATGATAAGAATTTATGAAGTGTTTTTTTTTTATTAAACCTTTTTTATATTTTAAGATACAGACCTGATTATCTCCCTGGCGGTAAAGGTGCCATCATCTGTAGATATCCGTAGACATTGTAAATTAGCATACGAATAGAGAAAACAAAGGATTGGGAATCCGAGTATCACACAAACCAAACTTCTTTAAAATTGGGTACATCTGTATCATGAGTACCAAAGTATTTGTGTACACAATGTGTTCCATAATCTCGTTATAATCCCGTAATCAATGCGGTTAATTTCAAATATTTGTTTGAATTGTTTTGTTCCAAATGTTAACCCAATTCCTTAATCACTGCTCCTCTGTGGTTAATTAACAAACTCGTGTCAATTCAGAGATAATTATACACGTTTTATTTATTTACAATTAACACTTTTCAATAATCACACACCAATGCGTTGTTCTTGTTTATATAAAATACTGTATTTGTAGTTTGATGTTTTATCTACATATTGTAATCAACGCTGATTTAAGGATGTAGATTATAAGACAAAGAAAAATGATATATATAACAATAAAATAATAATTCAAATAATGATTGAATATGATTATTTTTATTCAGTCTTTAATGTTGAATATCAAACTTCTTATCAAAATAACTAATAAACTAAATGCTTGGAATTATTTCTGTTTTTGTTATTTTTAAATAAACCGGACAGATCTGTTGAGAATAGTTAACCGCAGTTGGAAAGAGATTAAACAATTATTTTCTTGTTTACTGTCAATGAATTATTTTTAAGTTATATTTTTTTTACTTAAAACAAAACTTGATTTGTGTTATTCCGTCTGTAGGATAGTTGGCGATGAGTTAATTTACAGATAATTAAGGCTACTAAGTACGAGTATTTTAATGTTTTCTTTGTAAACATAAAATATTTTTGTAACATAAAATACATTCAAACACTCAGTTACTATTTGTAGTTTTTGCTGTTAGAAGTTTTTTGTTATTATTCAGTACTGTTAGAAGTTTTTTGTTATTATTTATTAACAGTACGTTAAGATAAAAATAAACCTCATAAAATATTCCCAAATGTTTAATTTCCCATTTTTGTTATTTTACGATTTTGAGACTATTGTGTTCAGTATGTCAATAAACTTACAGTTCTGAGTTATTTGATATTAAAACTTAATTATTAAAGTAGTAGTATCTTAAATTTTCTATAAATACTTGATATTGCATTTTCCATTAAACAATATCGATCCAAATAGTAATTATGTGTATCGTATATTATCTAGATAGAGATCTAATCTCATAAATTCGCCTATTAAAACTCACTTTAGTTGTAATCGATACTCCAGCACAACACATAGTTAGTTAATGGAGCCGCAAAAACACGATCCAAGCGGAAGGCATTCTCTAACACGTGCACTGAATGTATCACCAATGTACCATCACGAAAACTACTTCTAAGTACATGCAATAAATGAAATAAAACAACTTATTAAACTTATAGTATGCTTAATTACTTACATTGGTATCATCATGGTATCATAAAAATGTTCAAGTTATTTAAATCAATACTGTAGTAGTTATTTAAATCAATACTGTGAAGCAATTACTTTAGATGAGTCGTAAAGTGTTGTTAGCAATCTCTCGCGTGTAGAGATGTACGGATCATGAGTTACACGATCTATGATGATATCATCTCATTTATTTTATCACGATAATTTAATATTTATAAGAAACTCACTTAATAACATGGTAATGGTAAGTAATACAACCAAAGTGAACTCACGTAGTATTTTTTATTGTAATCAATTGGTTTCATTAACACATGTTTCACTGAGACACTAAATTATTAAAAACAAAGTATTCAACTTCTAATATGTATCTCCTAAAATTATAATTTTTATAAATGTGTGTGTGTGTGTGTGTGTGTGTGTGTGTTTGCATGCATGTGTGTGTATATACATCCACACACATGCATGCACACACACATACACATGTGTGTAACTATATTGATATAGAGCGAGAAATTTTAATAAAAAATATGTATTTTATTAATATTACATCACAAAAAAATATACTTTTTTTTGTACTAGACTGTAAAGTCGGTCCAAATAAAGTCCGTCTGGAAGGCCGGAATAAGGATGTATATTTTTCCAAAACAATAAATTAAAGGAATAAATTCGTAAAAAGTAGTATAAATTTTCTCATTTTGTCTCATCCTTCAGCCAGCGAACCCTTAACATTCCCAGCATGCAGCTTTTTATTATCCGGCTCTGTTATTATTATGATTATACACTCTGTGACTTCTAATAACATAACTTCTCACTTTATTAGTAGGTCAAGACATCCAATTATTAATGTTAGTTGCACGTCTATATTCATATTACAAAGAGATAAACTAAGTTTGAATAATGCACATAAAGTTCGAGGATCATTTGAATTCAAAAATTCTATTACTTTGTGTAGTGTATTCAAAACTAAACACATGTCATCGCGACCAATGAAAGATGAAACCTTACCTACCTTCATGACCTACACGGACGGACTGCTACATCTAGCGGACAAAGGCTAGTGTACAAAATTGCCAGTATAAATAAAATGAAAATATTTAATTTTCACAAAACACAAAAAAGGATTTGTTACTTTTTAATAATATTTTTTTTTCTATAGGTCAATAAACACTTTTAAAAACAAAAACAAACACACTTTTATTTAAAAATTATTACACTTCAATTTTCAAATTGGAATAAATTTTGTTTCAAAAAATTTGTTTTTTATTAATATTGAAACATTCCAAACTTATATCCGAGTTTTCAAAATATTTTTTGAAAGCTGATGAGTAGTTTAACAAACTATGTTCTGTATAAAACCTAGTCTGTTTTATAATATTTGTATGAATATAGACGGGTACTGACAGATGTGGATCTGATGATGTAGTCTTATGATAATTATATAATTATTTCACATATTAAGTCTTTCATAAAAGTAAATGTAATTCAAAAACATATCGGTTTTAAAAAGCTTTGCAACTAAATTTGTAGTGTCCATAATAATAATTTACTACTTTAAGCTTTGATCACAGTATGCTGTAAATATTACATTACTACGAGCTTAGTTATCGTGTTAGAATTTTTCTTGAAATTTTAAATGTTATATTTTAAAATCATCTTTGGTACATAATGAGATCATGTTTATAAAATATTTATATTTTCAAAGACTGTACCGTGTATAAACGATTGATATTAAACAAAACAGAGTCATCAAACCGTGTAGTCTATATTGTAAGAAAAATATTAGGGGTAACCCTAATATTTTTCTTTGAAACAACATTATCTTCGTCATCCGAACTATGAAAATTCGTAAATCTGTTAAAAAGTAATGTAACGGTAATGTTGGCTGTTAAAAATTGTTTTTGTATCCTATTACAGTGAACGGTTTTCTGAAAATAAGATGAAATGAGAGGACTCTAACATAAATCACGGTGGCTTGGCTTAAACATAAACGATGTTTAACTTATGAAATAAATAATTCCCAAATCCACAATCCTGTAACCTTGAATTAATGAAAACATGTTTACAGTAAAAATAAAACAATAATTATTCCAATCTCTAATTAGTTTTGACTTCCTAATAACCCTTTATTAAATACTTTGGGACAATTATTAATATTTAGTATTATTATGAATGATGTTTAGGATACCGTATCCTATGAAAATAGTACACACTATTATACCTAGTATTAACCCTCTTTCCGCTTCATCTAATGTATTAAACCGGTTAGTAAAATTATCAAACCTTTGGGACTGTTAGATGACGCTTAAGACGCAGTCTTAGATAACTCTGTAGTTATAATATTATTAAATGCCATGTAACTGTTTACATGACATTTGATACATTTCTTATAACGAGATAATAATATGTGTATTAGACAGATATTAATAACAACACTTTCAATCAGTAAGTAAATAAAATATATAAATAAAAAAACAGTAATAATCTGAACTGTTAAAATGGAGATATAGACATATTTTATACATTCTTCCAGTAGTTTTTAAAGTGAACGTTACTTTATAGGATCCGGAAAGACCTACTTAATAATGCTGACAAGGCGTTTTAAAAAGTTTGACGGAAATTTTCAAAATTACTTAACGCTTTTAAAATAAAATCCATTTTTCTCTTTTATGTTGACATTATTATTAGTATTTGAAAAATTTAAATATGGTAAGCTTTTGTAAAAAAAAGGCCTAGAAAAAATGTTTTAGAACAAATCTATTTCTTTCTGATGAAGAATAATCCAAAGTAAGAAGAGTTTTAATCATGATAACATCTAATAATGTAAGAAAACATCTCTTCGATAATTTGGGGTTCAACATTTTATAAAGCGAGTCATTCACGCACTAGTTGATAATAATTCTCTAGTGAGTAGAAGAGGTCTGCTTCGTCGAGATACAACAAAGAACAAACGACGTGTTAAAGTGTCATCGTGCTCTCATTTACCATGTTATAGTTACAGGGTTCACTCGATAGCTTAGTGTCTTAGTGTACAATATTATATATATTGCACTAACAGATATTTTCACTGACAGACGGAAATGATAATATTTTCAGTTTAGTGTAGATATAATACGTTGAAGTCAGTCAGGAAGTATCCATACATTATAGCTCTTTAATGTGGTCGTGTGAATGAAAACAATTATCAAAAATATCTCTAAATTGTTAACTTGAGAAGAAAAAAGAGCTTTTGTATTGTTATTAAATTGCGTACCTTATAGAGTTTGATTCAATTTTAGATTATCTATCGGAATAAAAGGTTGTTAATTACATATTAATATGAATAAATATTTATATATGATAACATTTCATTATAATCAAACATTTAATATACAATGAAAGAATTTTCTTAAAAATAGCTCCTGATATATCCGCCTTGCCGCTTCTTCGCTAACAAATTCAAAAACCTTATTCTAACTATTTTTTATTGAGAATTCAGAAATAATATTTAAATATTTAAAGTTTAAACTAAATAATACGTAATGTAACTTATTCCTCTTACAAGTGCATCCTTTGAATTATTATAAGAATGTATAACATAGTTATGAATACTTGAATATTGTGGGAAGTTTCAAAGTTACGCTCGTAAAGAAAACATGAGAACTAGTAGATTGTTGCGGCATATGTAATTAATTGAGCGGAATAAAAGCCACATGACTAAGATAATTATATATATAAATTTGTATGAAAGTAATCAGCAGAGTTAATAAGTGATTGGAATGAGTCAAAAGAAAACATTCCTTTTTCTTTTTGTTATTTATTGATTACTTGTAGACCATAATTTATTTCGTTGCTTCAGTAATTAAATAATTTAATAATCACAATGTTCATATTGAATAAATAAATAATAATTAATTTCATATAATAATTATTTCTAGTTTTTACATGTACAATTCCATTTTAATGAAATTATCAAGCGTGTATCTTGTGACTAAAGATTGAATATAATACGGATGTTGGTATTTATTATAATATGTATTAATATGCATCCCGCGTTTAAGTCTACATCTGTGTAGTTGCTCGTCCCTTACATTTCCGTACAAATTAATTACTATGATCCGGCTTCTCGGTTTTGATTTAGAGACAATAGCAGTTATGAATACATTAAACGGCTTCCTCAGAATGTAGGTTCATTTAATCATAGGGTATTTTAAATTTCGACGCCATTAAAAAATAAATACTCTAGTAAGTAATAAATAAGAATAATGAAACAGAACCAAAGACAACATGCTTAATATAAATTGACCAATAATATCTTATTTTTCATTAGCGCAGAACTTTTAAACACAAAATTATATCACGTCATTATCATTGCATAATATTTATAAATTCTTGCGTCATGCCATTGTTTATCATTACCAAGTTATAAAACATATAACAATGTGGAGCAAAATAATTTAAAAACAAAGAGATTTTAATCAAATTAGCAATTGCTTCAATGCGACGAATAATGGAAAAAAACAATTTGGAGCTCGCTACGTCCCTGAATTGTCATTTTAATAGCGGTTTGCCAGAAACTGTTTGTTAATAGCGGTAATTTATATTTAAAAACAATAGAAGACAGGTATGAAATGGACATTATTTTATAGTTAGCCTAAAAAATAAACGCAGCATTTAAAATTTAGGGTATTGTATTTTAGTAATGCTAAATATTTATAACCTAAACAAAGCTTAAAAATAATATTTTATCATTCTAATAATTTCTAACTACTATTATGAAATTAGGAAGTCAGGACTAGCTGTGACCTGCCGTACTATCTCCCCGACCCGTGCATCAAAATTACAATATTAACAACACTTTTACATCTCTACATTGATTGGTATAAGAGTTCAAACCACTCTAATTACTTTGCCTTTTTTTTTTTTTGTTAAAAGTGTCAGTTATGTTTGTTCTGACTATAATCTATCACTTAAATGTCAAAAATATTTTATTTATCAAATAACAATTTACTTTAATCATTACATTTTTTAATATTAAACATCGAAGTTATGGTTGTTGCAATTGTGTTGTGTGTAAAAGTATATTAAATTTAAATTAGAACTAACTATGAAAATAAAATATATCATAATCCGACTGAAGGAAAAAGTACTGGGTGTTTGTAGCAAACTTGAAAAGTCTACAATGTATATAATGTACACTAATATGATGAATTTAACAGATAGATAAAGTTTAAGGAATACAAGAATAAAAAAATACACAGCATTAATAAAATTGTATTTTGTTTTTAGGACAGCATCTGCCAGGCAAGGTAACAATATGACGTAACAGATTCAGGTTGCAGATTGTACAAAATTATAATTTGAACGTGCCTATTATAATTTATTCCGTGTTATATTTATTGCTAAAGTTTCATTTTCCTAATCTGTATTTGATATAGCAATAGAAATAACTCTTATACCTTAACCTCTAAGACTTTATAATCGACCCATAAAAGGAGAATTTATCTTCAATAATATTAAATAACATCAACGACTTCTACAATAATATGTTTATACAATTCTTATGTAAAGGCAGAGTGATTTTAATAAAAATATATATTCTAGTTTTTATAAAGATTATAAAAATCCATGAATATTTATATTGAAATAACAAACCAATATTTTACAAATATCTATAAAAAATATAAACGTAACACATATTATATCTATAATATCGTTTTCGGTATTTTCTCTGACAGTACTCATGAAAGGAACAATGATTCTTACGTGCTTTGTTATCAAAGATATTTTAATTATAAAGTCATTTTTATGAATGTAACTTAATTAGCTAGCTAATTAATAATTTGAATATATATTCAATATGTAAACCACAGTTTGAGCTACAAGTTGAAAACAGCTAATACAAGTAGTTAATTCATAAGGTTGTTTTGAAATTTTCACAATATATGATCTACTTTTAACTTTTACACTTTGTAACCTTTAGTCACTAAAGGCAGTACCATAAAAATCTTTAGAATCATAAATTAGAAAATACCAAATTTTGTAGGTAAGACTTTTTTTTGGGTATATGTTTATAACTTTAACTTGGACATATATCTGTTTCATTTTAATTAATATTATCCAACTGTACACTCTGATTAAGTTTTAAGAATATAAAATAAAGAATGTTTTTCCGACTAATCTCTGAAAGGGCTGGACCGATCTTATCAGGACTTTTACTGGCGGATAGTTGATGTTACAAAGCCATGCTTATTTAAAAAATATATTGAGGGCAAACGAAGCCGTGGGCACAGCTAGTAGTTTATTTATTGATTACTTTTAAAACTAAGAAACCAAAGGAAATTCCTGAAATCGCTTGCATGCTTTGTTATAACAACCTAAAGTTATGTACTAACTATGACACATAAAGTAACATACTAAGGCTATCACGGTAATAAAAGATTTAAGAAGAAGACGTTAGTCGATGATTAGTAGGGAAGAGGGGGCAGAGTGGGGCACTTAAGGTTTAAACATTTCTAAAAAAAAAAATAATGTGATTAAATTAAAAATGTTAACTTCAAATCATAGCCTAATTCATTGCGAATGACTATGCATACATTTATGTTGATAACGTAATTAATCTACGAGATGTGAATACTTAAGTAAAAAAAGGCATTTGCCCCGCTATGCCCCGTGCATAGGGGTAAAGTGGGGTTGCCTATGGGGCATAGTGCCTAGGAGGAGTTTGCATATTATTATCCAATTGTGTTATTTTTGCAATGGTTGTGTAATGTTACGGGTCAAAATTGTACAGCTTGTTTCATAGCTTGCATAGACCAGGAATGTTGTTCAGTTTTCCTCTTGTATGTGCGCACCATATTAACTAAAAACGTAAAAAAGAAATATATTACAAAGTGGGGCGTTTGTCTGAGTGCCCCGCTTTGCCCCGGGCACCATACCCCACTATGCCCCACCGGCTTAGCCAAAATTAAAGAGAAACTGATGCCATCTTACCTTTCATTCAATCACCGTGTGCTTTTTGATAAAAAATCAGCAGAGAATTTGATTCCTAATAAACTATAACACACCACAGTACATAAATAAGTTTTAGAAAGAATTGATATTCAATTTCACTAAAAATTTTAAGAAAAACACTAGTTTTGATATTTTTGTTTATATCACACGAACACTTGCCGAAAGGGCGTGGGTAGCTTATGAAGGTGCCATGCTGTCTAAGGATCAACCATAGTGACGCATCTGACAGTTCGTACAGCGTTTACTTCAAGCTATGTAAAGCGCGCCCCGCTTTGCCCCGTGGCCCCGCTATGCCCCCCCTTCCCCTACTTGTAAAATAATTTATTATACAAGTTTTTCCACTTGCTTTGCACGAGTTACAAAAATAAAAAAAAACTCGATTTGTTTTGTTGAACGATTTATTTCTTTTACTTTAAATACTTCTACTACTTAGTGTTCTTTTATTTTATACATTGTATATTGGACTTGAGGTTAAAGTTTTATAGTTATGGAAGGGTTACAATACAAAAATTTGTAATTTGTATTTCAAATCATTCAAATTACTAGTAAGTAGTATAATTTATACTGTTTAATCAAAAGCAGACAGGATCTTTATGTGTGGTAAGTAGTTAAATTTGTTAATACTGCTATAAATAAAAAATCTATCTTATAAATTACAAATTAAACACATATACTATGCTTATACAGATAGATATTCTATACAATCTATTGATTTCGCCGAAATATAAGAAAAAATATGGCAGCAAAAAAACTTTGACCGATGATTATATAAAAGAAAGTAAATAAAGTATTAATAAGGGGCGGTATTTAATAAAGTCAATTTTTTTATCTTTTTGCTTAATCTAGTGAAACCATTACCCTGTGTTTATACTCTTACAGTAAGTAAATAAATAAAAGTTCAAGTATACAGGTAGGATATTTTTTACCATCTGTCTTCTCTGAAAAAAGAAAGAGTATAATAAACCGACATCTCCTAACGTAACTCGAAGAATACCAGTTGATTGACGTATCGTTGGGTATAGATAGGTATTGAAAGCAAAATAGAGGGACTGACAGTTAATTTGGATATGACGAAAACATCGAAGTCTGTATGGCACAAAAGGATTCTTTTGAAGCTTTCCTCCGATGGGTTTATGCAACTCAATTACCAGGCTTCTTACTACCCAAAGCATACAGATCATTCCAGACGGTTTTTGTTACAAACCCAACCAAGGTGAACGCTAGTCTAGGGAACCTAGGGGTACCTGATATCACCAACCCTGTTCCCCCTGCCTTGGAATAATATGTTGATTAATTTCAACATAAATTATCCTGTGTTCAGCACTGAGAATGCGGTATAGTCTGGGAAAACGTCGACGAGAGCTGAAAGACGAAAGTATCTTATATCTTCTATATTGACCTCTCTAGGGATGGTACCAAAATAGTACGAACTGAATCTCGTTCTGTTTAATCGCTGAAAGATACAAGTGTGCGTTTAACACTAAAAATAAATAAAAACATTGATAGATTGAATTGTCAGGATATCAATATAACACTGGTATCTTCAGAATTTAAAACAGGTGTCAATTTATTTTTAAGACAGTTTTATCTTGCAGCTTCGGTTTCATTGCATTCCAAACATAAAACATGAACTTTCTTCTAATCTTAAATCTTAAATCTTCTATGGCTAAGAGTAGGTAGCATATTATAAGTTTTTGAAATAAATAGTTCTATGGAACTTACCTGTATAAAAGTATATCAACATTGAAATAGGTCCTATAAAAGTCCAACTTAACGAATGATAAACAAAAAAGTAAAACTAACTTTAAATTTTAAGAAAACTTTGACAGAAAAAATTAATATGGTTAATAAATTAACAAATAAAATTATATTTCATTTTTTAAAATGATAAAATGAAATAACGGTTTATTTTACTTAATAACAACAATCTACACCTTCCAATTTAATTTTCTCAATTTGTTTACTTCAGCGTGTAATACATCCTTGAGATGCTTACTTGATCGTATTATTTTATTACATTTCATAACATAGCTCTTGTATTATATTGTTTAATTGTATCATTACTACAACCAAGTTTTAGTCTTCGCAATATTAAATTGATTTGAAAACGTACATTAGATAATAGTATATTATTATCATATATTTATTTTACGTATTATATATTGCATATTACAAAATTTTAGAACATTTTTCTAATGAAGCCTAAGCCTAAGCCATACTTTAACTCATATTCAGAGAAGAAAGAAATCAAAGAGACAGATATTTCTGAAGTCGTAGTTTTATCCGCCTACATATTTTTTTTTATAGTACATATATATATATATATATATATGTACGTATTTTAATATATATATATATATATATATATATATATATATATATATATATATATATATATATATATATATATATAAATATATATTAAAATACGCAACATACCTAAAGATGTTTATCCATAATCCATAAACTATCTCGTTCATACAGCCAGCTGTTCTCCTCTCCAGTCTTCTTCGTACATTTGTATTGCAACTTTCTCTGTTTGCATATACATTGGAAATTTTATTCATATTCTATTGTTATGACGTGACATATCCGTTTATTTCCTACTTGATATAACTCGTTATATTACTTTTAAAATATAGTTAATTAAGTTCAGTAATTTTGTTGTCGATTTGAAAATATAAAACGTATTTTAAGTATTTCGTTCAATAATATTTCGTACTTCTATTCCAAATACAATAAATTCATAAGAAATTAAAGAATAAAATATTTAACATATTTTATACCGAAAAAAGGTCAGGTCTGTCAGACTTAGGTTATTTTCTCAAAAGTTGATTTTGAGAAAAGATTCCAAGCTTTAGGGGTACTTTTTCATCTAAACAAAGATATTACAATTCATGTATATATACTTGCTTATTTGTAATATAATTATTAATATATTATTGCTAATGCTCACCACACAATTACTGCAAGACTTTTCTCCGCCAGCAGATACGACAAATGAGACTGCTTGCAGCAGAGTTATAGTCACTTATAATGTTTCTATTCATTTCAAACTAGTTTTTACTTGAAGTGAACACGGAGTGTATTTTTTGCTTAAGTTTCTTTTTTTATAGTGGCAAAATTCTTATTTTTTACAGTGTTAATACATTTTCTGTAATTGTGTCTTGACTAAATTAATATCTGCTTCAATTTATTGAATGTATTTTTTTAAATTTAATAAGGAGATCAGATCAAGTAATTATTAAAATTTTATGTTTCTTTGTGTAATAACCATTTAAAGAGGCTTTTATAAAATATATATTAATAATACAGGTCGTTTATCTCAAAGTTACTATTATCATTATTTGAAATTGAAATTCTAAATCCCTATTCCCCCTTGTATTAATTGCGTTTAAATTTTGATTGTGACGCATATTTCTGTTTTTAGAAAGCGTTGACCATCTTTTAATAATTCTAGTGACAATAAAAGTATGCTATTTTTATTATCTTAAAGCAGGTAATCTAATAATGTTTGCTGAAAACCTATCTTGTACCCTACTATTTAATACTTTATGTTATTATTAGCTTGTTAAGGAATTAAAAATAAATTTATTATTATTATTATTATTATTATTATAAAATATGTTAAAGCAACAAAAATGGATCATATTTGTACTCAACCATGTTTTCGATTACTTTATTATTATTATTTTTTTTCTGTGTGGTGTGCAATAAAGTATATTCTATCTATCTATCTATCTATATTTTATATAGCTCTAGCGACCCGCCTCGAGGACACAGGGGTGAACAAAATATTAAATATATTTTAGACATGGGTTGAACAGGTTAAAGTTAAAAAGACTTAAGTTTTGATGAAATTGACAACTGTAAAGTATGATTCGTATCTGTGTATATAATATCCTTATAATAACTATATATATCTGTAATAAAATAAATACTATCACAAGATTACATGGTTATTACAGAAAAGAAAAATAATTTGATGTTAATAACATGTAACAATATTATTAAATATAATACCGTTAAATATACAATTTATAATAATAATATTTTTAATTAATATTTGATAAGAGTCCCCACATTTTGAGAATTAAAGAGAATGTTTAACTTTGTTTGAACATAATTTGTGTGTTATGAAAGGACGAGACTAAATAACAACAAACACCTCCCTTACACAAGTAATTTTTTCTAAAATCGTTATTACATCATAATACGTATATTATGAAAATTAATATGGTTCTCAAACATATTAAATTTGTATGTATAATCTTTGTATTTTAGCATCATTAACTTTCTATTATGCATTTTAGTTATTTTTTATTTCATATTTGCTGTACATACACTTATCTTGATGCTGCTTATTGATTAATTGTAAATACTCAGAAACCATAAGAAGTACCTGAAGTTGTGTTTACATACTTTGTGGAACAATACCTCATATTGCGTGCTGCGTTGCGATGTTCTGTGCCGTGTACAAAATAAAAAATATGAAGTAAAAATTTATACTTTTGTCTTTTTTGTCGGAGCCTTTAACTGAAAATTTATGCTTATAAAGTAATTTGTATATTCAGAGTCAGATTTGAATGAATAACGAAGCAGTTTGTCTGATTTTGGAATCCTTCGAACTACTCGTATGGTACATCAAGACGCTGTTCGTTTCAACGCAGTTGCAAATTTATTTATTTATGTAAATTACTTATTGTGTACATTGACTATAAGTAATAATTCAATGAATAAGAAGATTACAATGATATATTAATGATAATGGTATTTTATTTTAATCACTATTTATATCTCTCTAAGCAATAAGGTTTAAGAAAAGGAATAGACTTTTTATAGAACTCAGAAGTTTGGAAGAATATATTTATCGATGGTGGAAATCTATAGTTATCAATTAATAATTATATTTGATAAAAAAACTGCACGTCTTAAAAATGCTGCTTAACTTGTCCTTTAAAAAAGTCTTTTATTTTTCGTCAGAGAGAGAATATTCTATTTTGTTTGAACATAATTTATTATGACTAAATAAAATAAAACATTCGTGTTATGAAAATGAGGAGACTGATAATAAATAAAGAAACGACGACTTTATAAAGTTAAATATTTTTTAATTGTTATAATACTGCTCTTTTATGATTACTATAATGAGGTTATATTGAATCGACTTGCATCTTTTTTATTTCATGTATTGGTAATCAGGTAATGACCTTTTCACTTTTAACATCATTTACCTTATTTATTATCATATTGTAAAGATATAATGCGGTATATCCATTATATATAAAGTCATGTAATATGTCGGATATTAGAGATCTGAATGCATAATAAAGTGGTTTGTCCTGGTTTTGAAATCCCTCGACTTAAGTCAAGCTTCTTATCACTGTCTCAACGCAGATGCATATATGTTTCTTTGTTTAAAGAATAATAGTGTTATTTTATAAAACTCCCATGATTTATTTGAATAATTAAATATTTAAAACCCAAAACAAATTATTGTATTATTTAGTAAGCATTTTAATTGTTCTGACTCGTCATTAAGCAATGAAATCATAAGTTATAATTCATATCAATATAAATCTTACATGGATTTATTTAAAAGATAAAAGTAAATTGGATAATTAAGATCTACTGAAACTATTTAAAAAAATCCTCTCCCACAGTCTATCCGAAGGATTAAATATAATAACACTAAATCAATTGTAATTTGTATGTATGTTCAATCATGCCTCTGTGATCTCTTAATGCAGATAATAACTCCTCACCATTTGTTATAATTATATTGTAGTTTCAAAGTGTTAATTATTATAAAAGCCTTTTGGGTGTCCCTTGTCCAAACAAATTGATTGTGTAATTTGCTTATTTTCATTGATTCACTGCTAATGTCGTTTTGATTTTGTTAATTTGATAGAATTAACAAGTGAAGTAAATGTTGTTTGTATCTGTAAATGTAAACAGGTTTTGTAAGTTTAATATTAAGGTATTTGATATCTGGTAAGATTTATTATTTATTTCTGTTTGTGTTATTTTTAAATAAACAGAACTGATCTGTTGAGAACAGTTAACCGCAGGTGGAAACAGATTAAACAATTATTTTCTCGTTTATTGTCAATGAATTATTTTTGCAGTTATTATTTTTTTACTTAGAACATTACTTGATTTTTATTATTCCGTCTGTAGTTGTCTTAATTATTTTTTACTTTATTACTCTAGTTATGTTTGTTGTTTAAAGTTTGAAGTTCTTAGTCATTCTTAATTAAGATAAAAATAAAACCCATAAAATATTCCCGAATGTTTAATTTCCCACTTCTGTTATTTTACGATTCTGAGACTTTTGTGTTCAGTATGTTAACAAACTTACAGTCCTGAGTTATTTGATATTAAAACTTAATTATTAACTTAGTGGTATTTTAAAATTTCTATAAATAGTTAATATTGCATTTTCATTAAACAATATCGACCCCAATAGTAATTACGTGTAATAACTTCGTACATTATCAAGATATATATCTAATCTCATAAATTCGCCTATTATAACTCGCTTTAGCTTTGGTCGATATTCCAGCACAACACAGTTAATGGAGCCGCAAAAACACGATCCAAGCGAAAATCATTCTCTAACACGTGCACTGAATGTATCACCAATGTACTATTACGAAAACTATTTTAAGTACATGCAATAAATAAAATATTTATAACATATTAAAACTATAGTGTACTTAATTACTAACGTAGTATTACATAGTATTACAAAAATGTTCAAAGTTCAAAGTATTTAAATAAATTCTGTAGTAATATAGTGACTTCATTATGTTAGGCGAGCCGTGAAGTGTTGGTAGCAGTCTCTCGCCGCGTGTAGTGTACGGTCCATGTGATACACGATCTCATTGATGACAAACTATATATTTATAAGGAACTCACTTAATAACCTGGTAATGGTAAGTAATGTAACCAAAGTGACCTGACGTAGTATTTTTATTGTAATCAATTGGTGTCATTAACACATGTTTCACTGAGACACTATTATTATTAAAATCAAAATATTTAACTTCTCAAATGTTTCTCTTAAAATTATATATTTTTAAACATGTAAATTAAGCATTTTTGTTATTATAAAATATAACTGGATGTTTGTAGGTACCATTATGTCATAAATGCAAATTGACTTTACTTTCAATAGATATTACGAGGTACAATGTAGATTCATCTTAAATGGAGCTTGAGGATAATATGGATTAAAACTAATAGTCTTAAGACATCCATTAATTGACTGAGAGTAACGAAATGGATTATGTTCCTGTGTGTGTGTGTGTGCGTGCGTGCGTGCGTGCGTGCGTGCGTGCGTGCGTGCGTGCGTGCGTGCGTGCGTGCGTGCGTGCGTGCGTGCGTGCGTGCGTGCGTGCGTGCGTGCGTGCGTGCGTGCGTGCGTGCGTGCGTGCGTGCGTGTGTGTGTGCAAAAAATTATACTTCTTTTTTTTTACTACACTGTAAAGTCCGTACAAATATTCCGGAAGGCTGGAATAAAGATGTATATTTTAAATTTTGTTTCAAAAAATTTGTTTTTAATAATATTGAACAATTCCAAACACATTTCTGAGATATAAAAATATTTTTTTAAATCCGGAGAGTAGTTTAATAAACTATGTTCTGTATAAAACCTACAATATATTTTATAATATTATATTAGTATGAATATAGACACATACTGACAGATATGGATCTGGTGATGTAGTCTCATGACAATTATAGAATTATTTCACATATTAATTCTTTAATTAAACATTTTTCAAAGTTAATGCAATACAAAATTATCTGTTTTAAAAAGCTTAACAAATAAATTTGTACTGTCCATAAAAATAATTTACTACTTTAAACTTTGATCATAATATGCTGCATATATATATATTTATAATTCTTTTTTCAGAATGTTTAACTTCGAAGACAATAAATAAAATAAATAAAATTCTATTTACAAAATGCTTAAAATGATTCATATTTTTGCGGAGCGCGCATTAATATGTTGGAGTAACGGAGTCAAGTCAGTCCATCTGTGCGTCCACTGTTCTGAGCATATCTGTACGTCTTTGGAATTCATAGTTTTAGGATTAGCATAATATATATAATATCTAAAAAAAAACATTAGTAAAATAATATGAACAATAAATATTAACTAATCATTATTAATTAATAAACATAACAATTATACAATTATTAAATAACTGTAACAAATAATAATTTAACAATGTCAACAATATTTTAATTCTAATAAACTTATGTGATTCAGACGTGGTCCGTGACACAAGTAGACGTACGACCGGGAGGGCTGCCTGTGTCGAATGCCATGCTGCCTTCAGTTATAAATGCAAGCTCTTATATAGGCTGTCCTTACTGCAGAAGAACTAATTCACTGAATGGAGAGACGTCAAGTGTTTACCCTTTTTCTTAACAACTGTAAAACAACCCCATCACCAAGTGTGACTTAATTTTCTGTTGGTTTCTTTATTTTAAACGATTCCCGCCGACATATAAAATATAATAATTTTATATAATATGGATTTGGTTGGAATAAATTGGAAATTACACTATAATACTCGTTTCTTATAAATTCCTTATACTTTGTATACGTTGGTGTAGAATACAAAACGGAGCTTCTTACATCATTTCACGCCCGATTACTTGTCAACATCAGTGACTACCCACACTCATCGAATACGGATATTATATTAAATATTGCCTACTTAGCTTAGTTATCGTGTTAGTATTTACTTGAAATTATAAATGTTATATTTTATAATCATCTTTGGTACATAATAAGATCATGTTTTAAAATATTAAATCTCAGAAGATTGTATCGTGTATAGACGGTTGATATTAAACAAAATAGATCCATCCAACAGTGTAATCTATATTGTAAGCTACCCTTAATATATTTCTTTATAACTATATTATCCTAGTCAATGAAAATTCGTTAAATTTGTTAAAAAGTTATTTAACGCTAATGTTGGTTTTTAAAAATTGTAGTTTGGCATCCTATTACGGCGGACGATTTTCTGAATATTAGATGAAATGGGAGGACTCTAACATAAATCACGGTGGCTTGGCTTAAACGTAAACGATGCTTAACTTACGAAATAAATAATTCACAAACCCACAATCCTGACCTGTAACCTGAACCTATTAACCTTTAATTTTAATTAATGAAAATATGTTTACGAGAAAAAAAAAACAATAATTAATTCAAACTATAATTCGTTTCTCTTACTTATAACACTATAAAATACTTTGGAACAATTATTTTATCATTAGCTTCATAGCTTATTAATATTATTGTGAATGATACACACATAAAATATGATAAAATAGTAAACACTATAATACCTAGTATTAATCCCCTTTCTGCTTCATCTAATGTCTTAAATCACTTAGTAAAAGTAGCAAATCTTTGAGACTGTTAGATGACGCTTCTCAGCCTCCTCAGCTTTAGATAACACAGTTACGTGGCATTTGATACATTTCATATAACGAGATAAACGTGTATTATAAAGATATATATATATATAACAACACTTTCAATCAATAAAAAAATAAATGATGTAAATAAAAAATAGTAATAATCTTAACGTTAATGATTAAATTGGAGTTATGAACATATTTTAAACACTCTTCCAGTAGTTTGTAAAGTAAACGTTAGTTTATAAGATCCCGAGAGACCTACTAAATAATGCTGACAAAGCGTTTTAAAAAGTTTGACGAAAGTGTTAACACGTTTAAAATAAAATTCAGTGTTATCTTGCACGTTGATATTATAATTAAGTATTTTAAAAATTTAAATATGAAATTGTTTCAGAATAAAAAATGGCCTAGAAAAAATATTCTAGAGCTAATTATTTTTTTCTGTAGAAGAATAATCCATAGTATGAAGAGTTTTAAACAGCTAATAATGTAAGAAAACATCTCTTCGGTAAGTTGCGTTTCAACATTTTATAAAGTGACTCATTTACGCACTAGTTGATAATAATTCCCTAGCGAGTAGAAGAGGTCTGCTTCGTCGAGATACAACAAAGAACAAACGACGCGTTAAAGTGTCACCGTGCTCTCATTTACCATGTTATAGTTACAGGGTTCACTCTATACGCTTAGTGTACAATACTATATATATTGTACTATCAGTTATGTGCACTGACAGACGGAAATATTAATACTTTCAGTTTATTGTAGATACAATAGGTTCACAGCCAGGAAGTACCCATACATTATAGTTCTTTAATGTGGTCGTGTATATGAAAACAATTATCAAAAATATCTCTTAAATTATTAACTTGAGAAGAAGAAAAGCTTTTGTTTTATTATTAAATTACGAACCTTATAGAGTTTGATTCAATTTTAGATTATCTATGGGAATAAAAGTTTGTTAATTACAGATTAATATGAAGAAATATTTATATATAATAACATTTCATTATAATCAAACATTTAATATACAATGAAAGAATTTTCTCAAACATAGCTATTGATATATCCGCCTTGCCGCTTCTTTGTTAACAAATTCAAAAACCTTATTTTAACCATTTTTTTATTGCTAATTCGGAAATAATATCTATATATTTACAGTTTAAACTAAATAATACGTAATATAACTTATTCCTCTTACAAGTTTATCCTTTGAATTATTATAAGAATGTATAACATAGTTATGAATACTTGAAAATACGCTCGTAAAGAAAACATGAAGTAGTAGATTGTTGCGGCGTAATTATTAATTGAGTGAAATAAAAGCCACATGACTAAGATAATTATAAATATAAATTTGTATGAAAGTAATCAGCAGTTAATAAGTGATTGGAATGAGTCAAAAGAAAACATTCCTTTTTCTTTTTGTTATTTATTGATTACTTGTAGACCATAATTTATTTCGTTGCTTCAGTAATTAAATAATTTAATAATCACAATGTTCATATTGAATAAATAAATAATAATTAATTTCATATAATAATTATTTCTAGTTTTTACATATACAATTCCATTTCAATGAAATTATCAAGCGTGTATCTTGTGACTAAAGATTGAATATAATACGGATGTTGGTATTTATTATACTATGTATTAATATGCATCCCGCGTTTAAGTCTACATCTGTGTAGTTGCTCGTTCCTTACATTTCCGTACAAATTAATTACTATGATCCGGCTTCTCGGTTTTGATTTAGAGACAATAGCAGTTATGAATACATTAAAAGGCTTCCTCAGAATGTAGGTTCATTTAATCATAGGGTATTTTAAATTTCGACGCCATTAAAAAATAAATACTCTAGTTAGTAATAAATAAGAATAATGAAACAGAGCCAAAGACAACATGCTTAATATAAATTGACCAATAATATCTTATTTTTCATTAGCGCAGAATTTTTAAACACAAAATTATATCACGTCATTATCATTGCACAATATTTATAAATTCTTGCGTCATGCCATTGTTTATCATTACCAAGTTATAAAACATATAACAATGTGGAGCAAAATAATTTAAAAACAAAAAGAATTTAATCAAATTAGCAATTGCTTCAACGCGACGAATAATGGAAAAAAACAAGTTGGAGCTCGCTACGTCCCTGAATTGTCATTTTAATAGCGGTTTGCCAGAAACTGTTTGTTAATAGCGGTAATTTATATTTAAAAACAATAGAAGTCAGGTATGAAATGGACATTATTTTATAGTTAGCCTAAAAAATAAACGCAGCATTTAAAATTTAGGGTATTGTATTTTGGTAATGCTAAATATTTATAACCTAAACAAAGCTTAAAAATAATATTTTATCATTCTAATAATTTCTAACTACTATTACGAAATTAGGAAGTCAGGACTATCTGTGACCTGCCGTACTATCTCCCCGACCCGTGCATCAAAATTACAGTATTAACAACACTTTTACATCTCTACATTGATTGGTATAAGAGTTCAAACCACTCTAATTACTTTTCCCTTATTTTTTTTTTTGTTAAAAGTGTCAGTTATGTTTGTTCTGACTATAATCTATCACTTAAATGTCAAAAATATTTTATTTATCAAATAACAATTTACTTTAATCATTACATTTTTTAATATTAAACATCGAAGTTATGGTTGTTGCAATTGTGTTGTGTGTAAAAGTATATTAAATTTAAATTAGAACTAACTATGAAAATAAAATATATCATAATCCGACTGAAGGAAAAAGTACTGGGTGTTTGTAGCAAACTTGAAAAGTCTACAATGTGTATAATGTACACTAATATGATGAATTTAACAGATAAATAAAGTTTAAGGAATACAAGAATAAAAAAATACACAGCATTAATAAAATTGTATTTTGTTTTTAGGACAGCATCTGCCAGGCAAGGTAACAATATGACGTAACAGATTCACGTTGCAGATTGTACAAAATTATAATTTGAACGTGACTATTATAATTTATTCCGTGTTATATTTATTGCTAAAGTTTCATTTTCCTGATCTGTATTTGATATAGCAATAGAAATAACTCTTATTACCTTATACCTTAACCTCTAAGACTTTATAATCGATCCATAAAAGGAGAATTTCTCTTCAATAATATTAAATAACATCAACGACTTCTACAATAATATGTTTATACAATTCTTATGTAACATTATTAAAGGCAGAGTGATTTTAATAAAAATATATATTCTAGTTTTTATAAAGATTATAAAAATCCATGAATATTTATATTGAAATAACAAACCAATATTTTACAAATATCTATAAAAAATATAAACGTAACACGTAGATATAATATCGTTTTCGGTATTTTCTCTGACAGTACTCATGAAAGGAACAATGATTCTTACGTGCTTTGTTATCAAAGATATTTTAATTATAAAGTCAGTTTTATAAATGTAACTTAATTAGCTAGCTAATTAATAATTTGAATATATTTTCAATATGTAATCCCCAGTTTGAGCTATAAGTTGAAAACAGCTAATACAAGTAATTAATTCATAAGGTTGTTTTGAAATTTTCACAATATATGATCTACTTTTAACTTTTACACTTTGTAACCTTTAGTCACTAAAGGCAGTACCATGAAAAACTTTAGAATCATAAATTAGAAAATACCAAATTTTGTAGGTAAGACTTTTTTTTGGGTATATGTTTATATCTTTCACTTGGACATATATCTGTTTCATTTTAATTATTATTATCCAACTATACACTCTGATTAAGTTTTAAGAATATAAAATAAAGAATATTTTTCCGACTAATCTCTGAAAGGGCTGGGCCGATCTTATCAGGACTTTTACTGGCGGATAGTTGATGTTATAAAGCCATGCTTATTTTAAAAAATATATTGAGGGCAAACGAAGCCGTGGGCACAGCTAGTAGGATATTTATTGATTACTTTTAAAACTAAGAAACCAAAGGAAATTCCTGAAATTGCTTGCATGGTTTGTTATAACAACCTTAAGTTATGTACTAACTATGACACATGAAGTAACATACTAAGGCTATCACGGTAATAAAAGATGTAAGAAGAAGACGTTAGTCGATGATTAGTACTTGTAAAATAATTTATTATACAAGTTTTTCCACTTGCTTTGCACGAGTTACAAAAATAAGAAATAACTCGATTTGTTTTGTGTTGAACGATTTATTTCTTTTACTTTAAATATTTAAAATTACAACTGATATTTCAGGATATATTCTGGAATATTTTTATCATCGAAAAGATTTGAAATATCTGTATGCATAATCGAGCGGTTTGTACTGACTTTGGAATACCTTCATTTACATCAAGTTTCTGCGATTGTCTCAATGCAGTTGTAGATATATTGCTGTATTTCAAATTGTGTTCTTTTATTTTATACATTGTATATTGGACTTGAGGTTAAAGTTTTATAGTTATAGAAGGGTTACAATACAAAAATTTGTAATTTGTATTTCAAATCATTCAAATTACTAGTAAGTAGTATAATTTATACTGTTTAATCAAAAGCAGACAGGATCTTTATTTGTGGTAAGTAGTTAAATTTGTTAATACTGCTATAAATAAAAAATCTATCTTATAAATTACAAATTAAACACATATACTATGCTTATACAGAAAGATATTCTATACAATCTTTTGATTTCGCCGAAATACAAGAAAAAATATGGCAGCGAAAAAACTTTGACCGATGATTATATAAAAGAAAGTAAATAAAGTATTAATAAAGGGCGGTATTTAATAAAGTCAAATTTTTTATCTTTTGCTTAATCTAGTGAAACCATTACCCTGTGTTTATACTCTTACAGTAAGTAAATAAATAAAAGTTCAAGTGTACAGGTAGGATATTTTTTACCATCTCTCTTCTCTGAAAAAAGAAAGAGTATAATTAACCGACATCTCCTAACGTAACTCGAAGAATACCAGTTGATTGACGTATCGTTGGGCATAGGTATTGAAAGCAAAAGAGAGGGACTCACAGTTAATTTGGATATGACGAAAACATCGAAGTCTGTATGGCACAAAAGGATTCTTTTGAAGCTTTCCTCCGATAGGTTTATGGAACTCAATCACCAGGCTTCTTACTGCCCAAAGCATACAGATCATTCCAGACGGTTTTTGTTACAAACCCAACCAAGGTGAACGCTAGTCTAGGGAACCTAGGGCTATCTGATATCACCAACCCTGTTCCTCCTGCCTTTCAATAATATGTTGATTAATTTCAACATACATTATCCGGTGTTCAGCACTGAGGATGCGGTATATATAGTCTGGGAAAACGTCGACGAGAGCTGAAAGACGAAAGTATCTTGTATCTTCTATATTGACCTCTCTAGGGATGGTACCAAAATAGTACGAACTGAATCTCGTTCTGTTTAATCGCCGAAAGATACAAGTGTGCGTTCAACACTAAAAAAAAAATAAAAACATTGATTGATTGAATTGAATGAATCCGTCAACCGTCGTTGACATCTGACCTAATTTTTTGACCTCTTAGTATTTTTGTAAATAAAAAATAGTAATAGTGCTGCAATTAAGTGTTATTTAAGACTATTAGTGAATTGCTGTGACCATTGGTACTGTGCAATATAATTTGACGAATAATTCGTTATATTAAGACTGTTACAGTGTTGTGAATTTATTGACTATCAGCTGTGAGATACAATATACCCACACATAATTTTATGACCTTGTTCTCGGTTTATGTGAGTGTTTAGTGATAATAATAATAATGATAATGATATTTTATTTGACTTCTTCAAATATTTTATAAACGAACTACATTAAACTAAAGTTAAACCTTTTATTAACATTATAATTATACAAAGATTGTGAATAGCTCCATCTAGTGGCCATCTTGAGTAACTGTCTATTATCCTTACTATATAATAATGACCTAATTGACTCTGTATGCACGCGCATCACTTATCACCCACAAATCACACAATAATGTGTAATACATCAAAAAAAAGCTATTGAATCAGGCTACAGAATAGGGTGGGCGCCAACCTCAAATTTGACCTTTGACCCTTCCTGGCCCGAAGGGCCGTGAAGTTCCCTTGTATTTTATGCGGTACTATTACATATCAAAGACTTCACCGATTGTTTCTCGGAGATTGAATCGGACGTCGAACTACGGTTGGCTGCAGTCAAATCCAACAGACGTGGATATCGACGCAGAACAATACAAAATAATGGTTTTAAAATTGTCATCTGAATCCCGCGCTGCCATATCTAAGATTGTCAATATCACAGAAGAGGTCGCTTTATCTATTGACGATATTTTATCAATTTTGGCAAACCATATTAATAAGCAAGAGAATAAGAGTTTAATTGGAAATAACTTAAAGACCGTAAGAGAAATGGGAAAGAAGAAAGAAGAAAGTTTTTCATAAAAGACAATATGAAGGTCTCAATTTCGTTTATAACAAAATAAATTAAAATAATATTTACTCTGTATATGGAATTAAGTTGAAATAGTAATTCAATGTTTATGAATCATTTTTGACATTATTAAAGCCTCAATATTAATTTTAATTATTATTATTGAATTGATTTGAATTAATTGTAATATTTATATTGGTAATTTTTATTTGCATTTTTTGTAATTGTTTAATTATTATTAATGAATGTATTGAAAATATTTAATTTATTATTGTTGTTACTGTTATTTAATTTTTTGTAATTGTTATGTTATTTATGTTGTATATTTTTTTGTAATTTAATTAAATTATTTTTCCCAAGGAGGGTTGGCGTCAGGCAGGCGGCCAAATCACAAGCCAAATCTTTAAAGCAGTATGGTAATACCGGTGCCACGCGAGAAGCTAGCCCGGGAACAAAGGGATGTAAAACTGAGATTGGGAAGTTGGAATGTTGGTACGATGACTGGAAGAGGAAGAGAAATTGCGGATGTGTTGAAAAGAAGACGAATAAATGTAGCATGTTTACAAGAAACGAAATGGAAGGGATCAAAAGCGAGAGAGATCGGTGAGGAATACAAGTTTTATTATTGCCGGAATGATGGAAAAAGAAATGGTGTTGGAATTATGCTTGATGAGAAATTAAAAGAGTGTGTGACGGGGGTGAACAGGGTGAGTGATAGAATCGTTGCAGTAAAAATTATTTTTGAAGGTTTAATCATTAATGTATTAAGTGTGTATGCTCCTCAAACCGGATGTGATGATAGGATGAAAGAGAAGTTTTGGGACGATTTTGATTCTGTGATGATGGATGTTCCGGACAATGAGCAGATATGTGTAGGGGTGATTTTAATGGGCATATGGGGTGTATGAATGATGGTTATGAAAGAGTACATGGTGGTTGGGGTTTCGGTCACCGTAATGACGAGGGTGAGGCTTTGCTGGAGGCCGCGCTAGCCTTCGATTTGGCTATATCCAACACTTGGTTCAAAAAGAGGGAAGAACACCTAATTATATACAAAAGTGGCCGCCATAAGACGCAGATTGATTATTTCTTAATAAGAAGAAATAAAATCAATTGCGTCAAAAACTGCAAGGTACTGAAGGGCGAAAGTGTAGTCTCACAGCATAGGCTCCTCATCATGGAAATTAAACATGTAGTGCGTACAAATATGTACAAGAAACGACCCCCACCTAAAATAAAATGGTATTTGTTAGAGAAGGAAGAATGTGCGAGTAAATTTAAAAAAAGAGTGACAGATAAAATTATAAATATGAGTAGTATAGAAGGAAAATCCTTGAACGATAGTTGGAACGAAATAGCGGGATGCATAAAAACTGTGGCAAAGGATGTATTAGGTGAAACGTAAGGAAAAGGTGTGATAAATAAGGAAACGTGGTGGTGGAATGGAGATGTGCAAAAGATTCTGAAAGAGAAGAAAGATACGTTTAAGCAATGGCAGAAAGTACCGGATGATAATGAAAGTATGAAAGAGGAGATGAAAATGTTATATAAAAGATGTAAGTAGAGAGCGAAAGTAGCTGTAACCATTGCTAGAGCTGAAGTGCAAGAGGAGTTATATAGGTTGCTAGAGTTTCATGCAGGTCAAAAGGAACTCTACCGCATAACAAAGCGTAGGGAGAAGAATGCTAGAGATGTCATACATGTAAAATACATAAAAGATGATACTGGAAGGGTCTTGATGAGAGATGAGGATATAAAAAAAAGATGGAAGGTATATTTTGAAACATTAATGAGTGAAGAAAATGATTGGAGTGGAGCTTTGAAAAACCAGCCGGTGAATAAAGGATTAGTGAAAGAAGTGACCGATGATGAAGTGAAAGCGGCTGTGCAAGGTATGAAGAATGGAAAAGCTGTAGGGCCGGATGCGATACCAGTGGAAGTATGGAAGGTTTTAAATGAATATGGGTATAAGTGGCTGGCTTTATTTTTCAATAAGTTGTTGCATGAAGAAATGATCCCTGATGAATGGTGCAATAGTGAGTGTAGTGCCCATTTATAAAAATAAAGGTGACATACAAGACAAGACAGACAAAGAAAGTGATAGAGAAAAGAATGCGAGACGAGAGTGATGTTTCGGAGAACCAGTTCGGTTTTATACCTGGTCGGGGTACGACGGATGCTGTATTCGCTCTTCGTCAGTTGAGTGAGAAACACAGACGAGCCCATAAGAACCTGCACATAGTGTTCGTTGATCTCGAGAAGGCATACGACCGGGTTCCCCGTAATCTGATATGGTGGGCTTTGAAAGAGAAGGGTATACCTGGGAAGTATGTGGAGTTGGTTCGTGCAATGTACAGTCGATCTAGTACACAAGTCCGGTCGGCCGCTGGAAACACCTACAAGTTCAATGTGGCAGTAGGTCTGCACCAAGGGTCGGCTCTGAGTCCCTACCTCTTCTTGTTGATAATGGATGCTCTGACATTGGACATACAGGAAGAGGCACCCTGGTGCATGCTATTTGCTGATGATATTGTTCTTGTCGGCGAGGATGGAATTGAGATGCAGAGTAGACTGGTAAAATGGCAACAAAAGCTGGAGAGTGTCGGCCTGAAAGTAAGCAGAACAAAAACAGAGCACATGTTCTGCGATTTCGGCGGTATCTCCGGTTTTGTTCCTATTTTGTTCGACGGATTACCGTTACCAGTCTGCTCGGAGTTTCGCTATCTTGGTTCTCTGATTCAAAGCGATGGCAATATTGACCGTGACGTAAAGCACAGAATCAACACGGGATGGATGAAATGGCGACAAGTCACTGGGACGACATGTGATGCCCGAATTCCCCTTAAACTAAAAGGGAGAATTTATAAAAACATCATTAGACCTGTCGTTATGTATGGATCTGAGTGCTGGGCGATGAAGGTGATGGATGAAAAGCGTTTGCATGTAACGGAGATGCGAATGTTAAGATGGATGTGTGGGGTGACAAGAAGGGATAGAATAAGAAATGAGTATATTAGGGGAAGCTTAGGAGTAGCGCCAGTGACAGAAAAAATTAGAGGTAGCCGCCTGTCATGGTATGGGTATGTTATGAGGAGGGATGAAAGGCACGTGACCAAAAGAGTGCTAGGTATGGTAGTGGAGGGATGGACAGGTAGAGGACGGCCGAAGAAAAGATGGGTGGATTGCGTGAAAGACGATATGGAGAAGAAGGGAGTGTGCACAGAGATGACGAGTAACAGGAGAGTATGGAAGGAAAAAACATACTGTGCCGACCCCAAAATGGGATAAGGGCAGGAAGATGATGATGATGATTGAATTGACAGGATATCAATATAACACTGGTATCTTCAGAATTTAAAACAGGTGTCAATTTATTTTTAAGACAGTTTTATCTTGCAGCTTCGGTTTCATTGCATTCCAAACATAAACCATGAACTTTCTTCTAATCTTAAATCTTAAATCTTCTATGGGTAAGAGTAGGTAGCATATTATAAGTTTCTGAAATAAATAGTTCTATGGAACCTACCTGTATAAAAGTATATCAACATTGAAATAGGTCCTATAAAAGTCCAACTTAACGAATGATAAACAAAAAAATAAAACTAACTTAAAATTTTAAGAAATCTTTGACAGAAAAAATAAATATGGTTAATAAATTAACAAATAAAATTATATTTCATTTTTAAAAATGATAAAATGAAATTACGGTTTATTTTACTTAATAACAACAATCTACACCTTCCAATTTAATTTTCTCAATTTGTTTACTTCATCGTGTAATACATCCTTGAGATGCTTACTTGACCGTATTATTTTGATTACATTTCATAATAGAGCTCTTGTATTATATTGTTTATTTGTATCATTACTACAACCAAGTTTTACTCTTCACAATTTTTAATTGATTTGAAAACGTACATTAAACATGAAAGAAGTCAGGTCTGTCAGACTTAGGTAATTTTCTTAAAAGTTGACTTTGACAATAGCTTGCAAGCTCAGGGGTACTTTTTCATCTGCCCAAAGATATTACAATTTATTTTTATATACTTGCTTATTTGTAATATAATTATAATATATTATAGCTACTGATCTCCACACAATGACTGCAAGACTTGTCTCCGAAGACACGACAAATGAGTCTGCATGAGTTAGTATTAGTCACTTATGTTTTTATTCGTTTGGAACTAGTTTTTACTTGAAGTGGACACAGAGTGTATTTTTTGCTTAAGATTCGTTTGTTATAGTGGCAAAATTTTTATTTTTTACAGTTACATATTCTGTAGTTGTAACTTAACTAAATTAGATTTTCCGCTTCAATTTATTGACATTTATTAAATGTATATTTTTTTAACTTTATAAGGAGATATCAAAACAAGTAATTATTAAAATTTTATGTTTATTTGTATAACTGTTTAATGACACTTTTAAAAAAAAGTATTTTAATAATATTGCTCGTTTCTCTCAAAGTTTAGTAACTTATCATTATTTGAATTGATATCTAAATATAATTAATTGAAATTCCAAATCCCTATTCCCCCTTGTACTAATTGCATTTAAATTTTGATTGTGACGCATATTTCTGTTTTTAGAAAGCGATGACCATCTTTAATAATTCTAGTCACAATAAAAGTATGCTATTTTTATTATAAAATATGTTAAAGCAACAAAAAATATTATATTTTATATAATAAATATAATAAAATATAATCTTTTTTGTTGCTGGCTCTAGTGACCCGCATCGAAGACACAGGTGAACAAAATATTAAATATATTTTAAAGTTAATAAGATTTAAGGTTAGACAAAATTGATAACTGTAAAATATGATTCGTATCTAAGTATCTATCTATATAATATACATAATGCGGTTGAAAATACAATTCATAATATATACACGTTGCTAATATGGAGCGTAATTTTATCGTATATTCTTACAAAAAAGCCTAGGCTGTTTCATTATTTAATTTATCATCATTCATTTTATGAATATTATAATAATAGATATATAGTTTTTAAGCATCATTTATTTTTTTATGTTTATATTCAAATTACAAAATATAACAAAATAACTTGTTTGATAAGAGTCCCTACATTTTTACCTCAAAGGGAATGTTTAATTTTGTTTGAACAATTCTCTTATTATTGTTAATTCATAATACATCTATTATGAAAATTAATGTGGTTCTCAAAAAAATTTAATCTGTATTCATGATCTTTGTATTGTATCATCATTACCTTTCTATTTTGAATTTTATTTATTTTTTATTTCATATTTGCTGAATATACACTTATCTTGATGCCGCTTATGGATTGATCGTAAATACTGTAACCATAAGAACTACCTGAAGTGGGGCTTACGTACTTAGTGAAATAATACCTCATATTCCGTGCTGCGTTGTGATGTTCTGTGCCGTGTACAAAATAAAACATATAAAGTAATAATTTATACTTAAGGGTAAAAAAATAGAAAGAACGGAACCTTTAGCTGAAAATGTATACTTATGATATAATGATACTGCTAGTACAATAAATATATTCCAAAACATTTTCTTAAGATAAGTAGTAAGATTTGAATGAATAACGAAGCAGTTTGTCTGATTTTGAAATCTTTTGAACATCAAGATGCGGTTCGTTGCAACGCAGTGGCAAATTTATTTATTTATGTTAATTACTTAATATCTACTATACTATAAATAATAGTTCAATGGATAAGGTTATTTTCTGTGGAAACTTAATTGATTTATGTTAAACATTTTGTAATTTTTTTTATTGTATAGGTGCTATTATAATTGTATGTTTCCCAAATAAATAAATAAATAAATAAATAAATAAAAAAAATATATTAATGATAATGATATTTTATTTTAATCACTATTTAAGTGTATATAATAATCTTTAATCAAAAGGCGACAAGATGCGTACTACAATATATATTATTATATTTTTTGGAAATAATGTTTATAGTATTTTCCGTAATGAATACATGTACATAAATAATTAATTTAACATACTGCAGATCATATCACTTATCTTTCAAATATTTTATCGAATCAGTTAAAATATAACAACAAAACAATAAATGTTTTATAAACATTTTAATTATTTTTTATGACTTGTTTTCTAACAAACAAATCATATATTGTAACTCATTGTCATATATTATGTAAAACATTTTATTTTACTGAGAAATAACATGATTACATATTTTTATTTATTTATTATTGAAAATTTAAACAATTTCTACTAATTAACAATTTTGACTAAGGATATAAATTTGAACAATCATTATTCATATATAATAATGAAAACAGAAGGACTTGAATAAGAAATACAAGTCTCTTTACTTATATACATATATTGTTGTATTTTTAAGTAAAGATATAAGAAAAATAAAGTATGGTTCTATGTTAATGAATGCAGCTTTTTTTTTTCAATCAACTTTTCCAAACTGCAATAGAGTCTCTTAATTATAATATGTACTAGCGTGTTAAAAAAGGCAGTTACAAAGTTGTGTTTACAACATTGTGGGTATCTGAAGCTTTAATTAATTATTATACTTAATAATAGAAAGTGTTACTTTAAATACTTTTTATTCAATGGAAGTGCAATAACATTTGTTAAAATGTACGTCACGTTTGTTGTTTTTTCATTTTCAAGTATCTAACATCCCAGGAATGTTATATATTAGATAAATTCTAATTGTAGGGTAATTGTTTCACCAAAACAAAATCAGCACTGGATCACATACACACACATTATTTTAAGCTTATTGAATTAAGTTGTTCCCTGGAGTATCTGCGACGAAGGAAAGGTGCACGAAGCATTATATAATAGTCCCGCACTCCGCTGACCGGCGCGGTGTCACTTGGCGCTGAGCCGCACCGTCACGCTCCGTGTTACAAAAAATACAAATAATGAAATATAAATCGCTGGCCTTTGGTGATTTTTATGCTGTAATAGATATGGATTTCAGAAACAACCTCATAATAATTATAGAAAATAGAGGATTGTTTCTCAAATGCGGTAGTTGTGACTCTTTTAACTTAAACTTGATATTAAATATGAAATGTTGAACTCTTATATGGTTAATTATGCATTAAATACTACTATTAACTCAATTGCATACAAGGATGCAATTGAGTTAATAGTAGTATTTAATGATGGCGTGAAAATATGTTCCGGAATGTTGAATAAAATTTTAGTTTACGTTTATATAAATGAGTATTATTTATTCTTTATTGTACGCCACAAAATTTAAAAAAAACATATACAAAAAAACAAAGTACAACAGGCGGCCTTATCGCCTTTAGTATTTAACAGTTTAATGTAATAACTTCTTTTTGATGGTTTAATATTTCGAATACAACGTTTCGGTCTCCAGCGGAAATCTCGATACTGTATGGACATTAAATGTCCTCTTGACGGATTTCCACTTTAATCTTCAATATCTTAATAGAAAATATACCAAAGGCAATATATCTCTAATTATTTGGATTAAAATGAATAACTTTTAAAATCCTAGTATTCTACTATCACTTATCACATTATTACATTATTTCTACTGATCATCATAGAAAACGGTGAAAAGTAAGGAATCAAAATAATCCTTCTCCTTCATTTCTTGCAAAGTAATTGATTAAATAACATTATTTATGAAAAAGGCTACTTCTTACTCGGTATTTTTGTTTTCAATAAAGTAGTCTTTCTTCAAAAGATAAGAGTTTTTCATAAAATGTCAGTTCCTTTAATAATAAGAGACAAAAAGTATAAAAACGTTTTCAGGAAGTCAGGAACAATCAATCAGTATTATAAAAAAAATAGTAAACCTACAATATTTATTTAATTTAAAGATCTTTGTAGTATTAAACCCGAGCTTTCTCAGAAGTAACTAATTATGATATAAAAGACAATAATAATTTTCCAAATCAATAGTTGACACATTGACTATTTGTCTAAACAATAAGGTTTAAGGAACAGGGATAGACTTATTATAGAATTCAAAAGTTTCGAAGTATAAATACTAGCCTTTGTGGTAATCTACAATTAACAAATATCAGGAGCGACCAAGATGGTTTTAATGAAGAGGGAAGCATCCCTCCTCTTATATATCTATTTGATTTAATTTGTTAGGTTTTGTGTATTTGTTAGGAGCAAATTAGAAAAAGAACTTAAGCAGATACATTATTTCATATAAATATATTTATTTTTATTAATGGTTAATAAATAAATAAGTTTAAAATCATTATACAATTATTACACTTTAGTTTTCAACTATACGATAAACTTTAAGTTTAACCTACATTACACCAAAACATATGTACTTATATGCATGTGTTAATTAATGTTCAGAATAAAATAATTAATAAAAATAATGCACATCTCAAAAAAAAACTCCATAACTAGTCCTTTAAAAAAGTCTTAGATTTTTCGCCTGAGAGGGAAATTTCTATCTTGTTGAACATAATTTATTATGATTAAACAAAATGTAACATTCGTGTTATGAAAATGGAGATATTCAGACTAAATAAAGAAACGACATTATAAAGTTAAATATTTTTTAATTGTTATAATACTCCTATTTTAATGAAATCAGAGTGAGCTTATAGCGAATCGACTTGCATCTTTTTTTTATTTCAGATATTGGTAATTAATCAGGTAATTAGAATCATTATCTTTTTACTTTTGACATTATTTACATCACCTATTATCATACTGTATAGTTATGATACTGCATATCTATTATATATAAAGTCATGTAATATGTAGGATATGAGATATCTGAATGCATAATGAAGTAGTTTGTCCTGGTTTTGAAATCTCTCGGCTTAAGTCAAGCTTCTTACCACTGTCTCATCGCAGATGCAGATATATTGCTTTGTTTAAAGAATAATAGCGTTATTTTATCACGCCTTACGGTTTATTTAAATATTTAAAACACAAAACAAATTATTGTATTATTTAGTAAGCATTTTAACTGTTCCGACTTGTTATTGACCAATGAAATCATAAGTTTTATTTCTCATCAGATGTACAATATGTTTAAAAATTTATATTTTCAAATATTACATTATTCACTCTTATTAGAAACATTTCTGGTTTCTTTGTTAAAACATAATTGTTAATATAATTTCGATTAAATTAAAGAAACTTAAATATAATAATGTAAGCGGCAGTTTTTAACAAAGTATTTCATACGTTGTAGAAGAGAATTTAAAATGAAAAGCCTTTGTAACCGTTTAAAAGTGGTCACAGAGAAAGAGCTAATGAAAATCATTTACATTTTTTGGTTACAGTTTTACCGTACCGTTTGTTGCACCGTACAATGTGAGAAAGAATTTTATATTAATAATAATTTTAGTGTTTAAATTTGTACGTCATACTAAAATTAAAACAGTGGTTAAAATGGTTGTTCTTAAATAAAGTTATTTTTAAGCAGTCAAATATAACAAGTGAACCACCGACTGTGTAAAAACAAGTTAAAATTCAACAGAATTGCAGTGAGAGGAATAATAGTGTAGTGTTTAAAAGTAGTTACTCTTCTTCCACTACGTTTGACCAGAACATTACCATATATGGTAATATAAGGAACAGTTTTTTGTTAGATATATTGGTGCTAACTAACCTGCTTGTCTGTTTTATCAAAATTCTAAAAGTGTACCGTGGTCTATGGTATTACGAAGCGCCTGCACGCTGCGGCTACGGGATTAATACTCGCATCTTTAAATTTTAATACTTTTTCTGTGTTTAAATATATCCTCGTTTTGAATAATTATGAAATTAAAATTGAACAAAGAAATAACATTTATAACAGGTAGTCCTGTTTCACGCAACTTCGTCCAAGTGTATTAACTGAAGGGCGTTGCAACATTTCGGAACATTAGTTCCAAACTACCTATCGAATACAGAAAGAAGGAAAACTACATTATCCGTATTCACTACGTCTTTTCACACTTCCTAATATCCATCGTAAGGATCGTAACATTATTTTGTTTATATATTTTCAATAAAGAAAACAACACAACTGACAGCTGCAAATAAGTGATGACAAACATAATATACTGCTAAGAGGATTGGCTTATTTTGAAAGAATAAGCATATCTATTCTTAATAGATATATGCAGATATTTATTGCGGAGATTACGGATCAAACCACAAACAAATGTTTATCAGTTAGATTTACATATTTACTACAAACAGCAGAAACGGCTGCCAATTTATTATTCACTAAATGGAGTTTGATCGAATAATATCGTGAAGACACTGCGTATTGTAGTTGAAATTCATGATCTTCTAACTTTTGCTTCTGTATATTTTATTAAAACACTTTCTAAAAGTTTACAATTATTATTGTTTATAATTATAACTATTGTAATGATTGTAACTATTGAATGAACAGATTGGCAGACAGTAATAACAACTACTGAGAATATAAATATTTTTCAGAAATCATTTCTATGAAAAATAAATAGATTGTATTAATATAGTTTATGAAAATGTTATTATATATCATTTTATTACTATTAGATTCTGTTCCCAATCAAAAGTTTTTGTACCTTTAAATCCTTATAAGAATGTAATATAATGCAATAAAAAAAAACAAAGTTAATTGAATATTTCTAAATCGCTCACTAGAAAACAAACTTTTCCTTCTTATAAATAAAGCTTGTACATTTCTTGTATATCCTGGAACACATTAAACTGAAGGAGTTTTGATAATAGATAGCTGTCGGGTGATGTAGGATGTGTATCTTAAAATACATCACTTCGATGTCTGAACATTCACACGATCCTCACTACTTTGTATTGATGATAATTTGATCGATTGATTGTGATTGATAAATATTTATAAAGTTCTTCCTGTACTTAAGCATTTAAAGGTTAATAATCACTTAGCTTCACGCCATATCCCTTGCGGGGTAGCCAGAGACGACGGAGCGCCAAACGCTACGGTCGCTGCATATCTCTTTCGCCTCGGCCACAGACATCAACCTCTTCATACATACCCTCCGGGGGGTCCTCATGCTTTTTACGTGAATAATCACAGAATATTCAAAAGATATATTCTTAACTCAAAGGAGAAAGAAGACAATTTAATGTCTTAAAAAGGACATTTATGATCAAATGAACTGTTTGTCAAAGACGCGAGTAACAGCTTCTTCTTGTAATACTTATTAAATGAAATATTAAAATTTTCTAATTTTTAATTACATGGTAAGAGTTTAAGAGTTTTTCGTAATAAAATTTTCGGAGAAAATCACGTCTGTCAAACAAATTTTGTTAATTCCATTCAGACAAAGACAAGATAATCGATAATCCGATCTAGTTGGAGATATTGAAGTGTTTATTGCAATTAAAGGATAATGCTGTAGAATTATATATAAAGCTAATCTAAATAAATATAATGAACAGTAACAATTATATTATGTTATTTTTATGCCAACGAATACACAAAATGTTAACCATTTCATTAAAATAATAAAATTTGTTTATTTATAAAGCAATTTTATATAGTTAATAGACGAAAATGTGACAAATACATGAAATATAATTAAAAATAATACTTAAAGCAAACCAAACAGTAATATATAATTAAAAACTAATTAAAAAGTACGTATATAGTCAATCTCATTCGTATTATACCTTTTATATGAAACTTACTTAAAGGACTAATAATATTTATTAGTATTGACTTTGTTTATCCTTGCTTTGATAAAGTTTGACGCAAATAAAGACACTTACTAAAGCTAGTAATTAATAGACCAGATCACTGAAGATTATACACAGTACCGTCCATGCCTATACAGTGTACTTCATGAATGGTCGTTTGTTAAGCATCGAGGACTTGGCGTTGATCCAGACCACCAGACCTCAGTGCGCTCTGTTTAGATCCAACGAAGTCCCATGTTGATCACGATACAATTAGCCATCTCTATACTACGAACTAACAGTCGTGAGTGAGTTTGTACAATATTGATATAATGTTAACAATTATATAAAAAAATAATGCAATAGATTACTATTATGTGTGGTGTTAATACACATATATACATCTAAAAGATAATATACATATTTATAAAAAAATTAAAGACAACTAAATATTTTGTGTTATTTCGTTATAAATTGTTGTAAGATCTTTACCTAATTTGAGGTTGCAAGACCATTTATTAAATCGCGATCATTCACACAGTAGTTAAAGTTGGAGCCACTACGAAAAACACAATTCCTATGTAAATATAATTCAGAATTAAAAAATATTTGTTAAAAGTGAGGTGCATACTAAAACGTGACAATCCCACATGAAGGTCATATAGTTCTGAAGCATGTCTGGTCAAAGACACTGAAGGTACATATTTATGAGTTTATAAGACTGCTTAGAATATTGAAATGATCCAGTAAATAATGAATGTGATATGTTAATAAGTTAAAATTTTGGTATAAAATCATTATTTTAGATTCTGTAAATAGATCGGTTCATCGAACCGAAGTTTATAACCAACCCTTCTAAGATTGCTGATGTATCCATTACCTAAGGTTGGATTTTTGTAATATAATTAGTATATCTGTGTGTGTAATTAAACTCCTTTAGGGTAAATAGACCCAGTATTTAATGGATGATATTATAAACTTATCGTTTAGTTGATATTTAAGTCCGATTCTCATGTATGTTTAACAAAACAAAAACTTCTCAATGAAGTAAATACCGAGTGACGAAAGCGAATCCACTGACAAAACTCCTGATATGAATTTTGCGACGAAAAAAACCACGAACATTTTTATTCACAAACGTAAACAAACACAAAAAATGTGAATGTGTTCGGAACGTTTGCAAATTGCCTTGATCAATCTAATAAAATAAAAACAAAAATGCAATTTGTGCAACGTTTCGAGCACATTCACATTTTTTGTTTGTTTGTTTGGCAACGTTCCGAACAGATTCACAAACACAACAAACAATTCATTCGTTAAAAACAGACGGCAATGCGTTAGTGAGTTTATTCACTGTGCAACTAGCAATGAATTTTAACCGTGTTGTGAGTACGATTCTGGCTTTAAAAGTTATTTTTTGGCCATTTTTGGTCATTTTTCATGATTTTTTGAACTTCTCACGGCCATATCTCGAAATAACGAGTTTTCCCAGATATATGCTATATACCAAATTTTAGCTCTAATTTGGAAACGAATGAGGAAATTTTCGAAAAAATCGTTGGCGCCGTTTTCGAGAAAATGGCCGATCTGTCCCCGGCCAGTTGGCCATTTTTTGCCTTTTGACCAAAAATGTCACGCCAACAAATGTTTTTGCCATTAAAATGGACATTATTCAAAAGATGAGCTTGAGACCTTTCCAATGATGCCCAATTTGTCAATGTACATCAACTGGTTTGGCCACAGTCCCTGTACGAAAAATGGCCATTTTTGGCCTTTCGAGGGCTGGCCACGGCCAACATGGCGGCCAAATCGAAATGTCGTAGAACAAAAAAGTCTTAGTTTTTGATGTACTTCAATCCCTCAAAGTTTGGACAAAATCAGTTGAAACTACGAACATACACACAAACAGACAAAGTAATCATCGATGGAGGCGCCAGTCAAAATTTTCAAAATGTCATATCTCATCAACCGGTGGTCGGATTTTGGCGTTTTTGGGCTTGTTGAAAAGGTCTCGACGAGGACCTTTAGGAAAATCAAGGTGGAAATTGGATTTTATACTGTTGCGGAGCCAAAAACTAAATTTTAGTCCCATTTTTCAAACGGCCGTAGAGATGGAGGCGGTAGGTATATTGCTAAGTGTAAATGCATTTTCTGAGTCTATGGGCCAAGGGCTTTCTAAAAATACAACACTCATACCAGAAGGTCTCCTGTATAAAAAAATCGATATTGCGCGTATATATACAGAGTTAGACTTTCAGCACTATGGGTGCTTTCGTCACTCTGAGCTAGCTAACGCCCGCTTTGATTGTTGTCGTAGATTTGCCATGATTTTATATAGCTTAATATAAGTTACTTTGTTCCTTATTGCAGTAGTAGTGATAAATGTAATTCAAACAACCAATAACACAGAACATTTGCATTTCTCTTAATAAAATGATACGATAATAGCGAAGCTGTTTTACAGAGTTTATAGTGTGTCGCCAGGATTTTAGTGGCTATTGTCTGCATAGATTAACTTTACGAGTTCAAAGCACTGCGATGTCGAATAAAAATGTAATTTTGCACTCAACATTTAGAATAAAATATCTTTCAGTTTTGATTTTACTATTTATTTGGAATTTACATGTCTTGGATGATTTAAACTTTTCAATAAACATTCATATGTTGATATTTCTTATATGTAAAAGTAATCTTTATAATATATATTTTTTTAATATTGTGAGGAATAAATACTAAATAATTTTGTTATATGATGATTTGAATATAAAATTTTACACAATTAAAATAAGAGACTTGACATATCTCTAATAAGTAGTTATTATACAATATTTAAATGATATTAAATATTTAGAAAAAATACTTTCGTTTTAAAGGGTTTAATATGTTTCTTGAGACAATCATTGTATTTTCTTCAAGATCGTAAAGAAAAGTTTCCACTGAACCTTTAAAGTGAATCTAATAAGTGTCTGCTTGACTTCAAAATTGTGTGTTTTTTCATTTCATTTTAACTTTATTAAGACTAATGAATCCCTTAAGTTTAAAATTATTGTTTAATAAATTAAATAAAAAAGTAAGTTATAAATGTAGATATTTTATATTAATAGGTATCTAAAAACATTTATGCACTCGTCATCAAACTGAAGGTTGGCACTTTAGTTATATAATATACATTTTGTTTATCTTTACGTAATGTGACCGGTACGTGTAAATGGCGAAATATTTTGGAAATTATCATTTTATCCGCACTTTAAACAAACTCGTTTCACATTACAGTGTAATTATTTTATTCATTAACAATCTTAATGACTGTTTACAGAAGTTGCCTGAAAATTATTACGAAGGAAATTTAATGTTTTCAGTTTTCTTGTTTTTCTGATAAATTACGTAAATGGACCTAATAGTACCTATGAAAGGGATAAAATAAATATAAAGGTATTTATTACATATTAACTACTGCCATTACTACTATTGGACGCCATTGTATGGACGGGCCATTGGAGTGTGAAATGGGAGAACTTATTAATTACCTCAAATAAGGGTAGGCAATTGTGATAAGACAGACATGACAAGAATGACATCACATCACATCAGTGGAGTAGAGGAGATAGTGAGATAGTTCTATCCCTCTCTTATGGTGGTAGGTGTTGCTGTGGAGTGAAGACCCGTGTGAGATTATTTACATTTATTGTTGTATTATATTTAAACATATTTACATAATTAAGAACAATTATAATAAAGGTATTGTATTCAGTATGGTATTAAATATTGAGTTTTTAATATGAAGCTTCCTTTTTATGGGTTCTTAACTTTGTTACTTATTTTTTATCCAAAATTAAGGTTTATTTTTTTGCAAATTAATTGTAATCGATTTTTTATGGTACAAAAACATTTAGACATTGTATTATATTTATGTATGTACACTAAAATATATATTACTTAGCTTTGAAATATTAAAAAGATGAAATTAGAAAAGTAGAAGCCCCATAAATAATTTTTGCGGCAATATTTCTGGATCCATACGACATAGTACCTTCATAAAGGCGTATCCTCACCTCCAAGGTCGGCAATGCTATTGTAACTCCTCGAATGTTAGAACACTTCGTGGTCGGCGGTGGTCACTTGTCATCGGTGACGGGCACGCACGTTTGATCTGCTCTAACACGACAAAAGATAAGAAGAAAGAACTCAGTAGGAACCAATCAAGAAATATCGTCAACACACATACAATATAGATTATTCATTTTCTCCTATTAAGTAACGAAACTACAAAATTAAATCTATAAGATTTTTTTTACACCAAACCCTCTCTGTACTCGACATTCGTTAGTGAACGCCGATGACGACGCCAATAAACAGCTAGGAGTACTGGCGTCTTGTTTGTCACACGGAAGAAATATTAGGGTTGTGTATTCTACTTCTATGTTCCACATTTTCATAAGAACTTTACACTTGTTAAAAATATGTGGTTTACAATCCTGTCAATTGATTTCCTTCACTCAAATAGAGAAAAGTAAAAATCTCAAAAACGAATCTGAAAAATATTCTAATAAAAAAATACAACATGATCGTCGCTCACGTCGAGATACATTACAAGTTATAGATACTTTGTACTAACACACACACACTGATAACTTCTCATTTAAAATAGACTTCATAGTTTAATTTATAAAAATTCCGTAAAATGTTTTCAACTTTTATATTTTTTATTATCAATAATGTAAAAGATGATTCGTAAGTATAAATAAATGACTTTTTTAGTTTCATGAAGACACATATTACGTGATTTCAATACATCTATTAATCCTGCCTTAAATAATATTGATGTGAAGTCAGGTGTTAAACATTACACTTCATAGTGTTCTTGTACGCAGCACGGAATTTTCTTTGTCCAATTAATGTCTTTACGATTGCAAAGAAAACTCGTTGTAAATAAATAATAACTATGACTTAAACTAATCACTGAATATAGTTTAATTCACGGAAAAAAAATAAATGCAATAATTACACATATCACCTCCAAGGAGCCTTCGCGGAAACTAACAAATTAGTAATTGGAGGGACTAGGGATGGGAATCTAAGATACATTAATCGATAAATAGATTTTTTAGATCGATAGATCGAAAAAAAACATTTTCTCTCGTTTGCTTTGTATTAAAAGTGTAAATCGAATTTAAGAACTAAAATCGATGTTCGATTTTGTAATATTTTTGTGTCAATAAGAATATAACCATACCGTTATAACTCTTACATTTATAACCTGGTGCAGTTGACATGTGCTTAGGTGTGCTTAGGTAGTTCCAAACATTATTTTATTAATAAATAAACATATAATACTATAATATAAAACAATTATTTGTTAATTTACCTCTGAACTTTAGAAAGGCTTTCTTCCAACTCCGTAACTTAAGATTGAAGTTCTAAAATATTGGTTAATTTAATAAATCGATAATTATAAAATCTTAAAATCGTAAACAGCCGCGTCACTGACAGTTTTACAATAATGGACATTACATTAGGTAATAAATAATATTAAAATAGAGTATTTATAAAATAATCACAGTCAATAGTGGTCCAGCCCTAGTCGTTAACTTATTATTATTACGTCAGTACAAATACAATACGAAATAGAAAGAAAACCATCTACTTCTATCTCTTTTACACTAACATTTTACATTGAACTGGTTGCGTAAGAGGTTTTTTTTTTATATTTATTATAAAGAGATATTTTGTGAATCTTATTACTTCTTTGTAAAGACTAAAATGCTTCAATTGTCACTGCTAAGGTCGACTAAGGACTTAACAAATTATTATTCTTCTGTAATAAATAATAATAAAAGTATCTATTGAGGTAAGAGGAGTGACTTTGTTTATATTTATTGTTACTATGATCTACAACTAGTGACTCATTATCTGTAGTGTTGTTTTAAACACTCTGTATCTAATTTGTATTATTTATGTGTTATTATTATTTCAGTGTGTAAATAGACTACATCTCACTGACACGAGTTATATTTTAGATAAATTAAATATTTATCATTTTTTATCGCATGCGTTAAGTGTGTAAAATTTTTATTATATAACTCTAATATTAATAAAATATTGCAATTAATAAATATAAAGTAAGGTAGTACGGGGAGACATTGGTGACAAAAAAATATAATTTATTTTTAGAATTTTCCAAGAAATAATCATTTATGAAGTTAAAAAGTTTTACTTCGTTGTAAATATATTAAGTGAAGGTGTCATCTTGGACTAACGTTCCCAATCTTTAAAACATTCCCGAGTGGAGAACAGTAAGAAGTAAAATGTCACGCTAACAGATTCATCTCAGTGAAATCTTTTAGATAAAGACAAGTCCGCCATTTTAAGAAGCGTTCAAATGAATGCATTGTAATATGTATGTCTTTTATTATATGAAAAAGTATAGCAACTACATTGTTAATGTTAAAAGTGTGAGTATTAAGAAACACTGTGTCATATATTTGTCAATTGATATTATACAAACTCAGCGCATAGCGGGGCTCTTCTGTCTCCGCCGAGTGATCTCGGAGTAATGATTTAAGATTATTTATATTAAATAAACTGGTTGGTGGATAAAAAACATTTGAATTATTTTGCAGCGCGTTCTTCTCCTTCAATAAAATGATGAACTTTACCTTATCAATAGCTGCATTTCATACGACACAGAGAATGTTGTAAGTTCAATACGCGTTGCTCTCTTCCAAAGCTTTGTCAATAGCTGCTCTGCACTTACCTTTCAATGAAATTTCTATCACTGACAAAGAGGGAGTATCATAAAAATGATTTTCAAATATTATGTATGAAGTACATAAGAAATAAAATTTTATAGTCTAGAAATAGTCCTAATATTATTGACATAAAAAATTGGTAAATGTAACGTTAATATATAAAGTTATTTAATATCAAGGATCCAACTGTTTGTTTTGAATCGTTTCACAATAAATTTTCAATATCATAGTATTTAGCAACATGCGGCTTCGGTAAAGGAAATATAACCAACTGATTGATACTTTCTTGTTCCTATTAGACACATAAATGTTCCGCTCACATTTCGCGTCACATTACATTTACAATATATGCCTATTTTAAATGCCTACAACAGAGTAATATATATGCTTGTAGGAACAAAGAACATCTGAATCAGGAAGAACAATCTGGGAATTACACAAACGTGTATGTGTGTGTGTGTGTATGTATGTCTGTGTGTGTGCGTCGGACTCACGATCTCAACCCAAAAGTACATGTAGGTGACTAACTATTATTGTAGAATAAAAAGTAGTATATTTATTAAATATGAGTTATGTTATATAATTTAGTTTCTTATTTGAAAATACTAAAGTGAACTAATAGTTAATTTTTATATTTAATAATTCATGAAGATCCTTCACAATAAATTTGTAGTTGTGGTTTGGACTCGGCCACTGTTTGACCACCAATGTGTCAAGGATGGCACAAACTGACAGCTTCTACTCCAAAATATATCACCAACCAAATTAACCCTTGTCTCTTGAATAACCTATTGGGATTAACTAAAATGGGTTATAGACAAAACAACGTAAAAATAATAATATAAAATGTATCATTAAATTAATATTTAGAAGGTTATTGCAGTTAATTATCTAAATGAGACTGAATATATTATTGTGACACACCAAGTGACGTTCATCTCACTGAACACGCTGACCGCGGTGAAGAGAAGGTGCTGTTCAAGAACTCAGATTGGATTTTGAATGTGTCTAAGTTTTACTTCATTTTACACTTTTAAATATAACTTTATATCCGTCATTATTAATTGGAGGTGATTTTTAATAAATACTCAAACATTGTGTCTCAATCACACCTGAATAATAACCAGTGCGACGGTCCTCATTAAAATATCAATAATTTTTATATCAACTTATATTTATGATATATTAATGAGGAATTAATAAATTGTATATTGTTATATAAAGTATGTACTGGTTACAAATTTTAATCCAGTTCAGCGAATCAGAATTCGCTGGTCGTCTGTGGTTAATTATCACAATGAAGTACAATACACGTCATTTAATAATAATTAAATAACAATTATTTCACTTGTATATTATAGTGACTGTAATTGGTTCAATATTACGCTATATTGTAATGAAAGGTCAATTGTTAATGTAAGTAAAGGGATTTTATAAACCAAAAATTAAATATCTAGTCCCGGTACAGCTGGAGCGTAGGAAAGGCAAATACTCAATTTATTAGTGGCAACAACGAGGCGCACCGGAGCATCCATTGTATCTGTATCAATTTAAATAATTAATTCGTCATTAAAGATGTCAATGCTTGATTAATTCAGAATTCTATTGACATGATTTTAGCCTCTAATATTTCTTGACAATTACTAAATAAATTTATACCTACTAAAACTAATATATCTCCAATAAGTACTCCTCGGAGTGATACAAACCTAACAATGTATTGAATTAGTTTGTATATTAGTATACATGTAACAATATAACGTTATGTCACAACATATATCTTTGTGTGTGTGTGTGTTTGTATTCAGGTTGCTTTGTTCGTCACATAACACGTATAATGGTATTCTAATTGCTAGTAATGTTCTAAAATTGGTATGCTTTTATTATTATTATTTGTATTAATTTTATTGAGTTTTTAGAACCGTGTTGGCTGCACTCGGATACAATTGTCTCAAAGTACTAATGTTAATACAAAACAAGTAAAATATTCAATAACGTGTCCCTTCTGACGCTACTCGTACCTTATCATCAGCCCACCACCTTTAGTTATTACTCACCTCTAGACACTTATCGTTATTTACATAACCTGTGTAAAGTATTATTAAGTTAGGTCCTTAATAAATAATTTGATTATTAGAATAGCTGAATATCTCACCATCTTAACCCATTTAGGATAACATATTCATAAGCACCACATGCATATTGTAATAACAACCTCTATAATTTGTATTTCATTTATTGATAAAGATTATATAACATGATACATAATAGATCCTCACATATATATACTTAAAACTAAATTTATAGTATACTGAAATTTAAACTGCTTTATTTATTTCCTGTACATGTATAAGTGACTGCAAAACTTTTTTCTTACGTTCATCATAATCATAATATTGAACCTTGTTCAAAAGAAACACCTTTAAAAAGTGTAAAAAAAGTGTGTCTTGGAACTTTTATCAAAGAACTGGCTCAAACTCAACTTTGATTTATAAGACTTACAATGTCTTATTAGATGCAAATATCAATAACAGACAAACCCGCATATTTGTAATCCAGTACTAGATTATATGTAACTGCCAAGTTTAGAAACTTAGAAGGGGATGAGAAAGTGTGATGAGTAAGATTGCGTGCTGAATATACTTAGTGAATATAAAATCAGCATTAAAAGTTTATAATTGAGTGAAATATTTCTTTATCTTGCTTCAATGTTTTGAAGATACTTTTACAGATACTTTTAACTTGACTTCCAGCTACTAATTTGACTTGCAGCCAATGGTTGTTTATGTAACATTACACTTTAATCAGTTTCAGTTCAGTAGAGGTGTTTGATTGTTATTAGTTATATTCTTCAGTAATAGTCCATTTGATAATTGTCATCATTTAATGGAGTCTTCAAAGATTATCTTCATCGTAAATAAACTAATTGAAGGCGAAATTTAGTAATTAATTTTGTAATCTTAATTAAACTGCGCAGTAATAAATACAATATAACTTAAGCTTCATGAACATTTCCTTAGAAATTTTGTTATATATATTAACGTTTAATATAAACAACAAACTATACTACATATTATAGTGTGTAATATTAATATTTAGTATTATTATATATTATTTAATAATACTAAATATTAATAATCTATGAAGCTAATGGTAAAATAATTGTCCCAAAGTATTTTATAAAGGCTTATTAGTAAGTCAAAACTAATTAAAAATTATAATAATTATTGTTTTTTTTTCAAATGTAAGTCAGTTTTTATAAAAGTAACAGAATTGTGGGTTTGGGACATATTTATTTCATAAGTTAAGCATCGTTTACGTTTAAGCCAAGTCATCATGATTTATGTCTGTCCTCCCATTTCATATAATTTTCAGAAAATCTTCCGCCGTAACAGGATGCCAAACTAAAATTTTTAACAGCCAACATTAGCGTTAAATTACTTTTGAACAGATTTAATGAATTTTCATAGTTTTTAGATACCAAAGAGGATTTAAATTTCAAATCGAATACTGACACATAGCAAAACTTGTAATAATGGTGGCATTTTGAGATAAGGTTACAATAAACTATTGCATCTGTATTTAATTACTGTTGATAGACACTGTCTATTATTGACAAGTAATACGGGCGTGAAATGACGCTCTGTTTTTGTTTCTCTGATGACATATTATGTACTAGAAAATATTATGATGTGATTTTCATATTATTCATATGTATAGTTTTAATATTAGATGATACTAAATATTATATAAAACTTAAAAAATATATACTGTCTCATATAGTCTTCAAAAGATTTTCTAGTTTTCTAAGGTTGCTTATGCAGAAAAAATTGTAGAGTTATAGTAGAATCTGTTATATGCTGCTGCATATTATGAACAGTATCCAGGTAAAACTACTTTTATATATCGAATACGTGCTGCATACACTTTAAACAATTAAATACTTTGCACAACATAAACCAATGAAATATAGTCTCTCAGCACTTTTTTTTTCTCTAGCGTTTGAAAAATCAATTACGGATACCCGCCGGCCAGGAAGGTGATGGTCGGAGGATTATGTGGCGGCGGAGGGTACCCGGCGGCATAGAGGACGCCGCCATTTTAAGGCTACCCACTAAAAAACCAACGGTTGTCCTGAACGCCTTAATGGGACGACACGGGATCGCGTTAACACTCACCGTGCCGCCCCGGCGGTTATCCCCCGTGCGAGGGGAGGAATTATTACACACTTCAACTTACACTTAACTTACACTGTTTAAGCACATGATAAAACATGTTTTTAATTAAGGTAAAGTCATGACCAAATAAATTCAACATTAACATGTATTCATCTAAAACTATTTTATTGTCAAACTGTTATTGGACTATCAATAATTTACATTATATCACATTATCATGTCATGAGATATGAGAACTGATCACTGACCATTTAATGTTGTTAATTAAATTTAAGATTCACATATTTATGTATATTTCTCTTCCTAAGAGAGACTTTTTTATTAAAGACATTTCATTGAAAACATATCAGAAGTTAACAATGCTTTTCTTTCTTTAAATCCCAATCCGTCTCAGAAATAAACCTTTTTGAATTGAAAATCTTTGACTGAAATCTTTGATTTTGTGTTATATTGTTTTGACGGACGAGTAAGTATTTCACAACAGTCTTTTTATTAATTCGTGTCATTGAACACTGCACGGCTCTATTATTATGTTATTCATTTACAAAATATTATGCACCGTATTGCGACACATGATCAAATTAGGCAATCAGAAGATAAAGCACACATCTTGCAAAGGTGTTATGTTGTTACGCAGTTCCTTACAAATATCTAGGTAACAAGTTTCTCTATAGTTCGAGATAGCAACATAGGTAAAGGAAGAGATTTAGCTACATAGATCTTAGTTTTGATTGTTAAAAAAATCCACTGTCTAAGACACTCTTTCTTGGAAAATCTTGAAGCTAGTAATACTTGTATATACCTGTATCTAAGAGAAAGAATTATCAACATGAAGTGTATGGTTAAAGTAAATATGTTATAACATAACTTTTTTATATCATTGTCATTCAAATAATAATTTAACTAAGAGGTAAATAATTTGCATTTCTTATCTAAATCACAAAATATATCTATGCAGATAATCACAAAATATATCTAACTCGTGGATTATCAGTACCGAGAAAATGAAGTTACAATTTCAGGTAGGTCTATTAAAATGGAACAGATTTAACTTTTTACTAAGATATAATTTAAAAAAAAATAAGTAGAAAAGTAAAATGCAAATATTTTAAAAATGTTGTATATACAAGCCTTACTTTATTTAAGTAGAAGATTTCAAATAATAGCCTGCTGGTTTAGAAAGTGAAAATGACTTTATTTAAACTTAATTATAACTTTTGGAAGCTGATACTATGATTAATTATATATTTTATAATATAAAGATTCCTTAATATTTTAAAAAATCGATTACATTTTGATAATTTTAATGAAACTCGGTAATCGCTAGTTAATTATCAACACCTGTTTATTTGTTGGTTACTTTGATGTTACGAGTAGCGCGCGACCTCGAATATTTACTTACCTTAACAAGATGTAATGTAACATTTCTGTGTTATTTTCTTATATTGTTTTGATAAAAACTTTGATAAAATCATACAACTTTGTTGTGCATAAGAATTCGAAAAAGGTAGTCTCGGATATGTGCTGCTGTCAAATTTAATAACTACATTTATTAATTTTTTATTATAAAATGAACATATTTTTTTTCTATTTTTCTCTTTACTTGTTTTCAATATTAGCAATATTTTTTTATAATTATATAAATATAAATTTCTGAACATGTGTTTTATATTTAATTATTTTTAATCAATTGATAACTATTCTCCAACGAGATGTGGTTGTAATTATAAAGTACTTTTATCTTTAATTAGTTTATAATAATATTTTTTAAATGTTTAATAACTTTAATGTATAATAAAAACAAATATGTAACTCAAAAATTACAAAAATTTAAGTAAGAATTTTACTCATTCATGGTGTTTCTACAATCTCAATGTACGTTATGTTATGTTAGGTTGCAATTTAAAACTTAAAAGTATCACCGCTCCTACACTACATGTGTCATATAATAATAACAACACATATCACGTATAGACTTTTTTTTTTTTTTTTTTTTTATGGAAGAGGAGGGCAAACGAGCTGGCGGGTCACAGATGACTTGTGATCACCGCCGCCCATGAACTCTTGCAACATCCGAGGATTTACAAGAGTGTTGCCGGCCTTGTAGATAGGAGTAGACGCCTTTTTTGAAGGTACCCATGTCGTACCGATCCGGAAATACCGCCGAAGGGAGTTCGTTCCACAAACGAGTGGAACGTGGAAAAAATGTTCTTGAGAACCGCACAGTAGAGAGGAGGAGGAGGAGACTGTGAGATGGAAGGTGTATTGAATTAAGGTCACGTAGAATCTTTGTATTTTCTCAATTCCTTATCTTCTGTAGTGAGAGTACCGTCCATGGAGTGTTTAATTTAATATAAAATAAAGTAAGAAATTGTCGCCATTAGTTCCTTATTTTTTTTTTCAAAATTATCATCATTCGGACTCGCAATTTTTTATGAATGTCTTCAGTAATTCAAATAACTTGAGTTTGTGTATGAAGTAGTAGTGTAATATTCCTTCATGTTCTAAGTGTATTATTTGCAGTATTTTAAACTGCTTAAAGGCTGTTCTGAAAGGTTAACATGACTGCAGGAATAATTACGATACTTTCTTAATACAGTCATTTACTTTCTAAAGATATTTCACTGTAAATCTGGTTTGCGGTCCCGAGTCGCCTGGAGCTCGTCAACAATGTGTGTCAAAGTTACCCAAAGTGACATCTTATACCGTAAATTAAATTCCTTTATTAACTGTTTTGTTCAGCTTAAACTATTCCCGTTAAGTGATTTACGACTTATACGAGTAGTTCAACTTTTACCGCGAATATATTTCTTGTAGTTGTAGTTGGTAGCTTGAGGAGGTTTTTAATTTCATTCCATTGCAAAACGATTTTAATAAAACACTGCTGTTATATATTTAGCTTTAATATATAAAATAATTATTAGTTACGTTATTGTTTATATATAATACACATATTAGGTCTACAACTTTGCTCCCGCCGTTTTTTTTTTTAATTTTAAAAATTATATAAAAAAAATGGTATCTTATTTATGTTTCAAAGTATCGTTCGTCACTTTCCATTACTTTGGCCCATCTTTCAGGCAACAAACGAATCCCGCGTCGGAAAAATTCTTCATCCTTTGATAAGATCCAAGAATCGATCCATTCTTTCACTTTTTCAAAAGAATCGAAGCACTGGCCCGCCAGGCCGTGTGCCATCGACCTAAATAAATGGTAATCAGACGGAGCAATATCTGGAGAGTATGGCGGGTGAGGTAGAATTTCCCATTTCAGTGTTTCGAGGTACGTCTTGACTACTTTCGCCACGTGAGGTCGAGCATTGTCGTATTGCAAAATTACTTTTTCGTGTCTATCAGCGTATTGCAGCCGTTTTGCTTTTAATACCCGACTCAAACGCATTAATTGCATTCGATAAAGTGCACCAGTAATTTTTTCAGAAAGTTTTAGCAGCTTATAATAAATTACGCCAAGCTGATCCTACCAAATACACAACATGACCTTGGATCCGTGAATATTCTGTCGAGATGTCGCCGTAGGAGTGTGGCCGGGCAATCCCCATGATTTGCGTCGCTTAGGGTTGTCGTAGTGCACCCATTTTTCGTCCCCAGCAACAATATGACGAAGAAATCCTTTTCGTTTTTGTCTTTCAAGCAGCTGTTCACAAGCAAATAAACATCGCTCAACATCTCTTAATTTCACCTGATACGGTACCCAGTATCCTTGTTTTTGGATCATCCCCAGCTGTTCCAGGCGTTTTGATACTGCTTGCTGAGTTACTCCCAATGATTTTGCTAGCTGTTCTTGAGTTTGGCACGAGTCTTCATTAAGTAAAGCCTCCAGTTCATCATCTTCAAAAGTTTTTTCTCTGTCACCGCTATGCCGATCTTCAACAACAAAATCACCGCTTTTAAAGCGCTGGAACCACTCGCGACACGTTCTTGCACTAATAGTATCATCACCATAAGTACTTGAAATAACCCGATGAGCCTCAGCCGCCGATTTTTTCATGTTGAAATGAAAAAGTAAAATCTCCCGCAAATGACGTGAATTCGGTTTATAAGTTGACATATTTAATTAAGTGTAACTATATGACGCAAACAAAAATTAACTAATATCGATGTAAGGTTATATTTATAGATGTCAAAACTGATGGAAAACAACTGTGATTTATTTATTTGAACTATTACTGGCTACTAGCGCCATCTTTTGGAAAACGGCGGGAGCAAAGTTGTAGACCTAATAATATATTATGATCCCAGAGAAGCCGTAAAATTTTAATTAACATCAATTTATCAAACATTATAATAAATAACATATCCATTCCAAAGTGAATCCTTGACACACAATGTATAACATAGCTCTATGCTAACTCTAATTAAGTAACCTATTATTACTTAATGTGGTGGCAATATAGGATCATTTACTTGGTAAGCGATTAAAGCTAATTTAATCTCTAAAATCTATTCTAATTTATCCTATCTATATTATATTAATAATAATGAACAAGTACTATTTGGAATAAGTTGTATAATGATAATGAAAGATATCCGTAATACAATAAGAGAGTAGAGCGTAATATTACCAATATTAAGAGCTCTGTAACTAAAGGACAGAAGAAATGGACGAAAATGCTAAAAGGATTTATTTAAGAAGTTGTGTTTGTTTTCATTTATTTTACTTCTATTAATGTTCTTATATATAACTATTCAGCAATCAATTTTGTTATGAATCAAAATACAATTTTTTTATGAAGTAATATTAAACCTAATATATTAAACAGTGATAGCGATATGTTAGCGAACCCTCCATTATCAACTGAGTCTACACGCACACCATCATGGCGTAGATCTCAACTAGATGAACTAAGACTAATACTAAACCATGTTATTTCTGCACTTCGTTTTAGATAAATGTAAGAAACAATATCGTTAATTAGACATCTAGTTCAATTTTATAAAAATAGTAAACTTATTTTTCACGTTTTAAATAAAAATAAAAAGTGAAGTTCATCTAACACTTAAGTTCAAGTCAACGTACATTGCAAATATTTAAAAAAATCTAGTTGTCAATACTCCGCCCAGCGCCAATAACGTGCGCTCCTGACATTCAGGCTGCTTACATTTTACAAATATATTAATAACACTTTTAGGAGATACATTTTAGATAATCGTTAGAAAACTTTAACTCTAATAATTAATTGTATTTGAAAGAAAAAGGTTATTACACTAAAAGCAATCTCTGATGATATGTATTTTATTATAGCTCGCTTAAAAATGGTATTTATTATTATTTAGCATTTAAACTGTAAATAAATAACGATTCCACCCTCGTCACTTGTGACATCAGTGTTTGTCCTACCTTTACCAAACTTTTAACAGAATGTCTTATTGTCGCCAACTTTTCTTTAGCATTATAATAGAAATTGTATATAAGCTATTGAAACATATAACAGCACCTCTATTAAAACTATACAAGATCAGGACAGTCGCTTGCTATTAGAACTACAAGTGCTGTTAATGACGTTAAAATTGAAATTCGGTATACTCATAGACGTTTGAATGGATCTTTATCCAATCTTTATAAATCGTTATGATTTTATATTATTTTGGCAGTTTTACTTAGTTTTGTACCCTTTAAAACATCATAGTTTTTGTTATTTTATATAAAATACCATATAGTATTTGGACGTGGGCTTTAATTTACATTTTGATTGTAGAAAAATATTAATTAAAACTTTCCTATTTTATTTAAAATCGCTGACTGAATATCTCAATATAACATATCAATGTTCAGATGAAAGTGTTAAAAGATTTGATATCAAATACGACTCAACGCGCGTCGCATCTCCTGTACTTTATTTACATACTGATTTAATAATCTCTATAACCAGTTTAAATGTTTTGAATATATTATTTGATAATTGTTGTCAATTCAGAGTATTATATTTAATATTTTTTTATAATAATTCTGCACATTTTGCAATAATAAAGGCGAGTACCATTTGCCTCATTTGAAATTAACAAAATATAAAAAAAACAAAGTAATTGCTTTTAAAACTTTTTATGAATTCAACTAGTTTAATCTTTTAATTTTCGTTATTATATTGAATATCGAAAAAAAAATATTTTTTACGGGGAGGGGCGGTATGCCCTCTGTCACTTAAAACTACGAGTAATGACTGTTCCGGTGCTATAAAAGTTAAAGTTAACGTTTGAGTGATAATTAAAAATTTAATTCCATTAAATGTGGAATATTAAATTAAATAGAAAATATAAAAAAACTGACTTCTTGATTAATAAATCTCTTCATAATGCGACAAGCACTTGCCATTTAAAATAAATACTATTTGATCTGTGACACTTTTTCGTATTTAGATACTTAATTTTAGTAACGGTTTAAATTCAAATTGATTTATATCTTAATTTATAGTAGTAGTTTATAACCATCATACATAACAGGGTACCGTCTACTCCAAATAACAGTAGTTATGTCTTTTGATATATTTGAGATAACAATGCTTATGAAAACAACTTGTAAGTCGCTACAGCAATCCAACACATGGCCATCTATTAAAAGTTAACTTTATCTAGGTCTCTGTAACATACTCTATGATTATTCTAAAAACAAATTTCATTACATAAAAAGTTTTTTGTTTTAGTGAGTTTTAGAGTTTACATTTAGGAATGATAATTTTTCTTTTAATTTTAAATATATATTTCTTAAAAAGACCAAGTTACACGTTTAATAATCTTTTAACAGACATGTTAAATGAATATGTACAGATTTATATTAAATATTTATAGTAATACTATGCCAATAGCTTTGATGGAGATTTTCATTAATTGGTTGTCATGAAGAACGCTTTGTAAACTTTTTTACATTCTTCCGTGAATACGTATTAGTGGAGATTATAAAGTTGCCTAAAATAAAATATAAATAATAAGTGGAGTTTTGGAATTCAATCACTTAGAAACAAGGAATATTATAAGTATCCAATATGCATAATGAGTCACACATAATGATGTAAAGTTTAAAATAGATATAAAATTGTAATTACTTATAATACGTACTATGAATATTCTAAATGTATAATTATAAGTAACAATGATGATATATCTTATAATATATATATACAATGATAGACAATGGATAATAATTCTATTTCATATGTATTTAAAGCGTTGTGTTCTTTTTAAGTGCAGTCTTTATTTATGTTTTATATAATTTGTGTGCGCGTGTTGAGATTTACAAAATATCTCTTTATATTTATTAAAGAGATTAAAGAGAGACCATCATACATTGTGATGGTCTCTCTTTAATCTCTCTCGTCTCATAGGTTTATACGAGTAGTGTTATTTTCATATAATAAATAAATATTTTCAATTTTCCCTATTAATTCAGAAAAAAATCCCCGAGTTTCCGTATGGGTTCAAAACTATTCGGGCAAATTACGATAGATAATTCATCTGCTCTCCCTTCCATGATACATGTCACAATCTAAAGTTGCAGATATAGTTCTCTGTGGTAGTCATTTCTCAGTACTTATTTTAATAATTATCGCTGCTGGTTGTAACTTAATATATTTATTACTTCCAATATTGTACGTTTTTTAACTGTTGGTGATGAGGCTGGCTGGCTGAGGCGATGGTACCAACTATAAATTTTTCACAAAAGAAATAAAAATATGAAGACCAAACAAGGTAAAATTATTTCGTCGATGAAGATTGCAAATATATCATCATGTGTCCGTCTTGTCAAATAAAAGGTATTTTAATTACCTTAACAATAAAATTATCAAACTTAAGAAAATATAAGAGTAATATTTTTAGTGTTTCAGGTTATACGTTACGTTCAAATAAAATTAAAACAAAGCAGAGATTATTTTAATTTATGCACTGTTAAGTGTCAGACAGCGTCTAAACTAAAGTACTACCGGTAGTTCATAATTATTGTTGTGACTTAATCAAAGATGACGGCTGAAGAAGAACAAAGTTATTGAATTCATTATTTAACTTTGTTCTTAAGTTTTAAAATGTTGCACAGAATATCATTACATTACTTTGCAAAATGCGATTTTGAACTTTAACTTTATTAGGTTTGATTATTAAAATGTCATAAAGGCATTGTAGTTTCATTAACCAAGTTTAATCAATTTCTTTACATAAAGGCTCATTGATTTCACTATAAATTCAAAATTACTAATAAACATTTTGATGAAATATATGTAAATTGTTATTATGACATTCTCTCTTTTTCATCGATAGAAAATTAATCAATAAGGAAAATGCCCGCAGCTAAGAAATAGGCAAAACTTTGAGATTATATAACTGATGTTGATCAATTTTGATTAAACTTACAAACTTTTCTATATGGTATAAAACTATTGCTTTTGATAAGTAAATTTTTAACGCAAGAGGGGGTTAGACAAATTAGGCTTATTTCTAAAATAAATACTTTCTATAAATAATTTCTAAGTAAATACTGTATTCACATCAAACATCAGCTAATAAGCAGCCCACAGCACACAGCAAAGCATTTTTATAGTCTTATTGATATTTAAAATCCTAGGTCAATTTACACGTCGTGAGAAGAAAAACTTGCATTTTTATCTTATTTTCGACAACCAAAAAGCATCTCTTTTGTCAATAAAAATAAAGAAATGTATGTTACAATTCTACCCAAATATTCAATATACAAAATACAATTAGGCAACAAGAATGTTAGAATACCATATCATTATAAATTTTAAGGATAAAAAAAATATTTTTGATTTCAATGAAATATAAAATTGCTTATTTTTGTAAGTAAGCAAAAAAATATATATTTTTATAATATAACTTATTAAAATAGTGTAAATAAGTTTACAGTATTTCTGACAGCAAAATGCAAGAAAAGAAAGCTTTCCTACACAACACTTTTGACAATGGAAATATAAGACAAGGGCGGAGTGAGACTCCTTTTGTTTTTCCTATTTCCTGTGAGATAATTCCTGAAGCGGTTGATAATTTTATTAAAATCTCGTTACTTTATAATCGTTTTGCTCCACAGTACAATATGTTTTGTAGCTTGGAAATGATAAACGACGCCATGGCGCAAGCAGTTGGAAAAATTGTGCAATGATAAGTTGATGTAATTTTGCGTGAAAAGGTTCTGCGACGCGAAAAATTGTCATGATTCTTATGAAAAATTGAATTACAAATTTGGTCAATTAAGCATTTATACATTAAGCATTATATTATGTGTTTAGTTGTATATACTTGGACTTTCAAAAATATCGTATAACATAAAGGTTGTAAGAACAGTTTCTTACAACCTTAATTTAGCGATAAGACTGCATTAGCACGTAATTTTACTGCATTTATATAAACATTGTAATATTCTTTTGTAACATTGTTATGGGCAAGAAAGTTTTAAATAAATAAATATATATGTAAGTCTTTTTTAAGATATTTCCACTATATGATAGCCATAATTTCCTATTTATTAACGACGACATTTAAAATTCAATATAGTGAAATTAACCTACACTCTGAGGAGCTGCTTAATGCTTTCATAACGGCTATTGTCACTAAATCAAAACAAAGAAGCCGCATCATGGAAATTAATTTATATGGTAATATAAAGGTCGAATAACTACGCAAATATAGATTTAAAGGCGGAATGCATATTAATAAATTTTAATACTACCATCGGTGCTTTACTCGATCTTCAGTCACAAGATACTCGACTAACAATTTAATGTACAGTGGATTGTGTCATTGATAGTGTTTTACTTTGTTAAATATATATACAAATAATATATGTCTCACTTATTTTTATTATGTCATTACTGAACCTGTCTTATCATAACATAACTGTGTTACCTTATTCTATAAGTTATAATTAAAAAATAACAATAGTATATATATATATATATATTAACAAAATTATTTGATGCTTTAATAAATAAAACCGTAAAAAACTGTGAAACAATTTGCAGACTTTTGAGACAAATTTGACAAGAAACTAAATTTCTTGATTATATCACGGAACATTAAGATTAGATACGGCAGAGTAAGATATACTTAATTTTTTTTTTTACTTAGTCTTGTTTTTGTTGTAATGTTTACATTTTAACATATTTTAATTTCAATAATAATTACAAATGTAAACCATTTTACAATATGGTTTCCCATTTCTATAGATAATAACGATATGTTAATTACACAATATTTATTTGAAACTTGAATAATATACATTATACAAATTAATAAAGTACCGCATCCATTATTATATTAAATGTACTTCTTGTTCTCAGTAGTTCGTCTACCTTATCTCTCTATAGCCAGTGTTGTAATTATGAAGAAGATATTTGTATGACACTATTCACTCTAATTTTAGGCAAAGTGACCTGGTTTATATAAATTGCTATTCGAACTCAAATTAAAAGCAGAATTTATAATTTTTAATGACATAAATAAAACCAAAACATGAAATCAAAGCGAAATGATATTTTACAAAATTCTTGGTATATAAATTTAAGTTTTAAAATTATGCTTGAATATGCATTTCCAGCTACAAATGTAGGGATACATTTTATTTGATTCACTTATCAATTATTTGTTTTTTGAATTTGCTTTAAAATAACTAATTTGTATTGTCTCGTTGTTCGTTGGAGTGTTCATCATCTGGTCGTCATTTCATCAACTGAACGGTGCTCAGACCTTCCATTGTTTTGAAAACGTATAATTGGATAAATTGAGAACTAAATTCACTAAAATTATCGTGAAAAACACAAAACCTTGACACATCATTTTTATAATTTTCGACATTTTATTGTTTTAGCATAGTTATTTATATTTGTAGGGCTGACTATTGATAAAATTACCACACATAGCCTCTATATATACTAATTATAGAAATTAATGTTTACTTCTAATTATTCTGCCTCTAACTCTATTATTGTATATCCGTGGCTGCTCGAGTACTTAATCAGAGATCGGTGCTTCGATCCCCTTGTGGGACAATTTTGTATATTTGTTTGTGAATTTTAAATCATCTCAAGGATTATTTTCTAGTGCCAAAAGTAGTCGAGTGTAATACATAAGTCTGCAATTTTAAATGTCGCCCACTTCGAAGTCATCAAGTCAATGATCTAGTAGATTAAAGAAATCTCGACTTCTTGTTTATGGTTACTGTTTCAAAATGCTGTCCCTAAAATATGAAGAAAATAATTGTGCGATATAAAATTATTTTCTTTAAATATTATTTATATCTTTCTATATTTTAAATCTATTTTTTAACTCATTACGAAATAAATTAGTAAATGAATTATTAAAAAATATGATACTTGAATTACAGAATAAATATTTGCGTTATATATTCCATAAAACTACTGTATTCTTAAAGCAGATAAATATCTGATCTGAAACAACTGACAGACCAAACGTAATATATATAGACCAAACGCACACGTTCTTGGAGGAATTTCATTTAAAATAACTTACTTCTTATATAATCGGTCTTATTCTATTCCTCAGTTAATTCAAAGGTTTTTTCAAAGGTTTTTTGTTTGATTGTTTGCACTTTTAAGTACCAACTTAAAGTAATCCCTTTAAACAATCCAAGTCTGAACTTCGCTCACTATTAAAACTAGGAAACCTTACAATCTAGTGGTAATTACAGTATCTGACGATAAAAATTGGTATACAAGATATAAAACACTTCACTAGATGGTAATAATATTTTAATTAAATCGGGTTATGGTTGACGCATTTTATAAAAGTATTACAGCGGTAAAACATTTTTTTGTTTTTAGCTTTTGTTGTTTTGAAAATTGTACATCTTCTGTGGCGGTGATAACTTGTTACACTTTCTCACGTGCTTAACTGACGTGGATTATGGACCTATGGATTAAAAACAAAATTATTGAGTGTAAACGCACGCAAATCCGCGAGTAAAACATATTTTAAAGTAAAGGCTGTAATTAAATTTGTTTATTATTCCGATACTTATTTTATTGTTTGTTGTATTGATTCTCTCGTTATTTCCATAGTTAATACAATTTAATGACATTGTTATGATATAAGTGTACCGACTGTATAACTTTTTAAAAATGGAAACTCTTTCAAAATGTAATAATACAAAACTGATTCCTTATTAGTTGAAGTGAATTGAAAATTGTACGGAAAAGCTTAAATTCAGTAAAATTCAAATGCGGATAAATTGCATAATTTAATAAACTTAAAGTAAATATGAAAAGAAAACTTTCTTTAGCAGTTTGCGTTGCAACTCTAATGAAAGGAAAATACTTTCTATATTTAAATGTTTTGATGCTGTTATATAAAGTTTGTTCTTTTATTAGGAAACCTAATAACCAGATGCACATAACACTTAGAACCAACTATTTGTCAACTGACTCAAAGTTATGTTCCTTTGTAATATTGAGGAGGTGAAGTTCTGTGTATGTCTCACAGTTAACAAGAGAATGGTGTAACATGTGTTAATTATTAAGAATAATTGAACTCTAAACTTATAATTTTATAAAAAAAGAATAGAAATTAAAAACTTTTATATTATTGATAATATTTAATCTTACAAATAGACATGATGTCAATATCAATAGCTGCTTCAGCGCCATGAAGCTGTTCCAAACTCGTATATTTAATAACATGCCTCATCTTCCAAGCTTTAAAATTAATAATCCTTAATCAAATGTTAAATAAAAAAGTATATAAAAGTCTGTCGGATATGTTTTAATGGTGAATTATTAGAATTTAACAACTTGAGCAAAAAATAGACCAACATATCGATCAAGAATATGTAAGACGAGTTGGAACATTATATGAGATAACAAGTAATTGTACTCCGAGCAAGCACAACACCGACTTGTTGGAGTGCAGAACTTATTACTTGTGTGGAAAAACGTAATGACATGGCATGGAAAGGATCTTAAGCACACGCAAATTACGAGCGAGTCTTTTTTTAATTAGGTTATTATAATTAAGCCTTTTGAAAGTCTTTTAAAAACGCTAAAACACATTGTACAAATTTATTTTTATAGTCTCAAGCTGTTTATATGAAGTAACACACTCATAGTTTCATACTTGTTTCTAAGTGTTCGTAAAAAATTTAACATTGTAGTCAACCTGACTAAAATATATCTCTTTTTAATAAATAAGCTAATACGCATCGTATTGTTCTTATTAAAATGAAAACATTATAAAGTAACCACTACGAAGTAATACATTTCATTATAAGTTGTAATATCAAATAAGGAATAATTTAAATAAAATTGTTATGAAATAAAACACAATATGTAAATATTGAAAGTATGCTCAAGGTGTTAACTACTAATAATATAAAATAACAGACGGTGTCTGTGCGTTGACATTAAAATATCTGATGTCTTAATACAATAAAAAATATTTATTAAAATAAAATCTTTTATTTTGTTGTTTTTGTTTGAGCATTTTTACAAATTATAAGAAAAATAATGAAACTAAATAATAAGTAAGCAACAGGAAAATGTTGAAAAATACTTTTGACATAACATAACTCATTATTGTATTATTTATTGTGTAATTGTTTGTTAATTAACTATGAATGCAAATGATGGGAATAAATGTTTATTTCATTTTAATGAATATTTATTTCAAAATAAAAAATAACATAATTAAAAGTGAATAAATAATTATTCCTTTTTCCCAAAGACCGTATTTTTGAATTTAAATTAGTTGTTCTAATTCATCAAAACGGACTAGAAATATTATTTAGATGTTACTTGCCCTCCGTTATTGACATAAAAGATGTTAAGAAGTTTAGTGTTGATATACTCGTATGACATTAAGTCGAGGTGTGAGGACCGAACAGACAAAGTCACTGCCAATATTTTGTTAATTATAAATAAACATAATTAAAATAACATAAATGGTATGTATTAGCTAATTTACATAGGTATTAAATTATATAAATATAAGATTAAGCAGTTGGTAATGTCGTAACTCTTGTATCTCAGAATATTGTGCAGCAATATAATCTCGTACGCGATAGAAATTTTATAAATCAGCTTGCAGTAAAGAATATCTCAAGAAACAGAACCATAAATCTCTGGCGCAGTATTAATGATGTTTGTAGATTGTTATACATTTTGTTATTATTGTAATATTTACCTTATATAACAAAGCTGTGGTAATACAGTAGAACTATGCACTGCTATATATTTCCAAATGTCGTCCATAAATGTTATTATCTTAACAATGGGCAAGATTGGTATAAACTTGTCAGATTACAATTTAGTTCCGTGGGTGAGATTGGATATCCGCAACAAATCGAGTAAGCTTGACGTCTGAAGTGTTTGTATGAGAATATAATAAGATTTGGAAAATGATCGTTAGTACTATGTTCCTTTGATTTTAATACTTTTGTGTTGATTTCAAATAGGATTTTTTTAAATAATATACTATATAATAAATCGACAGATATAAAAAAACAAGAAATTATTAGAAGCTTTTAGAGTCTTTCATACTCTAGTAACGAGTTTGGTAATTTTTGGACACGTAATACTTTTTTTGGAATAGAGGTCAGTGAAATGATACTTGCGAAATTAACAGAGCATAAAACTTTATTTTAAATAAGTTCTATATTACAAGTAAATAATATTAAAAGTTTACCTGTGTCATAATTAACCCAGGTAAACTTTTAATATTATTTATATATACATGTTATCATGTACTACACCTTATATTTTCTAGAAGCAACGTAGAAATGATTCGACGACAACGTACCATTTCTAATTAAAAATAGAAAATATGTTTTAAAAATATGTATATATTTTAATTTTCATCTACATAGATCGGTTGTAGCCATTTAGATTAATTTATGTTCACTGTGGAAGACACGTTATAAGGGAAGAGAACACTTAACATTTCTTTGCCTTAAAAGGTTTCCATACAATCGGTTTAGTTTTATTAATAGGGCAAGTCTTGTTGAACGAGGACAATTTTCAAAAAAGAAGATGATCTAAAAAAAAAAAATTCAACTTTAAAAATCCTTCAACCATTTCAACTCAAACAGCCATATTATTTATTAATTTTGATTGACACATATCATCAATCAATGCCACATATTACAACCCATACTACAATCACTTAAACCCGTATGTCATAGTGTGCATTCGCCAATATTAAAACAAACCGACTCACATTTTTTTACAAAATTAACCACATTCATATCTTGTAGGTTATGAAGTAGGGGATTTATCATACTCAGGGGCTTTAAAACACATTTTCACTAAGGGCCTATAGACATTTCTTTTAAGAAAAATACCCTAAATTTGTTACCTCTACAAAATATTAAACAATGGATAGTATAAAGCGACCATAAAATGATGCCTACTAGTGTATCTTTCAATCATGTTTCATCTAGTATGGTATCGCAATACAATATGAGAAGAAAGTTAATTTTTACCCAAGATAACTTCAAGAGAAACTTCAATATGTGTGTATAATCCCTAAAGTATCACATACTTCACATAAATTATCTTCTTACCGCTTTACACAAAGATGGCAGGAATTTTATAATTCTGAGGCGTGAAAGAGTACACACACATCCATAGTTACAAATGTTAAAAATTATACAATGTTATGTTAGGAATTATTACAGATTGTGTTTAAATGTTTAATTAAGAACAACTCAAAATAGACTCCAACGTATTCATATAATTTTTTGAAATTATAATTTTATGTTTTTTTTCTAAATCCTTTTTGACATTAAAAATTTGTAAAGAAAAGAAGCCATATCGTACAAAAGCTTGTAAATATATTGTTATCAAAATCATAAAAAGGATCGCTTTATTTTACTTTGTTCTGTTATAATACTTTATACAATTTTTTCAACCCATCATTTTAATAAATAACTTTATATTTTTCGAATTTTTTTATATAAAGTTATTGAGTAACTTTTAATGACAACTAATTGATTTTCTGATAATAACTTGGTTGGTATCTCAATAATTTTAATTATAAGAGTTATTTAATAAAAACCTGAAGTTTTGGGCATTTTTTAACAAATAATTATAGCACAGCTTTTATCTTAACAATACTGTTTTGAAATGGATCGATTAATATTTTTAAAATCGATTAAATCTAATTAATATCAAGGAAAATATATTAGATTTAAGAAGATCTTATTTGAGAGAAAATAATACTCATTTAATATTTAATTACTGTTTCATGACAGACAATTACCTCAAGAGTCTTACCTGTATTGTTTCTTTAGGAAGAGGTTATATTGCAGAGTACATTGTATTACATATGATATCCTCAACATTCAATACAAGTAGATTATATTGGTTACGAGATAAGTGCTATCTTACAGCAGATAAATCCATATTATTTATTTATACTTTATACTAGGGGCGCCAACAGACCCTCAATTTCGACTCGCTACGCTCGCGAAATGTTGGATGCCGTTTGCATATTGAGCCCAGTGTAATGACTCATCGTTTCCTATTGACTTCAATAGGATATCAGATTTTTGACGATTATTCCTCAACGACATGACTTTTTTTTAACACCATCACCTAACGTGTGTCTTTTTGATTGCAAAAATTTCATAATTTTCCGTCATTTAGTTTTCGAGCCTATTCGTGACAAAGAATGTGAAAAAGTCTCCAGTAGAACGCTCCGCTCGTTACGCTCGCTTCGCTCAATTAATATGTGAAGGAAAAACTTTTTACGAAGATTATGTGGTTGAAGGAGTATAAAATATAGCACAGTTGTAATTTATATCGAGGAGACCGAAATGTTAATATTTTTATGAATAATGCATTAGATTGTTAAAAATTCACGCATAGTACACACACTACCATACGTATCACACACACAAATCAATTTAAAGATTAGTTGTTTACGTTAATACTGTCAAATATATAATTTGACGCAGAGTACATTATCGTCCGAAATACAACGATTATAGAAATGTATCTATTCTTAAACAAAAAAAAAGAATAAAATGAAAAATACATAAATAATAATGTGTTTGTTTAACACCGGCAGCCAGGTTATCTACATGAGGTCAAAGAGTAACTACGTCAAAGTTTACAAATTTAAAGCATAGAAAACAACAATTAGCAGTACAAATACTTTAAGAGAACTACAACCTACTCAGAATGGTTCAATAAAGTCACAAAGTAACTTTATAATAGTATTTAATATTTTAAGTTTCATAAACTGTCCATTAAATTAGCCACGGTATAATAAATTTGTTTGAATATTTGCGAGGACTAATGACGAGTGCAGCTTTGACTTTATAATAAAAAGATTGTAAGGAAGGTGAAACGGATTTAAAACTTCACCGTTAGAATGATTTAATTGAAACCACCACCGATGAGTTGTAAAAAAAAGTAAGATATTTAAATATGATCTAATTTATTATCTTGGTATTAAACATTAACACGCCCTGTCCTTGTTGGCGAATTTTCCTTTCTACTCTATATTATAAAAATATATCATTACTATTCTAACGTGGTTCATGTTCTTTACTTGTTTAAAATTTATGACTCAACAGGAATTTTAAAAAGCAAATCGCTTTTTAAAATTCCTGTTTCTGAACCCACGTTATTGTAAAAACCCCAATTTAAATCATTATAGACCTGCAAGTAATGTATCATTAAAGCTAAAAAAATTATCTTTCTCTGATAATATTTCATAAAATCATTTTTGTACATTATATTGAATATACTATATATCGCGTTCTTTGATATTTTTCAATACATAAATATATAAAAATTAGAACCACAGTATTTTTAAAACGTTTTACAACCTGAATATAAATACTCCTCTCACTCTTTCTATTTCTCTTATTTCAATATATACATGCTAACTCGAAACGTATTAATAAAAGATTTTATAAGATTCTTAATTCTTGTAAATGTATATGTATATAACTTTTTAGTTTAAATAGTTTTTATAAATTATATCGTTCTCATTATAAAAGAAGAGGTCGTTTGGGAAGATGTAGATAAATGGCGTGAAAAGTGATTTATGATTATTTCTTGATGAAAACATATTTGAAATTATTGACGGAACTGCTTAAAGCATATTTTATATTCATCATTGCCGCGGCGAACTCACCCACTCATTAGATAAACGCTTAGGTTTAGCGACCTGTGCAGTTAGACACTTAACTGTTATCGGGACGGTCACAATGGTTACTCTGCATACTAACACACTACTATCTCTGACTGTATTCTGGTGTGGGAATCGCGGCCCAATGTAGTATCAATTTATATGTTACATATGGGAACATAAATAATATATTTTATATTAATATAACTACTGTTAACAGTTTCAGCATGAAGTTTGTTTCATAAGTAAGTTTTTTTTTAATGAGGGTTGAGTATTCATTAAATTTCAGTTATATTCCATCCGAAACAATTCTCCCTGTTTTTGCTTACTTTAATATTAAAAAAGCATTTCAATAAAACAAATGACAATAAGATACAGAATCAGTTTAACATATCCTGAAGGTTACTGGAATTAGATTTTAATATCATCTTAAAGAAATTATATATCTCTAAGTCTTATTGTGCTTAATTTTATATTGTGACGCAATTTCCTGTCTTCAGAGGCGTTCAAGGAATTTTAATAATCCGGTGTACGTGTTATCTTCTCCTTGTGCCAGTATTTAAATAGAATATTTTTATTTAAACAATAAAAACAATGTTCTATGTACCTCTAATAGACCACTTCCGATTCTCAGGAGAGCCCAACCTTTTCAGCACCATTCAGAGTAAAGTGTTGTTAAAATCAAATATCACTATTTTCACTGATTATAGAAAACAATTGATTCAAAGTGAATTTTTATATATGTTTCATTGTTTGTGTCATAGTTCACATAGAACCTAATGAGATTCAAATTTTTTTGCTTATTTTGGTTTCTTTTTTATTAATCTTAAATAAATGGATTATATTAATAACGTAGTAAAATTATTGCAATACTTAAACTTATAAACTGCTTCTTCATAAGTATGGAAGGGAAATTTGAGCTTTGATGTAACATAAAGTATAAAGGCAATAGTTACGTAACTCATTACATAACTATAAAAAAATCAGTTTACAAAAATAACCTCATAACTTTCTTTAAATATTAACCCCAAAGAGAATGTTCAACTTTGTTTGAACATAACTTACGTATTGTGAAATGAAGAAGCTGAATAATAAATAAAGACACCAATACCTAACACTCGTCAAATGTTACCAAATTGTAAACACAAACCCTGCCTTCACATTGTTATGATGCCACAATACTCTATTATACATTAACACTTTAATCTCTCAAAGGACTGAATGTTTATTCATCATTTGTGTATTGTATTGTACCTCAGTACCTTTTTAGTTTGTGTTATTTATTTTATTGCATATGTATATAAGATATATATTTAAGTGACACTCGTATATTAATATCTGACAATGTTGTATGAGGGTTCCATTTAGGTATTACAACATTGTCGAAGAAGGAATTTAAGGAATTAAATTTTAAATGTATACTTGTAATTATTCATACTATTTACAATGTTAAGTTTGTCAGCGGCAGTTCCACTTGGTCAAGGAACAAAAGACAGTTTTCTTATATCGGACGGTCGTCTGTAAGTTATTTCTTTAAATCACAGGATATTTATCTCTTGATATCTCGGGATTGACAAGTATTTTATATAAAATTTAACCACAAACTGATATCACGCGTGTATATCATTAGTTAATACGTGTCAGTCTGTATGTCAAATGGATCAACAACTCCACCAAGTGACACGGGAGCAGTCGAGTGTATCACACTATTGTACTGGACTTTATCTGGTACTATTTTTTTCCTTTTAATAAGCCATAACTAATGTACTTTTGTATATTTTTTATTTACTACTCAACTTTTTATCCGTTTTATTTGTAGAGTAACTTACTAACTAGAGTACTTGTTAAATAATGTAACAAGCTCTTGTCCTTTTTTATCACACTGGGCGTGCGATTTGTTTGAACAAACACATTTTCGAGATTATTCCGACCGCATGTTTTACTCTTCAAATGCGACTTCGTCCGTCATATGCCTCCTTACCCTTATATGTATATTTTTTCATCCATATAATGTATTAAGCCAGTTAAAGAATGAAAAACCAAATAAATACAGAAGTTCTTTATTATGGACATTGATGTAATATTATATGTATATTACATATATATATATATATATATGTGTACCACCAATAATATTATTTAGATAAATAACTTGTTATTCATCACCTATACATTGTACTCTATAATAAAATAAATTGACTTGCAACAAGACAACTACGAGATTAAACTTATAAGATTTACTTTGAAATAGTATTTTATATTTCTCATCTTTAATAATAACATATTCATGGTTCTCAATATAACATAATAACTTTGATAAAACAAATTTACTTTACATGACATTATTGAGAATGTAAAAACTCGAGAGATGGTTAAATATAAAATGTAAACGGACCGGTTTTATACAATAAGATAAAATTTAAAAATAAAAAGCCTGTGTAGCCGTTAAAAGTGTTGACATGGAAAAGTTTATAAACATCATTTACGTCAGTTGGTTACTCTTTTAAAGTTTTAAAGCGTTTTGTAAAATTAATAGTAAATAAATTGTATATTCTTAAAATAAGTTCTTAAAATAAGTTCTAGTATTCGAAGCAATATAACAAAATGGTACTGTTTACGAGTCGTAGTCGTGGTTGTGTTACACTTTGCTACTTCAATGAAGTTCTGCGAACTTATATTAATATTTGAACCACACAAAGTTTGATATTACGTTTCAAAGCTAATGTAATCCTGTCTTCAATCGACTTATAGTCTATTATTGTCGTGATCTGACAATTTGTTTTTCACAAAACTTTGGTAATATTATATCCGTTTGACAACATTATCGTACTCATGAAGTGATACGACATTTCAACATAATTTATTATATGAGTACTGACAAAGTTCCAAATAGACATTAGTGTTTCCAATGAGTCAGTTAAAAACAGCTAACATTTTATTTGCTTCTTTATATTCTATTCTACACTTTCTTCTTGTAAGTATCAAAATTTTGTTATTCATAACATATTACAGATAACATAAGATAAGTGAACTAATTGATTACAACAACTCCATGTCGTATCGTTTTTGTCAATTAAAAATATCCACGTGTTATTCTGAAGGATGAAACTCATTAGAAACTTTATTTAATGACTAATTGAGTCAGTCACTTAGAACAAACACTCACCCCGTCATTAAGTTGTACAAATATAATTATACTGTTATTCTCATCCAAGGAGTTTAACACACAAAAAAAAACCTTACACTTTGAAATTGTTCTTAAATACTAGGATCCGCCAAACGTGTGCGGCGGGTGAGCTGAGCCCTCTCCTTTCATCTGAATAGCTACAGGAAATATCGATTTATTAGAACTAATTGTCACTTCCTAGCTCAGCACATTGCTCGCACGCGCAGGGCAGCTCTAATGTATTGTCTATGGCAGGACTGATCTTTTTTTGATAACTTTTGAATGGCTAAACATTTTTTCAATCTGTTTTCGCTTTAACAATCGCGTTAGGCTCAAACATACATGAGAAAATTTTTAATTATCTCGTCGCATTCTGGAGACAACTAACCACAAAAAAGGTCTCCGAAACGGTTAGGAGCTTCGCTTACGCTCAGCTCAATAATTTTCTTAATTAGTGTAACTTTTATATTATTGTTTTTAAGTATTCATTAGTTATTGACCTTGATGGCCTTCGTTGCTTCGTGTTTATTTAACATTATACGATACAAAAGGTGTATAAAGTGTAATTGTAACAATATTGTACTTATTAAAAAACCATATATTAATTATTTAGACATTTCGCAAAGTGACAACACTGACAATGACATGTCAATCGAGTTTCTTGTGACTAATGTTCAAGTCCTCCAAATACCGATGGTAATGTCAATATTTTCTATGTAATTTATTAATATGTATTTGACCTCTATATTAATATATAACTTAATATTCATGATGCGTCCTCTGGGTTAGGATTTATAGACAATAGATTCACAATTCCTCAGATTGAAAGTTATTTTACTAGAGGATAATGGTAAATAGAACTAATTAATAATATAAAGAATCACATGAATAATAATTTTGGTTAGTTCAAATTCCATCGGAAATATATTATCATATTATTCATCAGACTCATAACAATTTTCTGCGTCACAACCTCTTTTAACGAAAAATTATATCACGTCATTATCATCCCACAATATTTCCAACTGCTCGCACCATGAGGTCGTTTGCCATTTCCAACCTATAAAACATATTATACTGTAGGTTTAATGAGATTATCAACCGCTTCAGTCTTACCTCTCTGATAAAAAGGAAACAAAATGGGTCCCGCTCCGTTTTAATTTAATTTGTAAAAAAGATTTTGTTTCAAAGCTTTTGTTCCTAACCCTTCATTGTCAACATAAAATTATGAACAATGTTTTGGTAATTTTTGGTTCAGAAAGACTAAAAAAACTGTGAGTTACATAGCAACGGTTTGTTGCTTAGCTTAGCTTATAAAATAATAATAGAATAGTATATTAAAATACAAGACATTAGATTCTGTGTATTCTTTTAGGTAAATGGAACCCCCAAACACACCCGTGTAAAGTGGTCTTGAGCGAGTCCAGAGTTGGAACCCGCACAGCTTTACGATTATCAATGTCAATGTCAAAATGTCAAAATGTCAAAATGTCCTAAAATGTTCTCTTATACATTTAATCGCTCGGTCGGTCGGTCGGCCAGTCGCTCGCTCGCATCGTTGACGTATCGACGTGTGAGTGTTATCTCTTGATCATTACCGTTATGAAAAATGACTTCGCATACAGTAAAGTGTGTAAATTGCAATGTTGTTATTGATGAATTGTTGACGTTTATTATGAATAAAGTGGATGTGATGGACCAGGAAAGCCTAATTCGTATATGTGTTTCATCTTTCGATGTTGAGGAAGTGGAGAAATCGAAAAAACTTCTTTTCGATTCAATTTCCACGGAAATAAAAAACATTAAAAGAAAGAAGAAAAATGATGGTAAAATATTGAGAGATCTAGAGGACATTTTAACAGTAATTAAAAGTACTGATCCGGAGAAAATTCCAGTTTTCGTGGCTAAAGATCTGCATAAATTACCACCGGTGACCTTCGATCATATAGACGTAACTGCCCTGTTAAAGGATATTACGTTATTGAAATCACAGTTAGATCATATAAAAAACAATTACGTTACAACTGATCAATTAAAATCAAAAATGGAAAAATTTAAATCTGATCCGTTATTTTGTGCGCCTTGTCAGTCACACTCATACATTAATAAAAAAGTGCGGAGGGTAAACATTGCTGATATCGAGTCGCAGTCAATTGAGACGCCTTTAGCCGAACATATGATCGGGAAACAGAGACAAAACGAATACTCTAGCTCACTCCCAACCGCATCGAATGCGCCGGCATCGAAGTTGAAAACAATGAATCATTGTGTCAATGAACTAGTGACCAACGATAGCGAGATTGCACCTGTTTGTACGAATGGCGCGGATTGTAAACAATATAGGCTAACGAATGATTTATATCAGAATAGTACTTTTGCGGCAGTTACAAAAATGGATGTTAATAAAAAAAGTTATGAAAATGAAAAGTGGACAGTAGTGGATAAGAAAGGTAAAAATAATAATAAGAAATTCACTACCTTGAGAGGTAAAGCGCGCATAGAGGAATATAGCAAATTTAAACCTGCCGATATTAAGATACCCGTGTTTATAACTAATGTTCACAAGGAGGTGTCGGAGGATGATGTTGCTCAGTATATCTTTACCAGAACTGAAGAAAAAGTAGTTCCTATTAAGATTAAAATGAAGCAAGAACGTAATTACAGTGCCTTTAAAATATATGTAAGTAAAATTAATTTGCATATATATCTTGATGACGGCATGTGGCCAACGGGCATTTCGTTCCGACGTTTTGTACATATGACAGGTAAAAATGATAGTCATCAAAAACTGACTGTGAGGCATAATACTGACAATATTAATGGATAGAAAAGGAAATGTAAGATTTATTTCATTTAATTGTAAGTCTCTCAAACGATGTTTAGATGGAGTGAGAGATCTATGTGACAAGGCTGACATCATAGCACTACAGGAGACGTGGCTACTACCTCATGAGTTATCCGAGCTTGAAATTATCAGTAAGGAATTATCAGTAAGGAACATATGCGGTGGATGTCTCAGCGGGCCTCCTTGCTGGTAGGCCTTATGGTGGAGTGGCTATTCTGTGGCGAAAAAGTCTATTTACATCGGTTTCTGTTATCGATTGCGGTGATGTTCGCTTGGCTGCGGTTAAGATACAAGTGAGTGGTGCACCTATTATAATATTTAGCGTATATATGCCAACTAACTGTGCGGATAATTTGCCGAATTTCACCCAGTGTTTAAGTTCAATCAGTGCTATTGTTGAAGAAAATAATGACTGTTCTGTAGTTTACGTATTAGGTGACTTCAATGCGCACCCTAATGAACTTTTTTGTAACAATTTATTGGACTTTTGTGAAGATCAGAAGTGGACCTATATAGACCTTGATCTCATGAGAACTGATGACACTTATACTTTTATTAGTGAGGCCCATGCTTGTGTGAGGTGGTTGGACCATTGCGTTGTCTCTAATGCAGCGTTGTCGACTGTAGTTAATGTACAAGTGGAATACGACGTGCATTGGTCTGATCATTTCCCCCTTATAATTGATCGTAACTTGGATCTTATTTCGTATAGAGGCACAACAGTAAGTGCTCAGGTTTTCAATGGGGTTTTATGGGGTAAACGTACTGATGAACAGTTGTTGAGGTATGGTCAATTGTGTCACGACCGACTACTAGACATTGATTTTTATAATGAAATTGGTCCTTGTTGCGAAGGCATATGTGCTAACACAGAGCACAAATTATTGATAAAAAATATGTATTTTAGGTTGGTTACGATACTATCCGAAGCTGCTGTAGCTACATCTAAAAGGGTACGAAGGAGAGGTGGTCGTGTTGTGGGGTGGTACAAATATGTTGCTTGTTACCACAGGGAAGCCAGGTTGAGGTTTTTGGCCTGGGTGGAAGCGGGTAAACCAAATTCGGGTCTAACATATAGTGACATGAAAGATAGTAGGAAATTATTTAAGCGTAAGCTGAGGTGGTGCCAGGACAGACAAGATCAAATTAAAATGGATGCCCTGGCATCTCATCGTTCGGCCAACAATTTCATAAAGTTCTGGAAAGAGACGGGAAATTTGAGCCGGAAGCCTGGCTTTCCTGTGAATGTTGATGGTATTAGCGATAAACGTATGATTGCCAACATATTTAGTGATCATTTTAGAGCGACACCGCGGCATAACTCTAGTATATTTCAGACGCCCGGTGCTGAGACCATCGGCCAGACGAAGGTTAATTTTTCTGAGAAGGACGTATGTCACATTATTAAAAATATGAGTAGAGGTAAATCCTCTGGATTTGATGGTCTTAGCATAGGGCATCTTAAGCATGCTGGGGTCCACTTGCCACGAGTCTTGTCCCAGTTTTATAATCTTTGCCTCAGCCATGGTTACTTACCTGAGGAATTAACTAAAACGATTGTAGTTCCCATTATAAAGAACAGAACAGGGGACATATCAGATCGGAATAACTACCGTCCCATCTCACTTGCGAACATAATGGCCAAGGTGCTGGACGGTCTGCTTAATGATATTCTAATTAAACATAAAATTGCAAGACGCCCAGTTCGGTTTTAGGAGAGGGCTTTCCACGGAAAGTGCCATATTATGTCTTAAGCAGGCTGCACAGTACTATACGGATAGGAAAACGCCGGTTTACGCGTGTTTTCTGGACTTATCAAAAGCTTTTGACACAGTCCTGTACGATAAGCTTTGGGGCAAGTTGGGTGGGGCTGGTGTCCCGGCGGAAATAGTACTCTTGTTTCAAGAATGGTACCGCTGTCAGCGTAACCAGGTGAGATGGGATGGAGCTCTGTCCGAGCCATACGGTATGGAATGTGGTGTGAGGCAAGGTGGACTGACCTCTCCTTTATTATTTAACCTTTACATAAATGATCTCATTGCTGGACTCAGTAGCACTCATATTGGTTGTCACATTGATAACGTTTGTGTCAATAATATAAGCTACACCGATGATATGATGCTGCTGGGGCCGACAGTGGGGTCTATTCGAAAGATGTTAGATATATGTGTTTCATATGCGGAGGAACACGGACTGTCGTATAATACAAAAAAAAGTAAAATACTCCTTTTCAATGGAAAATTATGTGGACCCGCGCCGGTCTGTGTTCCACCTATTAAACTGTACGGTGAAGAATTGCAGCGAGTAACCAGTTTTAAATATCTCGGGCACATTGTGACACAAAATTTGACCGATGACGCGGATCTGGAGCGGGAGCGCAGGGCACTGGCGGTCCGAGGGAATATGATAGCCCGTAGATTCGCTCGATGCTCCGTTCCAGTTAAAATTACCTTATTTAAAGCCTACTGTCAATCTTTTTACACGAGCAGCCTATGGGTGAATCATACCTGTCGGGCCGCCAGAGTCCTGCGTGTTCAGTATAACAACATTTTTAGGATGCTGTTGCGGCTACCTCCATATTGCTCCGCATCACACATGTTTGCAGAAGCTCATACGGACAGCTATGGAGCAATAATTCGTAAAAAAGTCGGCTCATTGCTAAGAAGATTGAGAGACAGCAACAACGGCATCCTCAAGATGATTGCTTCACGTACTGACTGTCCGATCCAAAACAAAATGATACGTATAGTAATAGGGCAAGAATGACTTATTTTTATTTTTATTATTATTATTATTATTCTCTTATTGTTTATTAATTGTTTATTATTTTTTTAAATTATTTTGACATTGATTTTTTCTATAATAATGTTTGATATTGACATTTATAATTTATATTTAAGTGAAAATGATGATTGAAATTAAATGTTAAACATATGTAATAATATTGTAATTGAATTTATTATAATAATTTGTAATTATACTAACACTAATTTTTAAGAAATATATTGTAACTAACACTATATGGGCTGGTCCTGAAATAAATGATTATTATTATTATTATTAATGATTCGGAAACAAATAATTTTCTTTTATCATTAGAGAATTGGTACAGTAGGGTACCAACCACTTATATGTATTTTACAAAATAGTGGTAGCAGTTACCTGCATCGAATGGAACAATGGATTGGTGAATAATATCACTAGGTCACTAGATCCCGGACTATAATCTTTACCAAAATGGTAGTTTCATTGTCCAACTAGACAGTCCACCGAGCGCCTCTTCCATTTTATATAAGCTTTGTAATAATAACAAATCAGTTCAATATCCTCTGTTTATAGAATTTTACAATTTATCTGTTAGAATATTATCAAGTAGTAAAAAGTATTTTATTTTTGTAAAATAATTTGTGGTATTGAATAACAGTAAAAACATTAACAAAGAAAAGAAACAATAATTTGATCCTCAACTTGTCCGATGTTGTTATCCGCACCCTCATCTGACCACAAAACACGATCCATGCGGAAAGCATTTACTAATAAGTTCACTGAATGTATCCCAGTCACGTGTTGACTGTAACAAAATCAAGTTATAACTATATAATAACACATACAATAAATGAAATGCTTATCAAAAATATTTTTAATATACTTACTAATATAGGAATTACATATAAATTGATAACAAAAATGTGAAATATATTCAAATCATTAAATAATGTGGTAATGTAATGAAGCAATGATGTTAGAGGAGCCGGGACATAGACTCTTTAAAATTACTCTCCAAGTTAAAGTTTTAATCCTTCTGACTAATCTTGGGCCAACATTTACGTTTGTGTTTCACTTTAGAAACGATACAAACAGATTTTCAAGATAAATAATGTTAGAACCCTTATAATATTAACGTATAACTAGACTAATATGAAGTTTCTAAAATTGTCCCAGTGTTATTAGTTGGTTACTTGCTTAAGTTGGTGATATTCTCACTGTATCTTTGTGTTGTATCCAGGTGAGTAAGAATAAAGTAGATGAGTAACGACCATGTGATGAACTTCTCTAAAAGTCACGCAGACGAAGTCGCGTCACACATCTTGTATGTCTGATTGGTATATTTTGATTATATTGCTGAATGATGAATATATTGTCATAATATTATTGATTGTATCATCAATATTTTTTGATTCCATGGTTTCCATTTAAAATAAAATATTTATATTTCTCAACGTAACTACAATAAATATTCTAAATAATAATTTATTAACATTATGTATTTTTTAACAACAAAACAATGTTACAGTCAATTATCTCAACAGCAACCAATTTAAAGTTAAAATGATCATTTTCCATTTTCCATTACATTCAAATTCCATTTATAATAAAACCACTTTAATAATTTATTGCAATTACTTAAAATTCATTCAATTTTTTAGTTTTTAAAATGGTTGTCATAAATATTGTATTTTATAACACAAAATTTTTAAATAAAGCTGTGAGCATCGTATTGCTCCAAGTATATTGTGGTTCTAACACTTTAATTAAACATTACAAGTTATACAGAATTACATGTTATCTTTTGTCATATATTTAATGACACACGCATGTCACATGACAGATCATATGAAACACACATTATATACATATTATGACTTATTATCACATGTAAGCAGTTAGTTCGCGAAGGTAATCTCAGTACGCACAAACACACGTAAGAGGTTTTGTTTTGCAGTATCCAGATGTATTTATATTGATATCACAACGGATGAAACATGATATCACAGAGAGGTAATATGCGTTAGAAGTTATTAATTTACAGCGGCTTAGACTTTGACTTCGACTTTTTCAAGTGTTCAATATTTAAATATTTGCAGAAGTTTACAGTCGAGGGACTGTTTTTCGTTATGTATTTAAAATAAATCATTATCTATATCAATGTATTACTATCAGGTAAAGCGTTGTACAGTGTGTACCGCTTGTGCAGTTTAACACACAACATAGTTGAAGGGATGGATGGATGGATGGAATGAATGGTTCGTTTTATCCTTCATCGTTATCGCTTTAATTTAAATTAAATAATTAATGTATTAGGTACATCAGCATTCAATAAGCTGCGATGTGATCCAAACAGTTCATTTTAATACAACTATATACATAGGCATCAAAGCAAATATAAAGTAAGTTAACACAAGTTTTACAACATGTTTTTTGAAACTTTTTCTGATTTTGAGATATAAAGTTGCAAGATTTATATATTTTTTAGAAATACCATAGACCATAACATCGAGTCGCCGGCAAGGTTACCACCCATCGGGCAAAATCGTGCCGCAAAGCGACCTAGTCGTGTTCCGGCACGTTGTTCGATGAAGCCGTCTATATGGGAAATGGGTCTGAACAGCTGCGTTGCGTTGGCGAACCGGTTTGGCGTTGAGTTGGTGCTTATTGTGTCGGGTGTCTAGTCGAGGAGGGTAGCGGGATCCGAAGCGACGGCTTTCCGCTGGCCGCCCGCAGATAGTTGGGGGCCCAATTAGTGGGCCAGCCACCCACGAAAGGCTGCCCCGCCAGCTGCGTAAAATCCCAGAGTGGCTCCATCGTGCTGGTTGGCGACCAGATGAGGAGGCCCGATGGCGATCCCTGGGGAGGTTCGGGCGTCCCCGCAGTCTCCAGACTAGCCGCCCAGTGGCATGACATCACCAATTTCGGCGCCGGGTTTGATACGTGCCGCCTCGTTCAACTGCCATTTCTCATCCTATTCACTCTTTTATTTTATTTTTTATTATGAAAAAGTCCAATAAAAGAAAAAGTTTTTACAGCGGTTGCACTCCTCCTCATTTAAAGTGCACCTCACTAACATCAGGGGCTTGCACTCTAATCTCTTACCTATCCACCACCACCTGGAGACAGAGCAACCGCACTTACTCTTTTTGACGGAGACACAGATACAATGTCCTCTAAGCGCTGCGTACCTGGATCATCCCGATTACTCGTTAGAGTACAACTTTCGCCCACGTGCCGGGGTCTGTGTATACGTACGGAACGACCTCTGTATCCTGCGTCTCCGTTACCTTGAAGACCCTACTTTTTCTTCCTTATGGATTTTAGTAGACACAGGAAACGAAAAAATCCTATATTGCTGTGTCTACCGTTCGCACAGCGGTGATCAGGAGACAACTAAATTATTTGAGTATCTCGGTGAGGCTGCTGATATGGCTCTGCATCAGTACCCTTCAGTGCAGCTCGTCTTTCTGGGCGACTTTAATGCCTGTCATCAGGACTGGCTGTTCCCGTACCAGAAGACCGACCATGCTGGAAGAGAAGCGTGGAATTTTGCGTTGTCTTTCGATCTCTTTCAGCTGGTGAGGCAAGCGACGAGAGTACCAGATGTAGTTGGCCATATAGCCAATTGCCTGGACCTTTTGCTGACAACTGATCCGGACAGGTATCGTGTTGAGGTGACCTCCCCCTTGGGAACCTCCAATCACTGTTTGGTGAAATCTGTATTTACATATTCCCCACCAGCTTTCGAACCACCTGGTGTTAGGCGAGTATGGAAATACAAGTCAGCAGATTGGGATGAGATGCGGCACTTCTTTGCGTCTTATCCTGGGCGGCAGGTCTGCTTCTCTTCTTTGGATCCGTCGAGTTGCGCGGATGCTATAACCGATGTGGTACATCAGGCAATGAAGTACTTCATTCCTTTGCTGACGTACCCATCGGTGGCAAAGCTCGCCCATGGTTTAATGCCGAATGTGGTCATGCTGAAGACCGAAAACATTCGGCATACCTAATTTGGGCTGATGCTCGAAGCCGCAAAGCTCCGGATGTAAGTTTAAAGAAGAGAGCCTTTAACCAAGCTGCCAAGTCCTATAAAAAGGCATTACGGAAGGCTCGTCGCGATCGTATCTTCGCCATTCTTAGAATGGCGAAAAGCTCTCTGTCAGACCTACTTTCTGGTCTCTTGCCAAAGCGATCGAGTCGAACTTCTGCCAACCCTCACTACCTGCTCTGCTAAAGCCGGATGGATCTCTGGCCTATACAGCGACAGAGAAAGCGAATGTATTTGCTTCTCTGTTCGCCGATAATTCATATCTAGATACTGGCAATGCTTCTCCAGCACATCTTCCTCATTGCGGTATTTCGATGCCTGAAATCCGCATCACTGACAAAGAGAGAGCATGAGAGAGATGTATGGAGACTTCAGGCAGTTTCCGTATGGGGCAAAGCCAATCTTGTCAAATTCAACGCCACCAAAACGCAGACGCGTCTGTTCACCGCCAAAAGGAGCCCTTTCACCTTCGCCCCTACTTTCCAGAGTGTATCTTTGGAATACAGTGACCGGCTTCAGTTGTTAGGCTTAGAGATTTCCTCGAACCTCAACTTTGGTCGGTGTATTGAGAGCAAGAGAGAGCAGGAGAGAGCAGAGCAAGAGCAGCTGCAGGAAAGCTTGCCGTTTTTACTTGGTTACTTTACACCGGGACAGCTACTTGTATTATACAAAGCACAGATCCGGTCATGTGTGGAGTACTGTCAAGAAAAGAGTGAATAGGTTACTGGGTTAATGCGCCTTACCATCTATGACTACATTTCCACTTTTCATCAGGTGGAATGTAGTCAAGCACTAAACCAGAGGGAATTAAAAAAAAAAAAATACGATGGCGCTGGTATGTGTTTGATAAAAGTTTCTCTTAATAGTACAAATAACAAAAATCGATTTAAATGATTGACAAAGTATAAATATGCTTTCACACAAATGTGTGAACAGCAATTTTGCAAACATATTATAATAATATCAAAATATATTTTTATATAATAATTTTAAATTTAAAGGCGATCTTACTCTCCTAATTTATCTCACTAATTGGTTATGTGAGATACCAATTAACTCCGGATCGAGGAATAATCAGTGATTTAAATTAGTAATATCTCAGGATCTATCAGTAATACAGAGAACATGATGAGAACGTTGAATAATTATTATAAAGTTATTCAACACAATATGGTACAGCAATTGCAGCTAAGCATTTTTTTCATTTCACCTATTTTAATATCAATCCCTAAGAAACTACAATATTAGATTAGATTTTTACATATAAATAAAACTATGATGCTAGATGAGTTGAGATAATAACTGACATCTTGTTTTCCGTGACAAAGCACTCGAAACGTCGGGTTAAAATATTTTGTATTATAAAGTAAATCATTAAACATTTTACACCTGTAGAACTCGGGTAAAGAGTTTTGTTTCCAGGAACAATAATAATCTCAGAATAAAAAGGAAAAACACAAATAACACAAGACGTTATTGCGCTACATACTCATACATATTTATATTACTGGTTAAGAGTTCATTATATTACAGGTTATTTTTGTTAAGAATTATATTTGTTGTTAAAGTGAAAATATATAAAATAATAGTTTTAAATATTTTAAATTTTTATATACTAAATATTTACACAGATGTTACCCTTCGATAAATAAAAACGATACAATTATGCTATGTTTCAAATATATCTACCGTTATCTATAACATACTTAAGTAAATCCACTTCCCAGACCTAAATGTCTCAACACACGGGCCATAGAGGCTGTGCATTAAGATTCCCTCTCTTCCTAATACGTAAAATAATATACGTACACTTAGGAATTTTAACTTGTTGCGATCTTCGAGACTACTAATTACATTTTTTCAAGTTATTATTTTATTAAAGGCCTTAACAAGTACACCTCGTGGACTAATACGGTTTGTGTCCGTTCTTTCCAAAACTTAATTCTTATAATAATAACATTTCTCCAAAACTGTTATCGTCTATTTATTATTCGAATATACCATAATACCAAATCGTCTCCACGACGTCCCATTTCTCCATCCCTAACAATGTACAGTATCCCGTAAATTTCTCACTCGGCTGCTATGACTCCACACCACTACTGCTTCATATGCAGGGTGTGGCTTTAATAATGTAAACGTAACAAGCACGAAATGAGTAACATGTTTTATTAAAAGAAAAACTTATTTAAGTTACAGTATTATTAAATAATGTTTTAAGCATATTAACATTAATTTTTCTAATAAAATACCTATAAAACTTTATTATTTTGTGAGTAAGCCTTGTGAGTAAAACTAGTTCATAATTCAAAGACCATATCTTAACACAGTATTGATGAATTAACACTATTTACAAGAATATTACCGCTGATAAGAAGCAGTCGCACATAAATTATCTATTTCAAGCTAGTCCTAGATTATTTTTAAATGCTAAAGTAAAAAATTTGTAAAAGAGCTTAAAGCCGCAGCGGGTATTGAATACCTGCTATCACAATGCGCACCTGGAACATTTACTGCACATAAAATATGTAACAAACTCCACAATGGAGGTAGTATATTATATTGTCTAAAGAAAGTTTTGGTTTCCTTTAAAGTTAAGTTATTCAAATGACAGTTATTAACCCGACAAAAGAACGGAGGAAGATATTACAATGTTTTTCATAGCAACGTCGCGTGTTATGAGTATCAAAAGAAGAGGAGCTAGAAACTATCATTGGTTATATTATATACTAGTATTAATTTAAAAAAAGCTTCATAAATAATTTATCAATTATTTTTATTCGTTAAATTGCAGTAAAATAGTCACTTAAACTTTTTATATTATTTATTAAAACAAATAGAAAAGTGAGTTGTCTTCATTGTCTATAAAACCAGTTTAGCGGTGGTTAAAAAACATTTAGGGACCATTGTGGGTGAATCAGCCTTTTGATTTATTCAGCTTTAGTAAATTTTAAAGTTACCGTAGCTTTAGATCAAAATTATTATGGAATTGGATGACTCACTATTTATTTGTCTATCTAAAAACAAAAAAGTGTTATGTCTTGATATTACGTTACGGACAGATAGTTCTATATGATTTTTATGTTTAGATATATTATGTATCACAATTTATATAGTAAGTAATTAAGTACTATATTTGATTAAATTGAGGTCAAAGTCGTTGGTTACATTGAATTATACAGTATATATTATATTGTTTAACAGACACTTATCAAGAATAAACTACTGCTTAAATCAATTGACTAAAACCAAGCCAAATAAGCCAAGCCACCAAGCATCAAACAGAAGAATTAAAATAAAGAGCATATAGAAATTCGATAAAAAAATTAAAATTAGATTTTTTTATTAATAATATATATAATAATTTTAGACTCTTTCCGAACCCATTCGTGTTCCTTAGTCACTTGTTTAGAGCAATATAGAATCCCGGAGTGAACTGGACGGTCAATATTACCTATTCACATTTACGTACCGAGAATACCCAGGTAACTATTTACTATAACATTTGTGTATATAATTACTGTGATTGTGAAATCTATTGAGGAATAGATCACAGTCCAGTATCACTATATCAAACAACTTCATAAACTACGTTCGTTAAATAAATTCCTCTGCAACATTGCATTCCAAAGTCGCACCTGCAACTTGGCCATGACAGAGTCAGTTTAATACGTGTAACTATTGTACATGAGATATCATAATACAAACAGTTCCAATAATATTTATGATCAATTTAATTATAAAAGGCACTTATGAAGAAATAAAAAAAGGTACTTGAAATTACTGTAGCTTTATTACGAGTATATCCAGAAATTAATTATTTATATCAACTTTTAAAATATGTTTGTTCTAGAATCATCCTCAAATTCTTTATCGATTTAAAATAATATGAATACAGAAATAGAATATATCTGAAAACTAAACAATATAAATGAAAAGGTTCATTGCAGTTTTTGGGTTTTTACATAAATAAAATTGTTTAATTTATTATAGTTACAGACTCTCACTCGTTCTACCACAGTTCTACTACGAGTGTTTTGATTGAATAGTGAATGGATGTTTACAGAATGTCGAATACTTAAAATATTAACACTCTGGTCTGTTATACCTGCTATACTTTATGTACAAGAAGTTCTTGTAAATCTTTTAATAATTTTACAAGATTTAATATTATATGTAACGTTTTAGTTCAATTTTAGACATTGAAATCAGATGTTAAGATTTTTTAGGTACAATTGTAATCATAATGTCCATACATGGCTTTAAAAATCAAAATTAATTGTATGGCTTGTAAGTTGCTCTTTAACTAGCTATTGTTTAGTATGAGATGCAAGTTTTTCTCTCAGGCAATATTTTTTAGTCTTTAGCAATTTATGCTAAACTGATCGATTTTCATTTATCGTCTAACGAAAGACAGATAACTAATATCATCAATACCTGACAGTCTCTAGCAGCTCGATGTTTATCCCTAATAATCCCTAATATCCGAGATGCATCTCGACCTCTTTCATATTGGATTCCGGTTTGAACCGGAATTATGTATAGAAGATTCTATATAAAAGATATTTCGTTTATTTATACTAGTACATATTAGATTTTTAATGCCATTATTTAGTATATCGTGCATGTCTTCGGAAGATAGTTTAATGACATCTGTTGAATTATATTAATTCAACATTGTCAAAAAATATTGTTTCACGAAATCACTGATTACTTGTTCTAAGATTATTGATTGTCTTTGTTCCGAGGTGAATTGTAAGATATTCTTTTTTTAAGTAATAATGAAAATAAACCAAAAACAGATCAAACATATCAGAGACTTATAAAATAATAGTACACAATGTTATGCATTTTAATAAATAATTAATTTTTGAAACATCATTCGACTGATATGATATGATCTGAACAGTTTAAGAACTTGGCTCTTGAATACATCATGTGAGTACATTATTACAAAGTACCTCATACAGCGTGTACTCGAAATATGAAACTTCCTTCATAATACATGCAGCATATAACGTCTTCTATAACCCTGTACTTTCTGTAGTGTTTAACTTGACTATGAGAGAGAGAGACTATGTCTCGAAGATGATAAACTAATATTCTAAAGAGGAAAATAAAATACATATATTTATATGGGTATGTGTGTGTGTTAATATGAAATATAGGTTATTACATGTTAAACATGAGATTGGTTGATAAGTTAATAACAATTTATTACGATTTTTCACAAAAAAATGGTAATAAATTGTTTGATGGTAGTTTTGTAATTAAAGGTTAGCTTATTAAATATATTTTTACAGATTTTCCGTTGTAACATAACATAAACTAATTAAAATAAAAATAAAAATAAGCAAAAATTTAATAAACACTATAAACCTCTAGTTTGAGCTACAAGTTGCACCAGCGTGTAATTCAAATACATTATAGATAATTAGTTTATAAACCATGTATGTTTGTATGTTAACTCTTTCAAATGATTACATTCTGATCACTGACGCGGACGTTTGACTACTCAGTCGAGCGTTGTTCTCAACTAGCGCGTAAATAAGTCACTTTATATAATATTGTAACGAAAAATAAAGAAACGGGAATTAATTTGTATTATTGTATTTTAAATTTGTACTGTTTTATAATGTTTGACTGTTATATATTTTATAATGTTAACTATTATTAAAATGACTCTGTCTATACAATAAAAAATATTTTCAAAGTTTTATACCATCGTCGAAATCAAATAAAAAATAACATTAACGCTGTACATAGTATGTTATTATGTATATAGTATGTTATTATGTATATAGTATGTTATTATGTACTGATACTTAACAAAAGAATCAAGTAATTAATATTGTTTATGTTTAATTAAAGGGCTGTTTGTAAACAAGACTACTTTATCATTTCGTATAAAACCACTAATTGAGAATCCATGTTGTCCCTAAAGTACTGTGTCCGTCTTCAGGATACCATATATGCAATTAAGGATGTCCGTCTGTTTGTTGATTTACTCTTTAATATTTTGTACACAAAGTTAAAGGGCCTACTTTAAATACTAATAACACGAAAACTAGAACCTTTTTTTTTTATCGTTGGAAAAATCCGTTACGGATACCCGCCGACCAAGAAGGTGATGGCCGGAGGGTTATGTGGGACTACCCGGCAGCATAGAGGACGCTGCCATTTCTTAAGGTTACCCACTAAAAAACCAACGGTTGCCCTCAATGCCTTAATGGGACGCCACGGGATCGCTTGCGCACTCATCGTGACACGAAAACTAGAACCTACGTACTTTAAGATATATTATTATCTCTTTAAAATTAAAAAGTGTCTAAATAGTGTAATAATAATTGTGTAGGACTGCGACTTCTCAAACACTTCTGCACAGTTTGAAACATTGGTTTATGTTTTCAAAAGAATCTTGATATCCCCTCGTTCCCATGTAGATGACTATTTAATATGTTGTAAAATCAAGACTCTTACACGCACACAGTAGATCAGTTGACTCAGTTGGTAATCAATACGCCTATAGACAAATAAATAATAACATAAAGGGTCAGAACACTGTGGTTGTATAACATTATGGTCGCGTAATGACCATTAACTACCTTGGTAATGTGTAACATAAAGTAATACTAGATTTAAAATATTTCAAAACTTTCATTGAAATAGAATTTTGTTTGTTGTTGATTTTGATTTCAACATATTATATCTTATAAAAACAAAGCCTAGGAAAATTTATATCCTTTGTTTTATATGTAAGTCCATGAATAAATGACCGAGTCTTTACTTTATAACTATAATGTCAATCAGATGTCATAATGACATAAATTATTTTATAGTTTGTTTTAATTTGTATTTTCCCACGATAAGGACATGTCGTCAGCTCCTTACTCCTAACTTCTTTAATCAGGTTGAATACATAAATAAAATTTACTGAAGTATACTTTTAGCAGTTCAGGTTCAAAAACAAATAAATAACTGTGTACTTTTACTGTAGAGTAATAAAGAGATCATCTGAAAATTAAGTTTAACTATGTTATGAATATTTTTGTGTTCACTAAAAGCACTGAGTCTGTAGTCTATAATATAAAACTTTATTGTTCTTTTCCTACTTTCCAAATTCAGCAGCAGAATCTTAAACTAGGACACGCATACAAATATCTTGATTAATATTCACTAGCTATATATATATATATATATATATATATATATATATATATATATAAACGCGATTTCCTTATATATATGTATATATATGTATATAAGGAAATGTGTTTCTATAAGAGTCAGGAACGAAAAACCTTTATTGGAAAGGAAAGTTATTTTTAATTAGGAAAAAGTAAATAATATTTTGCTTAATGGAGTGTCGATTGGTAACTTATAAATAAAAAGAAGAGATAATAATAATAACAAGAGAAATGTTACATTTACATTCTTTCATTGATAAATAATATCATTGTACCGACCGCTTCCGTTTGTTCAACACAACACTGAATATATGACAAATATTATTGAGAAAATATATTTTTTAAATCAATATTGTGTCTATTAATTATAATAGACCAGGCCTTGTCTCAATTATTTGGTGTCGGCGCAATACAACAATATCTTCTATACTATTTATCATTCGTTATCTCAGTGGAGACCTGTGCCTTGTAATATCATTTTTCAAGCACCCCGTCCACGTCTCCTTTGGTTGTATTTATTAGGCCTTATTTGTTTAAACATATTGGTACCACTTTACTTCAAATAAAACTAAAAAATGACGTAATAAGATAAATATGTAAATAAAAGAGTGACGTAATAAAAGGAGGTAAATAAGGATCACTAAATACAATATTTAATTCATTCGGACTCTCAAAAACTCTATCTACTCTCAGAAGAATCTGCATTCTTTTTACAATTGTGCGTCAATAACTTTGTAACTGCAGGTCGGTGCAAATTTAATCACCCTTAAAGAATGAAGGATCTGTATCAAGGGTGAATATGTCTCAAGCTGGTATTCTTATTTCGGAGTCGGTATCACACAAAGTAGTAAAGATTCAATGTAAGTTTTTTAAGACATATAACTAACCCGGTATCAACGACAGCGGTATGAAGTCACAGCCGCACGTTTGTAATGCAGTCCTATAACTATTTCTATTTCTTTAGATGATAGTTCTAATTTGATAGTTGTGGTGTCGTGACCATATAAGTAATGATATCGATCGCATATATTAATTACAGTGACGATTCATCAGATTTTGATTAAAATAAATATATAAAGATTACCTGTCGTTATAATTATTGCCTTTCATAGTCGAGTACCTACCTATACCTACTTATTTTACAACAGCTTCTAAAATTTTAAAGAAATTGCCATCATCAATCAAGAATTAATACGTATACATTAACATCTTGTTATGAAAATATAATATTAGTTAATAAATTTGTACAAAAGTATCGGGCAGTAGTTTAGTTTCGTACATTTTGTAAAAAAAACCGTGTCGGTTATCGTGTTATGTTAGTCGATATGGTTCCAAACCTATCAGTTTCTTCGACTACGGTGTAACCTTGTTCGTGTATAAACGTCATATTTTTATATAATAGTGCATACATAATATAAAAAGGACTATCGATCAAGTTTTCACATGGAGCTGTCATCGAGAGCTTAAAAAATGGAAATAGTATAGATTATCGTTAACTACTGAACTTAGAAACTTGGAAAAGAGTAGGAAAGTTGTATGCTTGAGACTTAAGACTACGTGCTGATTGTATTTGTAACTGTTTTTATTTTGATTAAATGTTTTAAAACAATACTCATTTAAAGTCAAAATATTTATGAAAGCACATTCATCCAGCATCTTCCAGTCCTAGTTCATAAAATGATGAATATCAAGTTAATTAATATATTTTATGGAGAGGAAACAAATCCTTTCGTTTAAAAATATATAATTAATAATAATAATTTGAAAGAGGTTGTTATTAAAATATGCACGTGATGCTTATGAATATCTTATCATCCTAAATGGGTTAAGATGGTGAGATATTCAGCTATTCTAATAATAAGATTATTTATTAAGGAGCTAACTTAATAAATACTTTACACAAGTTATATAAGTAACGATAAGTATCTAGAGGTAAGTAATAACTAAAGGAGGTGGGCTGATGATAAGGTAACGTCAGAAGGTAAAAGTTATTGAATATTTTACATGTTTTGTATGAACATCAGTATTTTGAGACAATAGTATCCGAGTGCAGTCAACACGGTTCTAAATACTCAAAAACAATAATACAAACAATAATAAAAGCATACAATTTTAGAACATTACTATAGCAATAAGAACAACATTATATGTGTTATGTGACGAACAAAGCACCTGAATACAAACACACATACACAAAGATATATGTTGTGACATAACGTTATATTGTTACATGTATACTAATATATAAACCAGTTCACTACATTGTTGTTTGTATCACTCCGAGGAGGTACTTATTTGAGATATAATAGTTTTAGTAGGTATTTATTATTTAGTAATTGTCAAGAAATATTAGAGGTTAAAAACATGCCCATAGTATTCTGAATTACTCAAGCATTGACATCTTTGATGACGAATTAATTATTTAAATTGATACAATGGATTCTCCGGTCCTATCTCTATCTATCTTGCAGTTACATGGTTAGGTTTTAATCTCAAAGTAAGTTCTAATACTTACATTTTCGAATAAATTGTTATGGATTAGGTCTTGACGCCGCAGAATACCACAAGAAATCAATGATTAGGGCTTACTGTCTAAAGTTAAGTGCGACATTAAACTTGCATTTTTAGAGGCTAAGACTATATCTTGCAGTTACATAGTTAGGTTTTTATCTCAAACTAAGTTCTATTACTTACATTTAAGAATAAATTGTTATAGATAAGGTCTTGACGACGCAGAATACCACAAGAAATCAATGACTAGGGCTTACTGTCTAAATTTAAGTGATACCACAAATAAATTGAGTATTTCGGGTAGACGCCTTTCCTACGCTCCAGCTGTACCGGGACTAGATATTTAATTTTTGGTTTATAAAATCCCTTTATTTGCATTAACCATTGATCTTTGATTACATTATTACATTATAGCGTGATATTAAACCAATTACAGTCACTTTAATATACAAGTGAAATAATTGTTATTTAATTATTAATAAATGACGTGTATTACATATACCTCATTGTGATAATTAACCACAGACGACCAGCGAATTCTGATTCGCTGAACTGGATTAAAATTTGTAACCAGTACATACTTTATATATTTATATTTATTTATTCCTCATTTACAGATTATAAATTTAAGTTGATTTAAAAATAATTAATATTTTAATGAGGACCATCGAACTGGTTATTGTTCAGGTAAAAATCACCTGTTATTAATAATTACGGATATAAAGTTATATTTAAAAGTGTAAAATGAAATAAAACTTAAACCCATTAAAATCCAATCTGAGTTCTTGAACAGCACCTCCTCTTCACCGCGGTCTGCGTGTTCAGTGAGATGAACGTCACTTGGTGTGTCACAATAATATATTTAGTCTCATTTAGATAATTAACTGCAATAACCTTCTAAATATTAATTTAATTATACATTTTATTTTACTGTTTTATTTTAGTTAATCCCAATAGGTTATTCAAGAGACAAGGGTTAATTTTGTTGGTGATATATTTTAGTGTAGCAGCTGACAGTTTGGTCATCCTTGACACATTGTTGGTCAAACAGTGTCCGAGTCCAAACCACAACTATGAATTTAATGTGAAGGTCGTCATTAATGATAAAATTTAAAACATAAATATTAATTCACTTTAGTATTTTCAAATAAGAAACTTAATTGCATAACATAACTTACATTTAATATACTACTTTTTACTTTAAAATAATACTCACTAACTCACTGCTATCTAGTAGTTAGTCATCTTACATGTAAATGTAACTAATACTTTTTTCATTTACCTACTTTTAAACAATATGAAAATACTTAAGGAACTTTACTTATGGTCATATTTTTAGCATCCCTTGTTATTGTTACGTTCAAAGCAAACTGAAACAAAGCAGAAATTATTTAATGAAGGCACTGTGTGGAGGAAGAAGCTCCGTCTTAAACACACAACCAGCTGGTTTGTAATTGTTGTCGTTACTTTATTAATTACGACTGAAGAATCACATATTTTAATGAATTCATTGATTAACTTTTCTGTTTCACGACACTTGCAACATAAAATGCGAATTTAATAATTTACAGATCATCATTGGGATACTTTTCCAAAGAAAAATTTTTGTAAATTAGTTTATTCAAATTCAAAAGTCAATATTGTTTCATAATCTTCGTATGATCAATTCTTTGACACTAAATGTTTCACTAAAATATTTTAAACTTCCAATACGTTCTGGTAAAATATTTGAAAATCATTTTTATGACATTCCCTCTTTGTCAGTGACAGAAATTTCATCAAAAGGTAAGTGTATAGCAGCTATTGACAAAGGTTTGGAAGAGAGCAACGGTCTCTGGTTCAGTGCACTTACAACATTTTGTATACATATATATACATATTTGTACCTATAAATCGGTAGCTATTGATAAGGTAAAGTTCATCATTTATTGAAGGAGAGGAGAGAGAGAGAGAGAGAGAGCGCTGCAAATGATTTAAATGAATGTTTTTTATCCTCCCACCGACTGATTAATATAAATAATCTTAAGTCATTACTCCGAGGTCACTCGGCGGGAGATAGAAGAGCCCCGCTATGCACTGAGTTTGTATAATATCAACAGACAAATATAAGACGCAGTGTTCCTCAACACTCACACTGTTAACATTAACAATGTAGTTGATTAACCATTACATATTAATAATTGTTTTTGCATATTATAATGCTTTCATTTAAACGTTTCTTAAAATAGCGGACTTAATTTTTTCTATAAGATTGCACTGAGATGACATTTTACGTATTACCGTTCTCAACTCAGGGAGGTTTGTAAAATTGCAAATTATTAAAACTGCACAAATCCTTATCCCATTAAGTTGTTTTTTATTAAATACCGTTTTAACACCTACAAAACATTTTTTAAATTATTAAAATTGGACATTCCATTCAAAAGTCCACTCCGACAAGATCGGTATGTACGCGAGTGATACCGCGGGGCATTATTAGTTTATCATGTAGATACATAAACAATTATTTAATACAGAAGTATAATAGTTTAAGTAAGGAGTCGACCTTAGCAGTGACAATTGAAGCATTTTAGTCTTTACAGTGAAGTAATAAGATTCACAAAATATGTATTTATAATAAATATTTAAAAATAACAAAAACATCTTTTACGCAGCCACTTCAATGTAAAATGTAGTAAGTGTAAAAGAGATAGGAATAGATAGTTTTGTTTCTATTCCTTATTGTATTTGTACTGACGTAATAATAAGTTAACGACTAGAGCTGGACCACTATTGACTGTGTATTTATATTATATTACTTCACTGTGTGTGTTTATCACCTAGCGCGTCGGTTTAGTTCAAAGTATTATAAAGCAGCGCGGCGCCGCCTGACTCCGCCCCTGAAGGTCACAGGCGTTGTATTTATATTATATTACTTCACTGTGTGTGTTTATCACCTAGCGCGTCGGTTTAGTTCAAAGTATTATAAAGCAGCGCGGCGCCGCCTGACTCCGCCCCTGAAGGTCACAGGCGTTGTATTTCCTCGTAATTAGTGACGCGGCTCTTTACGATTTGAAGATTTTATAATTATCGATTTATTAAATTAACCGATATTTTAGCACTTTAATCTTAAGTTACGAAGTGGAAAGAAGTCTCAGCCTTTCTAAAGTTCAGAGGTAAATTAACAAATAATTGTTTTATATTATTACAATTATTTGTTTATTTTTTTATAAAATAATGTTTGAAACTACCTAAGCACATGTAAGAACATGTCAACTGCACCAGCTTATAAATGTAAGAGTTATAACGGTGTGGTTACATTCTTAAATAAAAATATAAAAAAAAATTTTACACCTTTATACAAACCAATCAAAAGAAAATATTGTTTTTCTATCTATCGATTTAAAAAATCTATTTATCGATTAATGTATCTTAGATTCCCATCCCTAGTGCCGCCAATTACTAATTTGTTAGTTTCCGTGAAGGCTCCTTGGAGGTGACATGTGTAATTGTTTCATTTAATTTTCCCGTGAATTAAACTATATGCAGTGATAAGTTTATGTCACAGTTATTATTATAAATTTATAACGAACTTTCTTTGCAATCGTAAAAACATTAATTGGACAAAGGATACTGCGTGCTGCGTGTAAGAAAACTATGAAGTGAAATGTTTAACACCTGACTTCACGCCAATGTTATTTAAGGTAGAATTAATAGATGTATTAAAATCACGTAATATATGTCTTCATGAAACTAAAAAAGTCATTTATGTGTACTTAGGAATCATCTTTTGCATTATTGATAATGGCGGCCATTTTGAAAAGTTTAAAACATTTTACGGGGTTGTTATAAATTAAACTATGAAATTTAAATAATATAATAGTATTAATATTATAATAATTAATATTAATAGTCTTATAATATTATTATTATTTAATATCATAAAACATAATAATATAAATTATTATTATATTTAATATTATTTTATATTATTGTGCATTAATAAAAGACAAGAATATTTACATAATAAAAAACAAGATCTATCAGCAACCCAGAAAATAATAAACGAACCTGACCCCTTTATATGCTAATGCACAACGCTATCAGCCATTGCACAAAGACTTATGAGGTCATTGACTTCTATTAAATAAACACGCATAATGCCTTTGGAGAACAGTACTTCACATCTGAAAAACTAATTAATTAATATAATTATTTTTATTTACAATTTTTATATAAAGTTACTTATATAACATTAAAAAAACTTGTATTCATTTTATGTATATTGTTTTCATAGTATATTAAACTAAGAATAAAAAATATACAAATGCCCTTATTGTTGAATTAAAGGTTTTGGGTTAGATTCCAACCATTTCTTTGACTTGTTCCTGTTACAGAGATTATAAAGTCACGCGGGAGTTTTTATTTAAATAAAGGTTAAAACAGAAGAATTATTTAATAACAAATGCATTTCGTAACTATTTCTTTCTCTAAAAGGTCAATAAAAGCTTTTAGCAAAAAGACCATCATCGCATTTTTTTGTGTTGCTTATATCTAAATTTTCTAGTATATTTTCCTGTTTTTGTGTGTGCAATAAAAATATATTTCTCTACCTGAGGAAACCTTATTCTAAATGGCATCTGTAGGAATCAGAACGGTATGCATTACTATAAATCTATTCTTATATCTCTCCTTCAACTCGCAAGATACTCCTGAGGGACGCTTCAAAATGTTACATTAAAAGTGTATAACTTGTAAGAACTTTCTCAATCTCGTTTATAATTTCTTTGTATATTGTTGCCCGGTTTTAGAACACGGTTAATTAAATGCCGGATAATCTTTGTGTAAGTTTTGTAAGAACAATGTTTGTCTAAAGTAATGGCAAGGGGTATTGTGAGTCATCCTTGTTCCCTTTGTCCTTGAGATGTATATCCCAATTACAACGACTTGTGCGAATGAAAATATTATTAAAAAAATATATTCTAATTCGTTATGAGATAATTCATTAATAATAAATATTTTATTTAATACTTACTATACTTTTAAATGATTTTTCTTGAATATCTAAACTCCATTTTGATTTCAAATTTCAAAATCCCTGGCTACAGTAAGAAACATAACTTCATAACTTTGCTCTTAGAGACATTGTTCCATATTGCTTATAGATCTTATCAACTCGAAGTAGTTCTGGTAATAAAGGGTCATGTAAGTTTAAATAGAACCTAATAAGTAGGTAAGTAAATATTACATATACTTTAAGATAATTTTTTTATTAAATGGTCTCAGTATCATATTATGCATCTGATTTAATTTAATACCAGTATAAAATATTTAATTCGGTATTGGTATATGATCAATTAAAATAAATATTTTAATTTATTTTTTAAATAGCTAGCCGTCTGAAATGAACGCATCCCGCTCATATATAATAACATTTTCTTTCAAATTCAAATTCAAAATATTTTTATTCAAGTAGGCATTTACACGCACTTTTAAATCGTAAATTATTACAAAACAAAAAAAGGTCAGTGTTGTCAGTCCGTAAGTACTGGCTCGGAATGCTGATCTGTTGAGAAGAGCCGGCCAGAAACTCAACAGTTGCTCTTTTCAAAATCTTAAAATCAATCAATCAATCAAATCAATCAAAACAATCTTAGGTGATGTACATCATAATATAAATCCTGCAAATGATTCAATAACTTAAGTTCCACATATTTTAATCCACTTAAAACTCTTGAACGCTATAATAAGATTTATTTAATAATAAACTTTTGATTTTATATACATAAACAAGTCGATACCGTATTAACGTCCGTTAATTGTCTAACTTTTCTAATTGCAAAGACGGCGGAGCTGAGTTTGGCTGCGAGTGTTGAGAGATGGGGGTTCCACTGGAGCTGTTTATCTAATGTTATACCTAAGAATTTTGTTGAGTCAATCAATTCTAACACTTCATTGTTAAGGAGCAAGTTAAAATTTTTATTTCTTACATTAGGAAGTGTAAACTCTATGCATTTAGTTTTCTTAACATTTAACACTAAATTATTAATTTCAAACCAATGAAGGACTCAATTTTTGTTAACTATAGCTTTTCTATAACGGTCTAAATTGTCCGCAATTAAAAGTAAATAGAATAAATTGTATTCATGTTCAAAAAGGCCAACTGTGCTGAATTTATTTTCACCCCATATTTAAATGTTTTAGGTGGACTTCAGAACATTTTGCTTTATCGAGTACATTTCTTAATAAAATAGACTTTGCAGTTTCTGACATTTCAAGATGAGTCAATGAGTGTTTTTATTTATTATTTATTTATTTATTCTTTATCATATAATAATACACCACATGATTTTGTTAAGGGATATAAATATATAATAGGACGCAGTAAATATTTTATACTTGTATTTCAGAAATTTAATACTCTTAGTTTTTGTGTTTTTGTGTATTTTTTGTGTGTTTTTGTGTTAAAATGATGAAGTAGCAGAAATATTTTTCTCAAGCACTTTTCTAAAAAAATAACTATGATACAGTATTTCTTATATTTAATGCGAAGTTATTTCTTTGTTTCAAGTCACTGCCGTTATTATGTAATAAATTTTATTATAGCCGTAGTAAATTTTATTAAAAACGTCAGTCGCTTTACTGGATCACTATCAACACGTATAAATCGTTTAAGATAATCTTCAAACGGAGCCTTAAATTCAATTATTCATCGACTGGCCGTGTGTGTGCTTTGCATACGTCTCGGTGTCTCGCCTTTGATACAATATGAATAAATCTGAACCAAGCTCGTACTTCATCACTATATGGCAATTATTCCAACTATTAACAATCTATAAAATTCAATAAAACTGAAAGGTCTGTTTGTAATTCCAAATTAACAGTTTTTTACTAATTGCATATGAAAGTATATACATACGGTTGGACCACTTTTAAAAGCATTGATACTGGCGGATACTTGATATTATAAGGAATAAATTATTGTATTTAAAATAAAAATCCGCGTGACCGAAGACACGGGCACTGTTAGTGTCCACTAAAAACATGTTATAAAAATAATTAATAGGTTAAAATCATAATTAAACATAATATAATAAACTGTATTAAGATCTTATTAAAATGTTTTATTAAAAAATGTAATACCCCATAAAAAATTGACGAGAATTAACATACTTTTAAATAGTTAAGTAGACGTACAGCGGTGTAAGGAGAACTTCAAAACAAAACCGCTTTAAACAATTTAATGCGCGACTCGCTGCGGGCTCCGTATAACATGACAAAAATTTACACGTAAAAATATTTCAACTGAAGTGACATTGGATATAATAATTAATAATAAAATTAGCTTTGCATCACTGATATTGCAATTAAAACTCTTGTTATAATTGATGTGTGTGTGATTCCTATCGTTAAACAACTTTGAGTAGCAAAATAATGTATAATGGTAATGCTTACTAATAACAAATAATTAAAATACGTGTGTTTTAATATAAAAAGCAATATTTATATTTTCAAACATTTTAGACACATTCTAACCAAGAATATAATCTCTATGTCGAGTAGGCTTACACATATATCGTCCAGAGCAATTAATAAAAGTGGGTTAGTATGGACTTAAAATTTAAATCAAAGTATAAAACATACGTAATAACATATACTTGGTACAAGTACTTTGTTGAATATCTTCAAGTTCGAATCTCATTAATGTAATTTTTTTTTATACATTGACCTAAATTTTGAAGATCTAAAGAAATAAAATTTGATTTCAAATTACTGTCAGAACTATCTTTTTGATTTTTTGCAAAGTCAATATAAATTAAATTAATTTGAGATTAAATGAAATATATTTTTGCTTGTTATTTACATGCGGAAGTAAGTGATTTAGACACTGGCAGATACTAAGTGTGATAGTTAACGATAGACTACAGTAGAAGACTATAACCATAAAAGTTTTAATATTACTTTACAGAATAAAAGCTATTCTTAAATTCTAAGGAAACTCTGTCTTTACTGACAGGTTTAAAGGTAACTTCAAAAATATTGAAAAGATTCTCAAAAGTAGAAGTACACTAATTTACGAAAAAACAGACGTTTAAAAAATATTATTTTCTATATATTTATCTACATATCATTTATTTGGAATAAGAATGACAAAACAGCTGCTGGTTGATATAAGTTGTAAATTTTTGTCAAATAAAAAATAAATCATTAAAAATATGAACATAAAATAGTCTTTTTAATTTTTATTTCTATATATATTATTTATATGTAAAATATAAATGTATTATTATATATGTAGAAATGAATATATAAAATATATAGTATTATACAAATTTGAACGTAAAATAAACTCGTGTATCAGCCTTCCGTTAATCTCTACGTAATAGAGTTTTATAGTTAGTTTTACCAACTTGATAGGTAAAGTTGATTATAATGAGAATAGAGAATTAAGCTTTAAAACGATAATTGTTCTAAAATTTGCGGACTACGGATGCTACAAAACCAATATGTGTTAATAACCTCTCTAACTACAGCGCACGATTCCGTCTGCTCTATACACCAGTAGTCACTACACGCACTAACAACACTAACTGCAGTCTGCAGATTAATAAGTAAATATTTGTAATTTGAAGTTATCTTTATCAAGGTTATCCCACATTAGTTTGTTTTGTAATTATTGTATTTAGTAAATTTTAACCATAAATATACCTTAAATAAAATATCAATGTCTGATTGGGAATTATTAATTATGAAATAATATATTATCATTATTAACTATTGGTAATATAATTATAAACTATTGGTATATACCGCGTCTCATACACAATGTAACTCACCTTAGTTCATACAAGTATAAAACTATATTTTATATAATTAGAAAACTATTTGAACTCCAAATATTATATATTATTAATACTAAATTTTACATGAAACGTTTTCTATTTATTTTAATTATATTTAATATATATTTTTAATAAAATCTGAATAGAGTGCATCGTTATCATCCTCATGCTATTCATAACCTGTGAGTGATAGTTAACAGCGCGGAGTACATCGCGATAGAATCACTCGACTCAATACGTAACTGAATTAAGTGTTCACTGGAGTTATAACATGTCATATATATGATAATCCAATATTCAATATTAGGTCACAAATACATAACCATTATAATAGATATTTTTAATATTAATTAATTGATTATATTCAATCACAGCTGGAGACTGTACCAGTTTGAACAGGACAGTTCCGTCTTACAGAAGATTGTTTCACAAACAAGAGATGCGTTATCCTCTTCTCTTCCTTTATACCTAGTCCTGTATTCCTTTCCAGCAAAGTACTGATCAGTAAATCTGTATATATATATATTTATGAGTACCGACACCGCTTGCCAACAAGTACAAAGTACTTACAACAAGGGATATCATGTAACTGTAGTTAATTAACTAATTAAAGATACGTCTGATCTGTACGTCAATAAACAGTTTCAGAGGTTTGCTACTTCTATAACTGGTTCAAGACACGCGATGATGCATGAAGCATGTATTAATGTAGTAATTTCATATGATAATATATACACTACGTATCATTCATCAACATACTCGTTATGAAATAAGTTAAAATTACAAGAAATTTAACAGTTTTTTTAATAATAACAGTTTTAAAATATCGTGATCCAACGTGGAGCACATATTTAAACCAAATGTTTGGCATTAACAACCTATATTTATTATCAAACACACTCACGCACTGACACACACATACAAACATGTAATATATATCCATATGTTATTCTACTCTTTACATTGTGACTCTACGACTTTCTATTGTAAAATATTATGGAATATATATATTATTACTTTATCATCTTCAAGACAGAGTCTCCTAAGTTAAACACTCTGCAGTTCAAGTTCCAAGTTAAAACTACTTTCATATTTCGAGTAAACGCAGTATGAGATACTTTGTAACAATGTATTACATGATGTATTCAAGAGCCCAGTTCTTAAGCTGTTCAGAATATCAGTAGAATGATGTTTCCAAAACCACAATGTGTACCATTGTGGATTAACTTATAAAAAAAGATTGTTTTTGATGTACATCTACTACTACTACTACTACTACTACTATTGTACTACATAAAGAAAGTATAGCGTTACAATTCCGAATCTCACAATCAATCAGCTAATAATTAATCTTAGAACAACTTAAGTGAGTGATTTTATGAAAAAAATATTTTGTTGAGAAAATTAATTTGATGTTATTAGATGAATGTTATTAAATCATTTAACAAAAACATATGCACAATGTCTTAAAAGCATTTAGATTATATATACGAGTATATATATATTATTATACTCACTGAATAAACGAATATCTTTTAAAAACAATCTTCTACACATAATGCCTGTTCAAACCGGAATCCAATATATAAGAGGCCCGGATGCATCTCTGATATTATTGCAATTGCCATGTCTTTAAGAAATACAATACAATTTCTCTAAGAGATAAATATCGAGCTGCCAGTGACTGTCATGTGTTGGAGGATATTAGTTACGAGTATCTGTCTTTTGAAAGACGATAAATGAAAATCGACGACGTATACCAATGTATTTACTTACATATATATAAAGGAAGCTTCTTTCACCTCAGCTGAAGATTACGTAAAAGGCTTTATATACCATCACTCTAGGTTTGGCTGAAACTGCAAAAGACTAAAAAATATTGCCTGACAGAAAAGCTTGCATCTCCTACTGAACAGGAGCTAGTTAAGAAGGAACTTACAAGTCATCCAATTAATTTTGATGAGTACCGCCTAGCACTGACAATATGATTGCAATTGTAACTAAAAAACTCTTACCATCTAAGGTCAATATCTAAAATCGCACTACAACAATATATATTGCATATACTTATACATTAAATATCCCAGATTATTAAAACATTTTCATGATCTTCTCATTCATAAAGTATAAAGTAAAGTGAAGTAAGTAAAGTAGGTATTACAGACCCGTGTGTTTAGTATCTTAAGTATTCAATATACTTTAAAGGTTCATCATTATTAAGACGCGTATACAGGTGATGTAATGAGTGACAAGACGATGACACGGAGTCTGAGTAGTGGGAGATGTGACCCTTCATGTCCACGATTGACGCGAGATTAATGTTAAGTTATTGTAAATTGAAATAAAATATTTAAAAATCGCTTATTTATCTTATTTAGTTTAAGACTTATTTTATTTCTATATTCATATTATTTTAAATCGATAAAGAATTAGAGGAAGATTCTAGAACACATGTTTTAACTGTTGATATAATTGATTAATTATTTTCTCGACATAACCATTACAATAACTCTTTTACTACTTTACTTCTTCATAAGTGACTTTTATAATTAAATTGCTCATAAATATTACTGGAATTGTTTTTTATTATGATATCTCGTGTACATTAGTTATAAATTTTAACATAATGCAACATAGTAGAGGATATCTTTTAATAAATAAGTTCATTAAAATAATTTCACTACAACGTGGTCTATTAAATTTTTCGATATAGTGATACTGGACTATGATATGTTCCTCAAAAAAATTACAATCACAGTATTCACAGACACTAATGAGACCCCCGTGTGGTGTTGCGTTCTCGATACCTCAGTTTCAACAGGTTGATATTGACCGTCCAGATCACACGAATGGATTAGAAAATGGTCTAGATTTATTAAATTTATATAATAATATTATTATTCATTAAAAAAAAAAACATTTTTGTTATCCTCACCAATTTTTGTATGATACTTATTTTAATTGTTATGTATGATGCTTACATAAATTTGTTATACTTTAATTTCATATGTAGAGATAAGATAAAAAAGATAATTAGTATAACATTACGACGAATTTAAAAAATAACAATTAATTTAATAATAGCTTTGATAGTGACAAAAGCTGTGCGTGATAACAAAAATTCGATTAAACTATTCGACTTTGTAATTCCAACGATAAGCTAATTTTGTCCTCATATTTCGCACCAAATTAGCACTAATATATATTATGTAAATGATAGATAACAATTTTTTTAATAATGATATTATGATTTTGGTTTACCTCTCTAAAATCAAGTACCAATATAAAATATCACTTTGAATGTGTGCGAGCTTTGATGATCTAAATTCCAAAATGGCAATATAAGTTTATACGTCGGTTCCACTCACCGTTTTACAGAGTGATCAAAATTGCATCGCAGGCATTTTTAATAAACAAAATATTTTTATTGAATATTTGCAAACACATTTTATGAAATTCTTCTTTGTCATGTGAAATTGCAAAATGAGATTTTTGTGAGAGGAAGAACATTAAGCTTTAAAAAGAATTAGTTCATTTTTGATATCACGATGTGAGATAAACGCGTACGTAAATTAATATTTTTTTTCTATAATTCTTATTAAAATACTACTTACTCGTATTTCTAAATCCTACATATTTGCAACTTTCTAAATTTATATTTATAACAATTTATATTTTTTTTATAAAGAGATTTATTTGTGTATATTATATACATTTTAATATCTTAAATATGATAGATATTTTAGGTATTATATATTATAAGTATATATTCTAATTATTATCATTATGTATTATTATTATTTAAATGTTGATACATCTAGAAAATCCATTTATAGTTTTTACAAATGAGCAATCCACATACATACATACACACAAACATACATTAGTATGGAGATCCATTCTCACAAACTGTATCGCTTATAATAATAGCAGGATTGTGTACTAAATATTTTTTGCCAATATTAGTGAGAACTGTATTTAATTTGATTTGTACAAAGTATTATTATGAAACTACCAAATAAATAATCTGTTAACACTATTACGTAATATACGACGACGACTTTAACGTAATATACACTCTGTTATAACATCAAGATATAATTAAAATACAAAATAAAAAGTGTAAAAGTTAAAATACCTCCATATTTTTTCTCATGGATATCACTATGTTGAAACTTTGCGTTTCATTTTTATTTATTTCAGTCCGCAGTCTGGGACAAATTTTTATAGTTATATTTTCTGAATTTATATACGTAGAAGTTTATGATTTGAGTGCCTGTAAATGATAGGTATACTTTATGATTTAAAGAGACCTTAATTTGACCAAATATATATTTTATATGAGGGACATAATTTATTATGTAAATAAGTTAAAGACCAATATTACTTTTGATCTCATGTGGTGGTGGTGATGGAGGTGGTGGTGGTACCTACTGGTGGTAATCTTTGGATTAAGTCACTCTCAGCATATTTCATACTTTCAGCAGTTCAGGTTTAAAAACAAACAAATAAAATGTGTATTTTTACTGTTGAATAATAATGAGATCATCTGAAAGTTAAGTTTAACTATGTTATGAATATTAATATACTCGTATTCTAGTCGAGTCTGTAGTCTTAAATATAATACTTTCTTGTTCTTTTCCTAGTTTCCTACTTCAGCAGTGAGATAATCTAGGACACGCATACAAATGTCTTGATTATTATTCGCTTGCTTCTTGACCGTGCGTTGTGTAGAAGTAGTATTAGGTTTGTCTTAAATATATTATATATTGAGAATCCGTATTTAGTACAAAGGTCAGGAATGAAAATAATATAATGAGTTTAAATTATAATTTATGATTATTACTATTTTATTTTTATCTAACAACAGTTTTATATTTGGTTTAAAAATCAATTATTTACACGAACATTACCGTGTTTGTTAAAGGTTTGAACGTTGACAATGAAGTTAATTGTTATCATAAAAAACATGAATAAGTAAGATGGTTGATTTTTTTGGTAGATTGTCTGGTGTCAGGAATTGTTAATTAAAATTTTGATTAAATGGGTGGCGGTTGAAGAAATTCTAAAAATGTATTTTTATTTCTACAAAAGAAAATCAAGTATCATATACAAGAGAGATGTTCATGGCATTTATAATATTTATTGTGAGTTATTCATATCTAATTTACATTATCTTCTCCGAAGCTGTGGTTTTTTTATTATATATAATAACATTGTATCACCCCTTTCGCTTGTTTAAGCTCTAAACTTTGGGTAAATAATTTTAAATTATTTCCAAATATTTAGAATTTAAACAGAGATAAATAAAATATGTTCGAATTCTGTTACTTGAGTTTGTATATTTTTGAGATATTATTACTTTTTTTTTTTTTTAAATGATAAGAAATTATATTTTCGATGAAATACTTATGAAAGAACTTCAATAAAACTACAAATTTAGTTATTAGTTAACTCATCCTTGAATAGAATAACACGGCGAAGGAACCAAATTTTACATTCTTGACTTATTATCATTTTGGGTAGACCTCGAAGAATTCGGTCTGCCCATTCATTTGTCCCCTACTTTCGAATTTTGGAAAAATTTCTTCACAGGAGGTCTCCTTATGACCGCCTGAGTCCGAAATGACCATTGGTCAAAAAGTTTTTATATATATATATATATATATATATATATATATATATATATATATATATATATATATATATATATATATGCGTGCGTGCGTCCAGATTCGACTTTTGTCAGCACGATAGCGGCCGCAGTTTCGCTCGGATCACTTTCAAACTTTGCATAAAAATCAACCATCCAAAAATGAAGGTCAAGTTCGTTAACCAGAGAAATCCGGTCACAGGGGGCGCTAGGGCCTCACTTTTTCTGATTTCAGTTTTTCGACCATAACTTTGTCCCTATACAAAGGAGATCAATCGCGTTTATATTATATGATGTCTTTGATAAATACCTATAACTAATGTAGATAAACCGAAAACCTAACTTCAATAACTTAGGGGTGGGGGTAAAAAAACCGAAAATTTTTGGAAAAAAAATCATAACTTTTTTCTGGTAAACATTCTTGCATTACAAGTATTTTTAATAGAAAGGTTATTTTTTACTCTAAATTTGGGTACCAAAAGTTTTTCAGTAAAAGATACCGTTTCCGAGAAAAAAAATTAAAACCACTTTTAGCTTGTAAATTTTAGGTAGGTAAAACCACGGCAACTTTTTTCTGGTAAACATTCCCTCCTCGCAAATTTTTTTAATAGAAAGGTTATTTTTTACTCTAAATTGAAGTACCAAAAGTATTTCCAAAAAAGATACCCTTTCCGAGAAAAAAAATTAAAACCGCTTTTTGCTTGAAAATTTTTGATGTAGGTAGTGAGTTATATTTTAAATGAGTTACACACGAGGTCTACCCACGCGTGTCCCCCTGCGGGCACGGATTTTTTCTATTTGTTTCGTACTGTGTGACGTTTATGCTCTAGCTATGGCTTTATTTGATATTCAAACAGATATAAAATATTAGAAAAATTTTAAAGACTATTTATTTTGAAAATTCAAATTGATATGTTTTGTGTTTCACGTGTGACTTGCATTTTTCGCGGTCTGATGCTTGATCTTCCCACTGTGTTGGATTTATGTCACAGCCCTTCAAGTGGCGCTTAAACACATCCTTATATCGCAGGAGTTGTCCACCATGCGTACGCTTGCCCTCCTGTAGCTTGCAATAAAAGATGCGCTTGGCCAACCTATCTTCAGACATACGCGAGACGTGACCACACCAACGAAGTTGTCTCATCATAAGGTACGACGCCATCCCACCCACATTGGCTCGTCTTAATACTTCTGTGTTCCGTATACGATCTGTCCAGGTGATTTTAAGGATAGTACGAAGACATTTGAGGTGGAAACGATCAAGTTGTCCGACATGATGGCGGTACTGAGTCCACGTCTCTGCTGAGTAAAGTATGTTAGGCAAAACTACGGCCATGTAAACAGCCACTTTGGTAGATAACTTGAGGTCATGGGAACTAAAGATCTTGTTGTTCAGTTTACCAAATAACGTGGCCGCAGCAGCGATCCTACTGTTGATTTCGCAGTCAATGTCACACTTAGCTGTTATCGTGCTCCCCAAATAACGAAAAGTATTGACCTGCTTTAAGACATCCTCACCAAGCCTAATGCTCATTGCCTTATGACCTTTAACATCCAGGAACATAACTTCCGTCTTTTTGAAGCTGTTTTTTAAACCGAAATTACAGCATTGCTCATGAAGAGTCGTCACTAGCAGCTAAAGACTTTCAGGACATTCCGCCACAAAACACAAGTCGTCTGCGTACATGATGTCCTTGATATCTGCATAGGGAACCTTAGTTTTGGCTTTAAACCAGGATAGGTTGAACAGGTTGCCATCAGTTCGATATTGAATGCGTACTCCTTCAGAAGAAGACTTAAGGACTTCCCGCACTACGATCGCAAAATACAAGGCGAACAGAGTGGGTGCCAAGACGCAGCCCTGCTTCACTCCACAGGTTACGGAGAAGAAGCTTTATTGTTCGCCGTCGACCGATACACAGCACTCCATGTCGTCGTACACACGAAAAAATACAACTGTAACTATACTATTATTAATTTAAATGTGTCTAAGACAAATAATGTATGTAAGATGAATCACAAGTAAATGAAATTTAATAAAATGAAATTTTTTAACATTGAAAACTTGAGTTTGGTTTAACGGCACCGTGATGTAACGAATAACATTGATCACAACCGGAGGAGGAGAATTGACAGGTAACGCAATTTGAACTTTGGACCCAAAAAACAGTCTGTCTATGGCGTGGCAGCTCTGTATTTTAGTTTAAGTTTTTTCAGTTTGTATGTTATTTGAGTATTTGATCCGCAGTGACTTGGTTTTAGATCCTACAATAAAAATCTTTTCCGTGTGAGTATCGTCACCTTCTCCTAGTGGATGAGTGGATTTATAAAATGTTTGATTATTGTTTGTTACAGTGTAATATAATTTATATTATCTATATATCTATATAATAATAACTAAGTACCAATGGTATTAGTGATGATTAAACGAACTGAAACCTCATATGCATTGTTAATGACGGTCTCAGTACCCTAGAGGATGATACCGCGTTACCTCCGAAGGGATATATTAAGCAATACTGTATTATATCAGTTCTGTTAAACGAGTACATACGAGTAGTTTAAACATGTTTTAATCACATTCTGGTAATATTTTAAAAATGTTTTTTTTCAACAATTCTTAAGATTTTCTGTCGCTTATTATATATTATATACCTCGTACTGATTGCTTAATTTTCAATATTATATTTATTCACTGACTATGTATAATATCTTATACCATTTTTATTTAATTTTCATCAAAAAAATAAAAATACCTCGTTCGACAGGGTCGATCGTGTTTGGGAGGGGAGGGTGACCTCTCTCACCTATTACAGGCCTACGTCGTGAGGGTACTCTTAGTTGCTCGGAGCACCCTTACACGGGGGGTTACCGCCGGAGCGTCACGGTGAGTGCGCAAGCGATCCCGTGGCGTCCCATTAAGGCGTTGAGGGCAACCGTTGGTTTTTTAGTGGGTAACCTTAAAAATGGCAGCGTCCTCTATGCTGCCGGGTAGTCCCACATAACCCTCCGGCCATCACCTTCTTGGTCGGCGGGTATCCGTAACGGATTTTTCCAACGATAAAAAAAAAAAAAAAAAAAAAGAAAAAAAAAGGGTCGATCGTGTTAGGTAGATTCTTGTCACGCGATTCTCGATATGCGAAGGTGACAATGAAACCGAGAATGCGATAAACATGTAATGATTGAATGATTTACTTTAGTTTAGATCGACAAAGAAAAACTAGTCAGCAATATTCTACTGGTCATTACGAATCCCCCCCTCCCAGCCCCCCCTTTCACTTTTTCCAAAAAAAAAGATACTACGTTTGTCCTACTAATTTATCCTATCGACCTGTGAAGTCAGATTTCGCCTACGATGAATTTGGACTGATGGATCATATATACATATATATATAGAGGGATATATAATTTTTTTTTTCGACGGATTCTCAATCTCCAGTTCATAAACGGCGTAGCGCCCCTACTTTGGGGTCTGGGTCCCGTCATCGCATCGATTGCAATAGGTAGATTCATTTTTGGAATCTACCTAAAAGTATTATGAAATGTGGTTTATAACAAACCATAAACATAGTTTCTGTAATGTAATTTATACCAATTACGATTTTAAACATACATTAGAATTAGGCTTAAATGTCAACTAAACGATAAGTTTATTTTATCATCCATTAAATACTGGGTCTATTTACCCCAAAGGAGTTTAATTACACACACAGACATACTAATTATGTTATAAATTCATTCTTAGGTAACGAATACATTAGAAATATTAGAAGACTTGGTTATTGATATCGGTTGATTATTTTACAAACGAAATCTGAACTTATTAACATATAACATTTATTATTTAGTCGACCCTTTCAATATTCTAAGCAGTCTTATAAACTCATAAATATGTGCCTTCAGTGTCTTTGACAGACATGCTTCAGAACTACATGACCTTCATGACGGATTGTCACGCTTTAGTATGCACGTGACTGTAAATTAAAAAAAAAATATTGTAATTCTGAATTATTCTTACATCATAATTGTTTTTTTTCGTTTCGTTCTCTTAGTGGTTCCAACTTTTACTACTGAGTGAATGGTCGCGATTTTTAATAAATTGTCTCATCCTCAAATTAGGTAAAGATCTTTAAAAATAATAATAATTTATGATAAAATAACACAAAAAAAAATCGTTTGTCTTTATTTTTTACACTAGGATCCGCCAACCGTGCGCGGCGGGTGTTGAGCTGAGCCCCTCTCCTTTCATCTGAGTAGCTACAGGAAATATTGATTTATTAGGACTAATTGTCACTTTCTAGCTCAGCACATTGCTCGCACGCGCAGGGCAGCTCCAATGTATTGTCTATGGCAGGCGTGATCTTTTTTTGATAACTTTTGAATGGCTAAACATTTTTCAATCTGTTTTAGCTATAACATCCGCGTTCGGCTCAAACATACATGAGAAAATTTTTAGCTAATTATCTCGTAACATTGTGGAGACAACTCAACACAAAAAAGGTTTCCCAAACGGTTAAGAGCTTCGCTTACGCTCAGCTCAATTATCTTCTAGATGTATAAATGTAATTTGGAGTATTACTATTGCATCAATATTGTATAAACTAACTTACGACTTTGTTAGTTCGTAGGATAGAGATGACTAATTGTATCGTGATCAACATGGATCTTCGTTGGATCTAAACAGAGCACACTGAGGTCTGGTGGTCTGGATCAATGCCAAGTCCCCGATGCTTAACAAACGACTATTCATGAAGTACTCTGTATAGGTACGTTACTGTGTGTAATCTTCAGTGATCTGGTCTATTAATTACTAGCTTTAGTAAGTGGGTTTATTTGCGTCAAACTTTCATCAAAGCAAGGATAAACAAAGTCAATACTAATAAATATTATTAGTCCTTTAAGTAAATTTCCTCTAAAAGGTATAGTACGAATGAGACTGATTATATACATACTTTTTTATTAGTTTTTAATTATATATGACTGTTTGGTTTGCTTTAAGTATTATATTTAATTTTATTTCCTGTATTTGTCACATTTTTGTCTATTAATTATATAAAATTGCTTTATAAATAAACAAATTTTATTATTTTAATGAAATGGTTAACATTTTGTGCATTCGTTGGCATAAAAATAACATATAATATAATTGTTACTGTTCATTATATTTATTTAGATTAGCTTTATATATAATTCTACAGTATTATCCTTTAATTGTAATAAACACTTCAATATCTCTAACTGAACGGAATATCGATTATCTTGACTTTGTCTGAATGGAATTAACAGAATTTGTTTGACAGACGTGATTTTCTCCGAAAATTTTATTATGAAAAACTCTTACAATGTAATTAAAAATAAGAAGATTTTAACATTTCATTTAATAAGTATTACAAGAAGAAGCTGTTATTCACATCTTTGACCAAACAGTTCATTTGATCATAAATGTCCTTTTTATGACATTAAATTGTCTTCTTTCTTCTTTGAGTTAAGAATATATCTTTTGAATATTCTGTGATTATTAACCTTTAAGTGCTTAAGTACAGGAAGAAGTTTTATAAATATTTATCAATCACAATCAATCAATCAAATGATCATCAATACAAAGTAGTGAGGATCGTGTGAAAGACACCGAAGTAATATATTTTAAGATACACATCGTATATCATCTGACAGCTCTCTCTTATAAAAACTTCTTCAGTTTAATGTGTTCAAGGATATTGTACAAGTTTTATTTATAAGACGGAAAAGTTTACTTTCTACTGAACGATTTAGAAATATTCAATTAACTTAGTTGTTTTTAGTGCATTACATTACATTCTTATAAGGATTTAAATGTACAAAAACTTTTGATTGGGAATGGAATTAAACAGTAATAAAATGATATTAATACAATCTATTTATTTTTCATAGAATTGTTTTCTGAAAAATATTTATATTCTCAGTAGTTGTTATTACTGTCTGCTAATCTGTTCATTCAATAGTTACAATCATTACAATAGTTATAATTATAAACAATAATAATTGTAAACTTTTAGAAAGTGTTTTAATAAAATGTACAAAAGCAAATGTTAGAAGATTATGAATTTCAACTACAATACGCAGTGTCTTCACGATATTATTCGATCAAACTCCATTTGGTGAATAATAAATTGGCAGCCGTTTCTGCTGTTTGTAGTAAATATGTAAATCTAACTGATAAAAATTTATTTGTAGTTTGATCCGTAATCTCCGCAATAAATATCTGCATATATCTATTAAGAATAGATATGCTTATTCTTTCAAAATATGCCAATCCTCTTAGCAGTACATGTTTGTCATCACTTATTTGCAGCTGTCAGTTGTGTTGTTTTCTTTATTGAAAATATATAAACAAAATAATATTACGATCCTTACGATGGATATTAGGAAGTATGAAAAGACGTAGTGAATACGGATAATGTAGTTTTCCTTCTTTCTGTATTCGATAGGTAGTTTGGAACTAACGTTCCGAAATGTTGCAACGCCCTTCAGTTACGAGGACGAAGTTGCGTGAAACAGGACTACCTGTTATAAATGTTATTTCTTTGTTCAATTTTAATTTCTTAATTATTCAAAACGAGCATATATTTAACCACAAAAAAAGTATTAAAATTTAAAGATGCGAGTATTAATCCCGTAGCCGCAGCGTGCAGGCGCTTCGTAATACCATTAGACCACGGTACACTTTTAGAATTTTGATAAAACAGACAAGCAGGTTAGTTAGCACGAATATATCTAACAAAAAACTGTTCCTTATATTACCATATATGGTAATGTTCTGGTCAAACGTAGTGGAAGAAGAGTAACTACTTTTAAACACTACACTATTATTCCTCTCACTGCAATTTTCTGTTGAATTTTAACTTGTTTTTACACAGTCGGTGGTTCACTTGTTATATTTGACTGCTTAAAAATAACTTTATTTAAGAACAATCATTTTAACCACCACTTTTATTTTAATGTGACATACAAATTTAAACACTACAATTATTATTAATATAAAATTCTTTCTCACATTGTACGGTGCAACAAACGGTACGGTAAAACTGTAACCAAAAAATGTAAATGATTTTCATTAGCTCTTTCTCTGTCACCACTTTTAAACGGTTATAAAGGCTTTTCATTTTAAATTCTCTTCTACAAACGTATGAAATACTTTATTAAAAACTGCCGCTTACATTATTATATATATATTTAAATTTCTTTATTTTAATCGAAATTATATTAACAATTATGTTTTAACAAGGAAACCAAAAAAGTTATTATAAGAGTGAAAAATGTAAAATTTGACAATTTTGTTTAAAATTGTGTCTGATAGTAAATTAAAACTTATGATTTCATTGGTTAGTGACGATTCAGAACAATTAAAATGCTTACTAAATTATACAATAACTCTTGTTTTTTATTTTAAATATTTAAATAAATACTATGGTGTGATAAAATAACGTTATTATTTTTTAAACAAAGCAATATATCTGCATCTGCATTGAGACAGTGGTAAGAAGCTTGACTTAAGTCGAGGGATTTCAAAACCAGGACAAACTACTTCATTATGCATTCAGATATCTCATATCCGACATATTATATGATTTTATATATATTAGATTTACAGTATCATAACTATACAGTATGATAATAGATGAGGTAAATAATGTCAAAAGTAAAAAGATAATGATTCTAATTACCTGATTAATTACCAATATCTGAAATAAAAAAAAATGCAAGTCGATTCGGTATAAGCTCACTCTGATTTCATTAAAATAGGAGTATTATAACAATTAAAAAATATTTAACTTTATAAAGTCGTTTCTTTATTTAGTCTGAATATCTCCATTTTCATAACACGAATGTTATATTTTGTTTAATCATAATAAATTATGTTCAACAAGATAGAACTTTCCCTCTCAGGCGAA
>OU911086.1:9787500-9955000 GCA_918358865.1 Melinaea marsaeus rileyi | reverse complement strand
CGCCAACAGACCCTCAATTTTGACTCGCTGCGCTCGCAAAATCTCGGTTGCCGTTTACATATTGAGCGAAGCGAGCCCAGTGTAATGACTCATCGTTCTCATTGACTTCAATGGTATATCAGTTTTTTGACGATTATTCCTCAACGACATGACATTATTCAAAAATTATAAAATTTCATATTCGTGGCTAAAAAAGTGAAAAAGTCTCCAGAACGCTCCGCTCGCTTCGCTCAAATAATACCTACAGACAACTTAACATTTAATAATATATATTATTGTATAATTAATTTTAATGAATCAAATTCATTATAATTTATTTGGTGATTATGTTATCAGTGAGTTATAACGTGACATTTCAAAGTACGTACATACTTTTATATATATATATATATATATATATATATATATATATATATATATAAATCCCGTGTCAAGATGTTCATTCTAATCTACGAATCTAACCTAAATTGTAGATATCTATTGTTTGGTCTAACTTAAAAGATATTAGTTTTTATCTCGATGTACTTATCTTAAATTTTTATTACTAAATAACTTCTAAATTCTATAAGTTAATAATAAAAGTTAATTGATGCAAAATAACAGACGGAGTCGCTGACAAAAACTAGTATTAACATAAAGTTATGAAATGACTTGTTATGGAGTTTATTATAAAATGTCTCCTGTAGCTTATCTCGAAGAATAAACTAATAAATATATATATATATATATATATATATAATGGGTGACACGGACAAACCAGTCATTAATAATATCAAACAAAACCGGATGTTTTACATAGTTTTTTATATTCACGTCTCGTTTGTGATCTAAATAGTTCTTTCAAGAAACCTGTTCTAATATTCTAACATTTTATTGAATGTCTGTTTCTTTGTTACACACTAACATCAAATTCAATTCAAATATATATTATAATATTAAAAAAACATACTCGTATAACATCACGTTTAACCGATTCTGAAGACGTTGAAATATAACACACACTCCATTATCCACTTGGGAACATTTTTCAATAAAATATCACTAAAAAAACACAAAAAACACTAAAATAATTCCCGCCAAACCAACGCCATATTAACGACGCACGCGCAACTAAAGCCGAGACTACACTAGCTGAAGTATCCCTTACACACATACATACATAAGGGTGAGGGGTACAAAAGGGACAGGATGATGAATACAAAGGTGTGAGAGGGATGGGGATAGTACCCTCGGTGAAGCAAGAGGCAGGTGTCAGGTTTAGACAAAGAAAGTAAACTTTTTATTGGATAGGTCAGTCTATAATTGTGAATGGTCTTAGAAATATATATATATATATATATATATATATAATCAAACTCATATGTTAGTACTTGATGATTCCAGAGTTTCGAACGGGACACAACAAAAAATTAACACATGTGAAGGGAAGTCGTACTAAGTTTAAACCGGGATTTATGTTTTTGCAATGTTCGTTTCGTATATTTGATTTGTAAATTAACAACAAACAGACCGACAAGGTTCATTTCAAAATAAATATTTATGTGTTATATTATTGAGCGAAGCAAACGAAATGAGCGGAGCGTTTTACTGGAGACTTTTGCATTCTTTGTCACGAATTGGCTGAAAAACTACTTGACGGAAAATTATGAAATTTTGCAAACAAAAAGACACACATTAGGTGATGGTTTTAAAAAAAACTTTTGCAAAATGTCATAATCGTTGAGGAATTATCGTCAAAAAACTGATTGACCCCATGATCCCATTGACGTCAATGGGAAACGATGAGTCATTACACTGGGCTCGCTTCGCTCAATATGCAAACGGCACCCGAGATTTCGCGAGTGCAGCGATTCGACATTAAGGGTCTGGTCGGGTAGTATTAATATATAATAAGTTTAACCTAACCTAACTTAAACGGTTTATTTTGAATTTGGAATGATATTTTTGGATATAAAAATTGTAATATAATATTTAATATTCTGAATGTTTAATTTAGTAGATAATCTATTTCCGTTTGATGTACGATTTAAATCATGTCCAAGGTAAGGGTAGGGACAGGTGGAATTGAACATAGATCAACTATCTACTTCCTTGCCTTAATTAGAATATAACATCTTACCTTTGTTGCTATGTTATAACACACACACGCACACAGATATTATTGTAAAGTTTAATCGTAATCTGTTCAGTAGTTTTGTCTAAATAATCATACATTCTCACAAATTTTCGCATGTAATAATTTACACACATACATACTATGTGTTAGTGTGTGTATATTATAGTAGTTTCCAAATATATTTGTATGTGAAACATTTTTTGATATCAGATAAGATTATTTGATATCTGGCAATGCCCTTACATCAAAGTTGTTATATCACAGGAAGTGATCTTACGTAATTGTGATTTTGGGATGAATTATTATTAGTTTTTACTTAAAAAGTATAAGAATTAGACCCTCAATTTCAACTTGCTGCGCTTACGAAATCTTGGGTGCCGTTTGCATATTGAGCGGAGCGAGCCCAGTGTAATGACTCATCGTTTCACATTGACTTCAATGGGATATCAGTTTTTTGACGATTATTCCTCAACGACATGACGTTTTTTAAAACCATCACCTAATGTGTGTCTTTTTGATTGCAAAGTTTCATAATTTTCCGTCAAGTAGTTTTCGAGCCTATTCGTGATAAAGAATGTGAAAAGTCTCCAACAGAACGCTCCGCTCGCTTCGCTCAATAATTGATATTAAATATAAAATCACATAATTACACCAAGTTTCACGGAGCGTCCTATTTACAGTAATTACATGACTTCCTTCATAGGGTCCTGAGGAAGTACACTTAAGTAGCTCGTGTCCCATGTATCCTGTGTCTCCCCAATGCATACCAGTTATGTTGTAAGGTTTGAATACTTGTAATGGTTTAAGTTTACCGGTTTTGGTGTAACTCGATAAGAAACGGGATTTTTAATGTCTGGACAACAGATTTTGATTCAAAATAATAAATTATAATCTATATAGATTTATATTATATTGAAACAGCATTTTTTTATATAAGAGGAGGGTACACGAGCTGGTGAGTCACATATCACCACCTCCCACTTTTGCAATATCCGAGGATTCACAAGAGCGTTGCTGACCTTGGAGACATTCAGAAATCAGTTTTCGTACTAGAAAATTGGATTAAGATAGATTATTAATTTCGACTATCGATCCCTATTTCGATTGATTATTTTACCCGAAATATATTTCCATAAAAATTTTTATTATAAACCCACCGACAGACAAACGTCACGGTTAATAATATTAATATAATTTCATCCCGTCCATTGTATTAGTATAGCATCTTAGTATAGTATAGATTTTTTCATCTCCAATAGAACCTGTTTTCTTTCCCATCGGTATTGTTTCTGAGTATAGATTACTTATAGATCATTATAGCAATCGCGTGCACTATGCTTTATCTAAATCTTAATATAAAATACAAAGACACTCACTCACTGACTCATTCATCGCTCTACAGCTCAAACCGTAATACCTAGAAAGCTGAAATTTGGACACAAGACTCCTGACATATTGAATAGGTGCAATAAGAAAGGATTTTGCAAAGGTCCAAACCGTTCCAAAGTTACAGCTAAAAAACTTCAAAAAATATAACGCGCCTGTTTGATACCTCCTAGGTGGTGTGGAAATTCAAACAAAATGTTTGATCACTTTCGCCGTCGTCGAAGCACGGGTAACCAGCTAGTATATAATAAAAAGAAAGATATATATATATATATATATAATTACTTATAAGAAAAAAACATTTTTATGAATATTTTTTTACGTTTACAATAAGGTCAATGACCCCAGAATCTAACTCTTAAAACAATTTTAATAACACCTGAGTTATACAACCATATAAACAACTGGTTGAGGAATATGACACCGGATTTAGTTATGAGAAAATTCCAGACTCCGACTCGTAACTCAATACCTCCAATGGTATGGAACTAATATCCATAGGGTTTCGCTTTAAACGAATACTGGTAACTTTTAATATTAAATTAAATTATATTTATAACAAAAATTAATGTTGTTTTAAGGATAAATAAACCAGTGAAGATGGTACCCAGGGTATTTCGGAACGAACTTTGACGAAATTATAAATGTTAATAAGCAAACAATTGATTTTTAATTAAAATGATTATTATTTATTGAATAAAAGAAAATTTTAAATACATGTTTATTTATAATTACTAAAAAATTACAAAAAAAGTGTTATTAATAATAATACAAAATAGTAATATACTTAAATATGATAATAAACTAAATCAGTAAATTATAAACAGCGCCATCTCTCGACAGTAATGAGAATTTTTCCTATCTATAGACATCCATCCGAGAAGTGAAAACAATACAGAACAAACAAAGTTCGTTCGTGAAAATCATATCAAATATCCAAAAAAAATGGTCCAATTAAAAACTTTGATAAAATATATTTCATATATTAATTATAATTTTATATATTATATACTACGTAATTTATAATATATTTTTGTGTATCTTTATATACAGACAATGTGCCTAAACAAACTTTATAATCTCTCTGATAAAGGGTCCAAACAGGTTTTATATCCACATAGACAAATGTGACCACCTGAGGCGACTATAATAGATGGGATAGGGGATGCTAGCGAAATTAAGGACTTGTCTTCACATTCTCACGCATCCCCACGGCCATTACTATTATAGTCATGATCCGATGTTTCAACTATATATTTATTTATTTAGCTTCACGCCATATCCCTTGCGGGGTAGCCAGAACCGACGGAGCGCCAAAGGCTACGGTCCCTGCATACCTCTTTCGCCTCGACCACAGACATCAACCTCTTCATACATGCCCTCCGGGGGGTCCTCATGCTTTTTACGTGACCTTCCTCCAGTAACATTGATACTGTGTTTTCGAAGGTCACTCGAGGCCTCCCCGTCTCTCTTACCGTTCACTTTTCCTGTATAAATCTTTTTTACCATTCTTTCATCACTCATTCGTTCGACGTGCCCAAACCTAAATATATATATATATATATTGAAATTTAGAACGAACAATAATATTTTTCACCTCTAAATCACCATTGCCCATTCAATTTATATCAAAACTATCACGTCTTATCAATATTGGTATAAAAAATAATCTGAAACACTTCCGCCATGTTTACTAAACGGGGAAGCATGTTTTTGTGCGCAGGCGCATACCATATGCCATCGATGACACATTTAATACACATATGGTTTTTGCTTGTTAGTTGAACAGAGTCAGTTTTTAGATAAAGCTTTATTGATTTTGTAACAAATAGATAGTTTGGGACCCTTAGCCTTATTTTAAGTTAGTTAGTTAGAAGTATGGTATCAAAAGATATAAATAAGAATCTATTCAGATTAGCAGAAGTGAAAAATTAAGGATACTTTGTAATATTATACAATAACTATACTACAGGGGGAGGCCTCGAGTGACTTTCGAAAACACGGTATCTAAGATACTGGAGGAAGGTCACGTAAAAAGCATGAGGACCCCCCGGAGGGTATGTATGAAGAGGTTGATGTCTGTGGCCGAGGTGAAAGAGGTATGCAGGGACCGTAGCGTTTGGCGCTCCGTCGTCTCTGGCTACCCCGCAAGGGATATGGCGTGAAGATAAAGTAAAGTAAAGTAAAGTAAAGTAAAGTAAAGTAAAGTAAAGTAAAGTAAAGTAAAGTAAAGTAAAGTAAAGTAAAGTAAAGTAAAGTAAAGTAAAGTAAAGTAAAGTAAAGTAAAGTAAAGTAAAGTAAAGTAAAGTAAAGTAAAGTAAAGTAAAGTAAAGTAAAGTAAAGTAAAGTAAAGTAAAGTAAAGTAAAGTAAAGTAAAGTAAAGTAAAGTAAAGTAAAGTAAAGTAAAGTAAAGTAAAGTAAAGTAAAGTAAAGTAAAGTAAAGTAAAGTAAAGTAAAGTAAAGTAAAGTAAAGTAAAGTAAAGTAAAGTAAAGTAAAGTAACTATACTACTGATAACTTTATTATTTTTTTTTATTATAAAAATTCGAATACATAACACAAATAACACAATTCCTTGCCTAACTCGAGAGTTTAACAGCAAGAAGCGCTCATTAAATACTTAAACTAACACTATAATCTACTATACCAACATTATCATTTACAATAAAGTTAAAATAATAATAATAAGTATAACAATTTTTTAATTAAACATTTTTTTGAGCTTACTTTCATTACAGTCCAATTGTTGTTATAATACATAAGGGTTGGTATTCACCCCATGTTATGGAACAGCTGTTATCATCGGGATATGCACATCGGAATCCCTAAACCTTGTACAGTTATACATACATGCAACATTAGTAGATTATTTAATTTAAAACAATATATAATAACTAGGGGCGTCAAAGGACTCACAATTTTGACTAATACTCGCGAATACTCGTGGCATTTGCATATTGAAGCGAGCCCAGTGTATTGACTCATCGTTTCCCATTGACATCAATGGGATATCAGTTTTATGACATGACATTTAAAAAAAATATTTTTTTTTACAATATTTTTCAAAAAAATAATTTAAAACTATCACCTAATGTGTGTCTTTTTGATTGCAAAATTTCTTAATTTTCCGTCAAGTAGTTTTCGAGCCTAGTCATGACAAAGAATGTGAAAAAGTCTCCAGTAGAACGTTCCGCTCGCTATGCTCGCTTCGCTCAATTATTTTTAGTACAATACTTTCTTATATGCAATTATTTAGTCCAACACAGTAGAGCTATTCAAGCAATCACCTGGTCAATTCTCATTTTTTACTTCTTTTCATCTTGCATTTGTTTAGCAAGTTTTAGATTGTAATATATATATATATATATATATATATATATATATATGTATGTATATATATATATATATATATATATATATATACATACATATATTCGTGTCTCAAATATAGCACAAACCAATCTCAAGGGGCCTCTTGTTTATTGTATGAGGTCATTGTTCCACACTTATCATATCAACACGAATGAAACTAATGGTTGACATTGTTTCCTATGTTTCAACACTTGAGAGCGTATAGGAATATTTTTGGGACTGAGTAATCTAGTAGATCTAAATCTGCTAGATTGCTCGGTATATTTTTAAAACTAGATTGCAATAGTTTAAAAAACTTTATAGGATTATAATACAAAAAATTTACTAATTTTATAAATATAATTAAAATTTTGGTACTGAGAAATCTAGCAGATCTAAATCTGCTAGATTGCTAAGTACATTTTTAATTCTGCTAGATTGCAATAGTTTAAAAAACGTATATATATATATATAAAGTGAGGAATACTTAACGCAAATACAATCTTAATTTTGTAACTCAAATAAAAAAGTATAGTATTAATTGTAATTATTTAATCGATTAAGAAACATAAGAATCGTGTTCATACATAAATGGAAATGGAAAAGTTACCAGCACGTTACCATTTATGGTAGAACGTGGAAAATCAAAAAGTTGATGTCAATGACCGCATGTACGCTGCACTGGGCAGGTGATGGTGCATCTGTGCGACACGTGGCTTTATCGATAATTCAGCTATCGATATATTATATACATCTCTAAATTATGCCATAATTGAGCGAAGCGAGCGGAGCGTTCTGGAGACGTGTTCACATTCTTTTGTCACGAAATCTCGAAAACTATTTGACGGTAAATTATGAAATATAATTTTGTAATCAAAAAGATTCATTAGGTGAGTTTAAAAAAAATAAAAATGTCATGTCGTTGAGGAATAATCAAAAAACTGATATCAAATTGAAGTCAATGGGAAACGATGGGAAACACTGGGCTTGCTTCGCTCAATATGGGTCCCTAGTTAAAAATATTTATAGAAAATAAATTAATTATTTCCTTGAAAATATAATTAGGGAAAACTTATATTTATATTAGGGGTCCAAGTTCTAAGACTATATTTTAGTGTTGTAGTGCATCGAACTTTTGTACGGAATCTGCAACGCAGGTGTTAATGCATCTGGTATACCACGTGGCAATCAATGTGGCATTGTGGCATTGTGGTAATATCGATTATAATATCCGGATATCCGTATGTTTATAAGAATCCATCATTTTAGAGGATTGATTTATTTTTTTAATTTAATTTAATTTATATTTTTAGTTACTTAACTTTTGTTTAAGACTTTTACGATTAAAAATATAATTTAAAAAATCAAATAAAATGGTATCAAAATTAAATTCAATTAAATTAATAAGCAATCCAATTGAAACCAAAATATCGACATACCAATCTCACATCACTATTCCCATATAGATATAGATTGTTACGGAGTTAGCGCTTTGTATTAATTAATTGACAATTATATTTGATATCAAAATTATTATAATTGATATCAAAATAATTGTCAAATTCATTGTTTATTTGTTGTCAATTTCTATATTTTAATTTAATAAGTATTTATTATTGAGTCAAATATAATAGGGTTTTTATTATTAAAAGATATCAAAAAAACTTTGCTATTATTTTTATAAATAATTACATTCCTTGCGTGTGTGTGTGTGTGTGTGTGTGTGTATATGTATGTATGTTTGTATGTATGTATGTATATATGTAAGTTTGTGTGTGTGTTTGTGTGAGTGTGTGTATGTACGTATGTATGTATTAAATCGTAATTCGTTACATTAAAGTAATAGATTATCGCGGGGGCAGGCGGGGGCACGCGGGTGCACGCGGGGCACGCGGGGGCACGCCATCTGCGGCCCCCACACAATGATAGAACAGCTGCTATATCAAAATACATAACAAATTATTGTTACGTACATTATAAATAGAGAAAATAACTTATACTTTTTTATTTCAAAACTATTAAGTAATCAAGAAGAAGTACGTCAAGAAGTCTTGTATTAAAATATACCAGGTTCTGTACAATTCTAATTTGTTATACGGATCTCTAATTTTTGCCTAGCAATACCAATATATTATATATATATATATATCCCCTAACATTATATCCTTCCATCTTATATAATTATTTACAGTTCTTATAATCCTAGAATTAATAATAAATAATATTTGTTTATATAAATAATATTTATAACAATAATAATAATAATATGTAAGTTAATTTATTCCAAACCTGTGAGGTCATTACACTATCCCCTGTATGTATGTCTTTGTCCGAGGTTGTACCGTGGGAAATACCTGATGGGATGCACCCTTAATTATGAGGGTAGGTATAAAAATTAAGACCACAATACAATATTGTTGTATTATTAAAATTACTGCATGCGCACGCGCATCCTGAAGCTAACTTGATAACTTATCATTTTAGTTATTTGATAATGTAATATTATTAATAATTAATATAATCTCAGTTTCATGTGAAAAATATTCAAAATATAAGACATTTAGAGTTATTTAGTAAAAAAAATTAAAAAAAAATGTTAAATATGTACCAATAGTAAATACGCTAAAATGTATATATAATAATTTGATTGCTGAAATTTTTCTACAAATGAACTATGAAATTCTTAACTAAGAGCAATATGGGTTAATTTAACACTAAACTTACCAAGTACCGGTCAAATTGACCGTTCTTAAACTTTTGTAAAACTTACACATTTTCAAACGTTATAATATCTTTATCAAACTACATGACAATTCTTATAATATGCATATAATATTGTCTTCACTCTTTACTTTTAGTTATTTCCATTATTATCTGCGTTATATAATAAAATAACTTTTAATTACCGGTCAATTTGACGGCGTGCGGTAGGAACAAGTGTACAAGAATTGTCGGTAGGTTTAGTGTTAATAAAAAAAAAATCTGCATTAATTATAAAATTAATTTTAAAATAACAAATAATAAACTATAATAAATAATTTAACAAAAATAATAATATTTCATTGTATTTTTTTCCCACAGCGGTCTTCAGTGTATCAGAGCGTGTCACGTGCAATATGGACAAACATGGGGCTGTGAGCATCAAATTTGGGGCTATTAGCATCAAATTACCTGCCCCATTTTATATTATTTATTATACTTAATAATAATTATAACAGAATTAAATATTATTTTGATTAGTATATATTGCATAAAGCCGTCCATTTTGTTTCATTGAGCTGAGCGTAAACGAAACTCTTAACTATTTGGGAGACCTTTTTTTGTGTTTAGTTGTCTCCAGAATGCGACGAGATAATTAGTTAAAAATTTTCTCATGTATGTTTGAGCCGAACGCGGATGTTATAGCGAACAGATTGAAAAAATGTTTAGCCATTCAAAAGTTATCAAGAAAAGAAGAGAGGAGAGGGGCTCAGCTCAATACCCCCCCCCCCCCGCACGGGTGGCGGATCCTAGTTATATAGAATTTGTATATCTCGATTAGTGTATATTACATAAAGTCGTCCATTTAAAACATTAAAAACAATTTTATAGGCACATTTTACTACGGAAATTAATAGTAATAACAAAAAAGCTAAGAACAGACGGATAGCTGTGAAATCGATTTGAATATGTCGGAAATATAAATTGATATTACTTTTTGTACCAATAAAGAGTTATTATTATTTAGATAAAAAAAAATATACATATTTAAATTACATCCTAACATTATTTAATATTATTGAGCGAAGCGAAACGAAGTGAGCGGAGCGTTTTACTGGAGACTTTTTACATTCTTTGTCACGAATTGGCTCGAAAACTACTTGACGGAAAATTATGAAACTTTGCAATCAAAAAGACACACATTAGGGGATGGTTTTTAAAAAAAATTAAAAAAGGTAGCCAAAAAAAAAAAATTTTTTTTTATTATGTCAAAAAACTGGTATCCCATTGAAGTCAATGGGAAACGATGAGTCAATACACTGGACTCGCTTCGCTCAATATGCAAACGGCACCCGAGATTTCGCGAGCGCAGGGAGTCGAAATTGAGGGTTTGTTGGCGCCCCTAGTAGTAATCCCCCCTATAACGAGTTTTCATATAACGCGATGTCAACCTTCGTATAACACGTGTTTTCCCCCATATAACGCGGCCATTTGCCACGTTATATTTCTATACTAGGAAATTTATAATGACTAATTACAGTTCATAATTAATTTCGCTTATCTTTGAACATTGTGAAAATAAAAAAAATAATTTAATTAAGTTCTTTCTTTTAAACCGCCTCTAACGAGAAAAGTTAAACGTGAATTATTTGTACACAACGCGTTATACGGTCATATGAGCGCGTTATACACGAATATTCCTACAACACGTTTACCTATAATGGAATCTACCGTGTTATAGGGGGGATGACTGTATCTTCAAACGTGTCAACCTTACCAACTTTTATTTAAGTTATTTTTTCTTTAAGTATATATATAATATATTTCATGCTAACAAGTTTTTAGTTTGGTTGAGAAAGCTATGATATATAATTATAAATTATTGAGTTATATTTATGATTAAGACGCTGTATACATTGAAGGACCTGATGCACATCACATCCAATTTACCAAGCACTAAGTCAACTAGCACACTAACATAAATATTAGTGATCTGTTAGCGCGCTGTTGATTGACCTTTATCCCACTATTTTAGGGGTCAAAAAGTGCGCTTAAAATTGGTTATAAAATGGTCCATTAGAGTAATAACATATATATATATATTATATATACTAGCTGATACCCGCCTGCTTCGCTGGGCACACTATTAATTTGGATGTGAACTTAAGTCACTATGGTAACCGTTGTCATAGTATTTGTTGTCATTATAACCGTTGCTATGGTAACGGTGTTAAGTGTATAGCTCCTACAAGTTTAAAACTTGGTTCATTGGAATAGGAATTCCGTAAAATCCGTTCTTAGTGGACGTCTACGTCACAAAAGACGTAACTATGTAAAATTTTAAGTTTATAGTTTTTAGTTTATTAACAGATAGTTACGGAGAATTCGTGATGAGCCAGTGAGTGGTAAATAGCTTATGTATATATATATATATATATATATACACTATCGCGTGCTATGAACCTATGAACGGCACCCACATGAGTGATCTCTGAATATTTATGTTCACTTTTACTATCTTAATAGTAAAAATTTACTTAAAACAGTAAATACAGTTAGTATACGGGTGTGCGAATACAACGTACCCGCATTTAACACAAAGAACTTTAAGATAATAAAATATAATATATAATATAAAATATATTATTTAAAAGATTTTTGTAATATTAATAACACAACTATGTCTAACCTGTGACTTTTTCTATCTATACTAACTAATCTAATGTTGGTGATGCTTAGATAAAAACAATGTAAATTCAAGTTCATTAACCTTTATAACTTAATAGATATGAGAGAGAAAGAGAGAGAGAAAGAGAGAGAGAGAGAATGAGATAATCATTTGTTAATAAAATAGTTCATGCAATTCCCTTATAATCCAAACTCAGTGAGAACTCTGGATGAGCTCGAACCGAATCGAGATAGTACTGATACATTTCATACAAATTTGTATACAATTTATACTACTGTACAAAACTTTTCTGTAAATTTGTTTTCTTCTAAATATTAAAAAAAAAACAATTAATTCTTATTCCATTATATTATTGTAACTCAAGAACCGTTTGATTTATCTTGATGAAAATTTGTATATACTAAGAAAATGTTACGCTACTTACGCAATCGGTAAATCTCAAATCAACTATTCTGTATTGTAGTGCGTAGGGCAATCGCGCAACTACCACTACACTACACTAACTTACCAACCGATATAGACGAAGCCGAATACAAAAGCTAGTATTAAAAGTAACTAGAGACGCCATCAGACCCTCAATTTCGACTCGCTGCGCTCGCGAACGCTCAGGTGCCGTTTGCATATTGAGCGAAGCGAGCACAGTGTAATGAATTATCGTTTCTCATTGACTTCAATGGTATATCAGTTTTTTAACATGACATTTAAAAAAAAAACTTTTTTTTTACATTTTTCAATGATTTTTTTTAAACCATCTTCTAATGTGTGTCTTTTTGATTGCAAAATTTCATAATTTTCTGTCAAGTAGTTTTCGAGCCAATTCGTGACAAAGGTGAAAAAGTCTCCAGTAGAACGCTCCGCTCGCTACGCAAGCATAAAGTAAAAATGACAATTCAAAAAATACAGCAATTCTTTGCAATTTTAAAGTCAATTCACAATATATGTAATTACATGACGTATCCGGTGGAAAAATATCTATTTATTTAGAATTCTTTACAAACTACTTCCTTCACTAGCAATTATTAGTTCTAAGTTATTATTAAAATGGCGACTCCATTTGAAACACTATTATGACTACGCGTTTGTTATGTCTGAGTATTTCTAGTCCAAAGGAATGTATTATCCAATCTTAAGAGGGCTAGTTCATTTAGCATACTAACATCGTATGTGACTCTTAGTGCGCTGGTAGCGAGCTGATTGCTGTCAAGTATTGCGCTTAAAATTGCCTACTCCATTAAAGGGGGGGGAGGGGGGTAATTGGTAGATATTTACCAGACTGGATGTACAGACATGATGTTGAAATTGCCTACCCCATTAAAAGGGGGCGGGGGTTATTGGTAGATATTTACCGGACTGGATACACAGACATGTTGGTAGTCAAAAAATCTAAAAAAAATCGACCTATTTTATAAAAATACTATTAGTCGTCCTCAATGTAATCTTAATTTAAAACATCTGATAATTTTAAATAGAAAGCCACCCCTTATTCTTAGCTACTGTAAGAAGGTAACTAAAGATTGTAGATAAAAAAAATATATATAAAAAAAAAAACAAATCGTCAGTCCAGCTGTCAAAGTAACACCGGGCGGAGCGCACGAGCCCTGTAACTTGTGTATTCGGTTAATAGTAAATCGTGTAGACAATTCCGGGTGAACGTTATAGTGAATTTATTATTTAAGGTATCATATGTTTCGATATTAAATGTGAAAATTATAAAAATATACATTTTTCTTTGTCTTTTGACCTCTAGATGGAGGTACGTTGAAAAAAAAGTTTTAAATGATTTGAAAGACTAATCTTACGCAAATAATATTTGGTAAATAAATTTTAATATTATTAATCATTAATTAATTAAAAGTTTAATATGAACATAAATTTCATTAATTTAACAAATGTTATATCTATACATATAAATAAAATAAGTATGCAATTCCATATTAACAGAATTTCATAAAATGCATTTTGTCTGTCTATCTGTTTGTACCACTAAAACGGCTGGACCGATTTAAACAAGACTTTCAATGGATAGCTAATGTTATAAGTAAAATAGTCTACTTTAAAAAAAAATTAACAAACGAAGTCATGGGCAGGAGCTAGTTCTAAATAACTTACAAATGTTCAAAGGAACATTCGGTAATAAATATTTAAAAAAAACATCTCGAAATCTTCGAACTTTGACACATACATATGGAAGCCATGTTGATCAAAGGTATTGCGAATAATGTGACAAAAAATTAAGACCTCCGCTACCCCAGTTTATTAAGGGTCCTTTGTAGTTATGTATCTATAAACAGCTGTTCTATTCACAGCACCGCCTTGGCCACGTGGGCAATATTATTATTTGTTGCCAAGGAACTACACAATACATATCTTCAAGACTCAAAACTGAACCAAAAGTTTTTTAGAATATTAAAATTTCTCGAAACTGAACCAAAATTACTCGAAACTGAACCAAAAGTTTTTTAGAATATTAAAATTACTCGAAACTGAACCTAAAGTTTCTTAGAATTTTAAAATTACTCGAAACTGAACCTAAAGTTTCTTAGAATATTAAAATTACTCGAAACTGAATCAAAAGTTTTTTAGAATATTAAAATTACTCGAAAATGAACTAAAAGTTTTTTAGAATATTAAAATTACTCGAAACTGAACCAAAAGTTTTTCAGAATTTTAAAATTACTAGAAACAGAACCAAAAGTTTTTTAGAATATTAAAATTACTCGAAACTAAACCAAAAGTTTTTAAGAAAATTAAAATTACTCGAAACTGAACATAAAGTTTTTTAGAATATTAAAATTACTCGAAACTGAACCTAAAGTTTTTTAGAATATTAAAATTACTCGAAACTGAACCAAAAGTTTTTTAGAATATTAAAATTACTCGAAACTGAACCAAATTTTTTTTTTATATTAAAATTACTCGAAACTGAACCAAAAGTTTTTTAGAATATCAAAAATATTGTAAGCCCTTTGTTAATTAATATTTCTATATATATAATGTTAGTAAATGTCAGGATAAAAAGTAAGTTTATTGGACATGTTATTACAGCTATGCAGTTGCATCGTGTGAAAGTGACGACCCACCCCTATTACGACATTCATAGAATAGCAGTTAGATAGTGATGTACATTGCTGTTATCGATAGACTGAATAAATATAAATAATATATCTTTAATGTATGTTTGAAAGCTAAAATCTCAAAAACTACAATACATAAATTATTATAATAATTTTTATAATACATATTAAAGTTTAAAAATATTTTATTTGAAGAATACATAAGAAACATATATCTACTTTATAATTATATATATATATATATATATATATATATATATATATATATATATATATGTTAATGTTAATATATACTATACTTACATGGGTCCCCAATTAACATTTACTTTCCTAACGCCATGTGCTCACTTCATCGTGCAATTTCATCGATAACAAAGGTCATCCCTATCGTACACCTTTGCACCATCTGCGCATAATTACTTGGGGGTGCCACCCTCCAAGTTTACCTCTGGGGTCAATACTACTTGTTATAATCATTCCCACATGAAAATTCTTGGGTCAAATGAGTTTAAATGAAAATTTCCGGTGCATTTTACTTGGGATGGCTTTTGCGTGTTTATATAATATTATTATTAGAATTACATTATGAGGACTGAAGGTTCAATGTTATAAGGATAGTCGGGTTTTTTAATAGAAACGTGATCGGACAAGTCATACTTTTAATATATGTAATTTAAAAATATTGTTGTTAAAGGAATATAGTGCTTAATATGCTATGAGATTAAGATCATTTTATTAATAAATATATATCTATAAATCAAGAATTATTTGTATATGTTATTATATATAAAGTAATATCAACAAACTATACTTGTATGTAAGAGAGAGAGAGAGAGAGAGAGAGAGTACTTGCAGAGGTGAGATTCCGAAATTATATAAAAACATCGCGGACATAAAAATAATACTAATAAAAAAAATTAATTAATAGAAATATAATTAATATGTATTCTTATATTAAATTATTTTCAATATAAACTTGTTTTAATTTTCAAAGGAAGTAATTTTTTTATTTCAAATAAATATAAAAAAAATGTTATCAAATAAATTACTATAACTTATCTTAAGGTTGCTGGTTTTCTACTTATTATTGGAATAACCGGGTTTGTGAAATAATATGATAAAAAAATATATTGTAAGCGTAAGCGAAGCTCTTAACCGTTTGGGAGACCTTTTTTGTGTTTAGTTTTCTCCAGTTGTTGAGATAAATATTATAAAATTTTCTCATGTATGTTTGAGCCGAACGCGGATGTTATAGCGAAAACATATTGAAAAAATGTTTAACCATTCAAAAGTTATCAATAAAAGAAAGGAGAGGGGTGCAGCTCAAAGCCTACGGTTGGCGGATCCTAGTACATATTTGATAATATAAAAAAAATCGTCCAATTACCATCCGGTTTCATTACTGGGGGGGGGGGGGTTACAACGAAATGTATTAAATTATTAATTAATTATTAATAAGATAACATATTTATTTTGATAACAGTGACGATTAAATGAATTAATTAATATTATAATAAAATATTGCTGTATATAAAAGTTTTTTGTTAAAATAACTAGTAGAATCCTTTTCTATGTAAATATTAACATTAATACTAAACCTACCGACAATTCTTGTATACCTGTTCCTACCGCACGCCGTCAAATGGATCGAAAATTGATCGAAAAATCATTGAATTGAATTGACCGTTCTTAAACTTTTGTAAAACTTACATACATTTTTAAACGTTATAATATCGTTATCAAACTACATGACAATTCTTAGAATATGCATGTAATATTTTTACACTCTTTACTTTTAGTTATTTCCATTATTACCTGCGTTATATAATAAAATAACTTTTAATTACCGGTCAATTTGACTGCGTGCGGTAGGAACAGGTATACAAGAATTGTCGGTAGGTTTAGTGTTAAATATCCTGTAAACATCGTGAACGCGAACCTCATACTTAATACCAGACACCTATTTTATATCAAAATATATATATATATATATATATATATATATATATATATATATATATATATATATATATATATATATATATATATAACATTGTACTTATAAAAAAAAAATAAAAGTAAAACCACTTCTTCAAAGATGCTCTTTCCGGAGTGCATGCATTGTTTTGAAGTATTCAGTGGATAGATAATTCTGTACCATCCAAGCTAAGCTATAAAGATATTGAGCACAATACAGGGTATAGCCAAAACCAAGGGACCTTCAACTGCGCGTGATCTCACAGACCTTGAAACACGCCAAGGTCAAGCACAATGCCTACTTAACTAGATACCTATAGATAATCTTAAAATTACATACAAATACTTAATACAACTTACATTCGTTAAAAATCTTATTTCAACACAAACAGCTGGTATAAAGCCGGTATTAAAATGTAAGTACATAAAAAATATGTCCTTGCTTCCATAAACTTTCCTATTGAAGTATGATAAAAACCTTCCTACAGATATTAAGACATAATCCGATATCCATTTAGTTCCAGACAAGATCTTATTAAACTGGTTTATAATATATTATATTTAGTTTTTGTAATTATATTATAACAATCATCCAAAAAGGTTAGAACTGTTACCGAGATTACATTTTAACCCGCTTTAGACTAATTAGAACACTAAAAATTGTATACGATGAATTGAATATCATCTAGAATAGAATTGAGTAAGTACTTGAATTAAGTAATATAAAAGGAATAAAACAGTAAGGAACATTTATTATTAATATATTATTGTCCACGTGAATAAGGCTTGAACACATATTTCAAGGTTATATGGTGTTCCGTAAAAAGTTATAAATTTGCTAAAACTAAGTAAATAGTATATATATATACACACAATTTATATATAATTTAAACATACTCATAGACGGAATAAGGAAACAAGGAATATAATATGGGAGTCAAAACAGCTGGCGTGGGATGATGAAAACGTGATATTAAGACTAAGAAATATCGAAATAATATGAATGTACAACTTGTTAAATGAAAATATATGTAACAGAAAATAATAATAATCAATTTAAGATTAGTTGCGAGCTATACAGAAAGTTCTAACCTCAGTCATTTAGGTTATGTGCAAATTAAAATCTACCTACAAAATACAATATTTAGTATAAAGTAACATATAAATTAAGTAAATTATATTATTTATAGTTATTAATATAGCATTTATACAAGTACGTTATCAAAACAACTCACTTTTTACGCCGGCTGGTCGATCTGTTCTCGGTTGGAAAGTTGAAGGATTCTCCAAATATCCGATATTGCAAATCCTCCTCGTCATTACTTTGAAATTGCATCTCTTACACTAATTACGAGGTATATTACGAAATTAACCCTTATCATTTAACCTTAGTATCATTGTTACAAAACATAATTAACAAAAAACACTTTTTTTATAACACGTTTACAACATTATCAATTTGCCGCCAAAATAATCATAGACAAAAATGTTATAATAACCACAACCGTACCGCGTGCGGCGAGTACCGAGACTGAGTGAACACTGAACGAGTGAACGAGTCAAGGGGCGCGGTGAGCTCCCTCTGCTCGCCCCGGATCGCAATGGCCGTGGAATTCCGATGTTAATAGTTTTCATTCATTTATTTTGAAACTAGACCTTTGTTATAACCATAATACTTTTATTTAAGTGAATTATAAATGTAATTTAAAAAGTGATCTGTTGATAATGACATCACCACGGTTGCAATCACACCGGATAGACCACTTCCAGGTTTAAGATAATTCGGCGACAAGTTTGACCGCTTATTACTATTTAAAATAAATTCTTTGTAAACTTTTGTAATTTAAGAATTTAATAAACATTTTATATGTACATATGTAAACTTTTTTATGTTTTCTTATTTCTTTTTTTTTTACTTTAGTTTTAGATTACAATTTTGTGTTTTTTTAAATAATGTTTATGTTGAAAATGGAGGTTAAATTAGCAATATATAAATGTTATCGTCTATATTCCAACCATAGAGCTCTTAATACTTGTTTTATTTACTATTTGATCGAGTTTATTAATTTTTATTTTAATCTATAAAATTAAATTATTTAACTATCTGTTACAAATTTATAACGAAGTAAATGAAAGAAACGAACCTTTTTGGTGTTATGAAAAAAAGTTAGTTTGTTAATGAAATATCTTGTATATTCAGATTAGAAGATATTACTTAAAAATAGTCATAAAATTTTTAAATCTTTTTAAATATTTATTACATATTTGATAAATTTGAATTAAGACAAGTAGTTGCTAGCGACATCGTCTGTTGATTCATAAACTATTTTACATCAATGAAATTATATTATTAGCACCGCCATCTTATAGAACTTAGAAGTGTATTAAACGATTTTTGTATGAAAACCTTAAATTTGCAATAAAAAAAAAAGTTTTAAGATTATTAAGTATCCTATTTTTATAACCAAAATAATATCTACAAAGTTTTATTAAAATCTGTTCAGTGGTGCTAAAGATTACAGTAAACGAACATATTATACATATATGAAAAGTTTATACGCCTACAAATAAGTTTCCGCCGTTAGCTAAAAGGTAGCGCCACTAGTTAATTATTGTCGAAACTGATGACGTATTATCCGTTATAGTAAGGCAGGAAATCTGTGAACAAGATAACCTCAAAATATAAGGGATTCTTTGTTACTGTAATGTCCTTTGTATGCGAAAATATCGACTTTTGAGCCTAATGAGCGTCATTTGCGGAAACTTTTGATTTATTTCTTTCATTTGGAGAAATGCAGCAGAGGCCCATCGATTGCTTATAAAAGATATGGTGTGACTGCCTTACGTGAGAGAAGTTGTCGTGAGTGATATCAGAAGTTTAACACTAAACCTACCGACAATTCTTGTATACCTGTTCCTACCGCACGCCGTCAAATTGACCGGTAGTTAAAAGTTATTTTATTATATAACGCAGGTAATAATGGAAATAACTAAAAGTAAAGAGTGAAGAAAATATTATATACATGTTCTAAGAATTGTCATGTAGTTTGATAACTATATTATAACGTTTAAAAATGTGTAAGTTTTACAAAAGTTTAAGAACGGTCAATTTGACCGGTACTTGGTAGGTTTAGTGTTAAAAACGGTGTTTTTGACATCGAAGACAAAGAACGTAGCGGAAGGCCAAAAGTGTATGAAGACGCGGAATTGAAGGCATTATTGGATTAAGATTCTTGCCAAACTCAAGAACAACTTGCACTTACATTAGGAGTGACTCAGCAATTTCACATTGGTAAAAATCATTGGGAATGATTAAAAAACAAGGAAATTGGGTTCCATATGAACTGACGACGAGAAATATTGAACGTTGCTTTTCCACATGTGAAATGCTGCTAGCCATAAAAGAAAGGGTTTTCTTCACCGTATAGTAACTGGTGATGAAAAATGGATTCATTACGATAATCCAAGAAGGCAAAAATCATAGGGACCACCTGGCCATGCTTCAACTTAAAGCTAGGCAAAATTTTCATGGAAAAAAACTTGTTGTGTATTTGGTGGGATCAGCTTGGTGTCGTGTACTATGAGTTGCTTAAACCGAACGAAACCAATTCTGGGGCTATCTACCGAACACAATTGATGAGATTGAGTCGAACACTCAAGGAAAACCGCCCCGCCCCCACTACTCCAGACACGACAAAGTTATCCTATTGCATGATAATGCTCGTCCACATGTTGCGGCACCGGTGAAAACTTATTTGGAAACACTTAATTGGGCAATTCTACCCCACCCGCAATATTCACCGGAGCTTGCCCCATCTGATTACCATCTATTTCGTTCGATGGCACATGGTCTTTCTGAGCAACACTTCACATCGTATGAAGAGGCAAAAAATTGGGTCGATTCATGAATAGCAAATATAATAACAAAAGATGAAGAATTCTTCCGACGAGGCATCCTGCCATAAAGATGGGAAAAAGTTGTGGAAAGCGATGAACAATACTTTGAATGAACCAGGTATGGATTTTTGACAATAAATGCCCTCTTTTCAATATAAAACGGTGGAAACTTATTTGTTAGGACCTTAGAATTTAATTCACTTACGTTTCTTCCTTTACAATGATGTAATCATTCTCCTCAGTGGATAACTTCGCCTGCAATGCTTTTAACTTTTCTATCTGGAACTGGAGGTAGGATTTGGTGCTTTGGTCTTCCATACTGTTGACAAAATACAATTTTAATAATATAGTAATTAAACATGTTTGTGATTACATTACTATACCGATTTCAATAATCCTTTCCCCAATAAATATTTACATTTATATTTTATTGCGCTGAGCGTAAGCGAAGCTCTTAACCGCTTGGGAGACCTTTTTTTGTGTTTAGTTGTCTCCAGAGTACGACGAGATAATTAGTTAAAAAATTTCTCATGTATGTTTGTGCCGAACATACATGAAATGTTATAGCGAAAACAGATTGAAAAAATGTTAAGCCATTCAAAAGTTATCAAGAAAAGAAGAAAGGAGAGGGGCTCAGCTCAATACCCCCCCTCCGCACGGTGGGCGAATCCTAGTATATATATATATATATATATATATATATGCAATTCAGAAATTGAAATTGTCAAATTTACCAAAAAGAAATACGACAGTTGCCTTATTTGACAATAAATAGTGTTTTAAAAACATTAACAGAATTTATTTATCCACGAGTGTAACCGTGAGCAAAAGCTAGTATAATTCTTAAATTATTGACTGATAGAGTTCATATTCACATGATTTGCTATCGGGGTAGTGATTTAGGAATAAAGATTCATTAACAGTGATATAGTGAAGGAGCAATATTCATAGCATAAAATTAAATTCGATATATTTAAATGTTAATTGCAATTACATTTGACAATAAAATAGATAAAAGTGCACGAAGAACAAGCTCTCTAACAGCTCACTAACAGCCTTTCAGCATGCGATGTTAGTACGCTAATTGAGGTAGCGTTTGGTAGATTGGATAATGTAATGATAATAGAAGGTTTGTGTGACGAATACTTAATAATCGAGATTTGGTGAATAAAAGAAACATTATCATATTATAGGCAATGTACTCTATCGCTAATGCAACTATTATAAAGTAGCTAACAAGTAATAAGTAAAACTAGAAGTGGGATATGAAGCATCTAATCTAATATGTTCAAGATTTGCTTTAACAAAAATGTAACCAAGGAGAAAGATGATGATTCACTTGTATAAACTCTCGGGAAGGAAGCTTTGAAAGAAACTCCTTGGGGCATACACGATCGAAGGCTTTGTCAAATCCAGACTAACTGAACGATCCTCTTCCTTGCTTTCAATAAACGCTTCCCAAAGATCATATTGACGGTCATTGAGCTGTTAATGACATTTTCCAATATTTAGGAGAGAAGAGAGGTAATGGCGTTAGGTTTGTAATTAGCTGGGTCCCAGCTATCACCTTTTTTAGATCGAATGGACAAGGGCACACTTCCATGAGACCGGACAACTAAGTAGGAGTGTCGAAATAGAAGCGTTAGCACTGGAATCATCTTAGGGACACATGTTCGTAGCACCAATGGAGAAATGCCATCCGGCCCACTCGACTTATGAATGTACAAAGAAAATCTGTCGAATAGTTTTTTGCCGAAAGATTATTTTTGGCATTGAGATCTGACACCTCGGTATGCTCGGCGATGTCTTTTCGTGGTCGTCCAAGGTCGAGTATGAGGCAAAAAAGAGCCCAAGATATCAGTATTCATTTTTGCCGTGAGGGCCAGAGAGTCATTCTCCATGTGCTATGACAGTAGGGACGACTAGCAAAAGCTGCCCAGAGTGGCCGTAAAAAGCACCCAGAATTTGCGCGTGCCAGGTGGGTACCTTGCAACTGATCCACAATTTTTGACGACATGCTAGAACTTTGCTCTAGCGATTGGCCGTTTAAAGAATCTGAAGGTATGATTATATTTCCTCTTCAGAACTCTCGAGTTCGGATCCTTAATGACTAACGCATTAGCCCAAGCTTGATACGCCTACCGTTTTCCAGGCAGACGCATCACACCAAGGCCGCGATCTGTCACCAAGTGGTACACACAGAACTTGGTACAAATAGTTCCATGCCCTGTAGTATCACATCAGTTACAGCCGCAGCGCAGTCACTCGAATCATTGGAAAGGAAACAAACCGATCCCCATGGGTAGAACGCAATAAAGGACCGCATTCCATCCCAATCCGCTGACTTCTAGTGCCAAACGCGTTGAGTCGCAGGGCTTGTGCGAGCCGGACGTTGAATGGGCACAATGATCAGTACCAATCAAGGATCAGAGGACCCTAGAGGAACCTCAACAAGGACCTGGTATTTTCCTTGGTAGTCAGTAGAAGATTTAACAAAGAGGGCATATGGCTGTCCACGTCTGTTTTGCGTCTTCACCAACTAGGACAAACCATTTGCTAGACCGAAGTTAAAAACAAATCTCCCCGCTTAGTCCGTGGCACGTGACCGCAGCCAATCAGTATTGTGCTCGTTGAAGTCCCCGAGGACTTCGACTTCGGCCGAGGGAGTCTGTTAAAGCAGTTCGTCAATATTCACTTGGACGTAGCCTAAGAGTTGACCCGTTTCTGCATTACCACTGGGGGACCTGTAGAGGCACGCGTACACTCTGACATGGTCTTCCATGTCCACGCGCCGCCAGAGCACAGACAAGTCCCGACCGTCAAAACTCTGAAGGCGACGGTAGCAGATCTCCTCCTCCTCCTCCTCCTCCTTTACGAACACAGATACAGATAGGTGTGGTATAAAATGATGTTCTAGTTTATACCCGGGGTATGATAGGTACGCTGTATCGCTAGGTTGAGATATCTGCGTCTCCGTCAAAAACAACAAGGCCGGCTGCGCCGCCTCAAGGTGGAGGTAGACTGCATTTAGGTTAGAATGAAATTCCCAGATCGATCGATGTATAATCCGAGAATCATTCCCCCGGTTTTGCTCCGCGAGAGGTACTTCGGCTTCATTAAAACCGGTACCCTCCTGGGGTATACTTTTTGGAGCCATCGCTTTCATGTTTGCCGGGTGGGGGAGGGGGGGGGGGGTTTGGTCTTCCATTTTCTCTCACTCATCGACGGAACATAACCAATTGAATTTGGTTACTTTAAGTCGATCTTCCGTGAGAAAGTGGTCCTTCCCCGGTCGAACCAGCCCAATACGAGCTGCAGTCAAAAAACTACAGCTAGGCTATATAATATTTTTTTTCAGTTTTAACGTTGGACCTTATTAGGTGTATATAAATCATAATTGCGGCAAAATATTTCAGGTAAAGATGAAAAGATAAATAAAAATTATAAACTGTTTTCGTTTTGGTTAAAGAGAGGAAAATTTCTAATGGACCTTATTTTGTGGACCTTATTGAGCATACCTACCTAGTAAAAATGTGCTAAAGACTATTTTCTTTATTTTGCAAAAAAACTAATTTTTGTGACAAAAATATCAAGAAAAATAAATACTTTAACAATATTGTATAATTAATAACTTAAGAGTGGGAGGGGGGACAGACGAAACCGCTGCCATTTCGAATGATGGAGCACAAATTACGATAATTCTGTTTGGCTTATTCATTATTATATGTAAGTATATACAATATTTATAGCTCCTAAACTGAAACAAAAATCTTACCAATATATACTCGTTTATTAAAAACTGGTGAACACAAATATTTCTATACACACACGCGCACACATATACACACACACATACGCACACACATACGTACGCCCATACACACACACGTACACACGTATACACGCCCATACGCACACACGTACACACGCCCATACGCACACACGTACACACGCCCATACGCACACACGTACACACGCCCATACGCACACACGTACACATGCCCATACGCACACACGCCCCTACGCACACACGAACACACGCCCATACGCACACACGTACACACGCCCCTACGCACACACGAACACACGCCCATACGCACACACGTACACACGCCCCTACGCACACACGAACACACGCCCATACGCACACACGTACACACGCCCATACGCACACACGTACACACGCCCATACGCACACACGTACACACGCCGATACGCACACACGTACACACGCGCACACGCACAGACGTACACACGCGCACACGCACAGACGTACACACGCGCACACACGCACACACACACCCTTATACACGTAAAAGAATTTGTGTGTATAATGATAAATATTCAATAAACAGCATGCATTGAACCGCAGTAAGAGCAAGTAAGTATTAAATTTTTTTATTTAAATTCATTACTTGAAAATTATGCAATATTCCACTTAATTCAGTAGTCTTACCAAGAAAGGTATGAAAATATTAAGTATCTGTTCAGAATTTATTAACTTATTAAATCTGTATGATCAAATATTTTAATATTTTATCGCTTCATCGTTCTTTGCTTATAAATGTTATAGCTTTAGTTTTAAAGTAATTAATAAGAATAATTATAGTAACAAGATGAGGATATAATCTTACGATGTTAACACTAAACCTACCGACAATTCTTGTATACCTGTTCCTACCGCACGTCGTCAAATTGACCGGTAGTTAAAAGTTATTTTATTATATAACGCAGGTAATAATGGAAATAACTAAAAGTAAAGAGTGTAGAAAATATTATATGCATATCCTAAGAATTGTCATGTAGTTTGATAACGTTATTATAACGTTTAAAAATGTGTAAGTTTAACAAAAGTTTAAGAACGGTCAATTTGACCGGTACTTGGTAGGTTTAGTGTTAATTCAGTTCAAACAAGATTCAAAGTGTACTTATTTTATAATAAAATTTGAATTGTAAAAATAATAATAGATTAAGATGACGATTAACACTAAACCTTAGTGTTAATCGTCAATCTTTGAAAGTGAATATGCTATTTACTTTCTTCTAGAAAATTTAAGAATCTAAGTAAATTATTTACATTTGACTAAATATGGTAGGATAATTAGGGTTGCTATCCTTTTAATTTATATTTATATTCAAAATGAATGAATGAATGTGAATGAATGAATGAATGTGAATGAATCTGAATAAGTGAATGAATGAATCTGAATGAGTGAATGAATGAATGATATGTATCCAAAGTATTCAACAAATGGCGTGTTGGTTGTGATAGTTATATTATTTTAAACTAATACTTTACAGCGACTTCGTCTGAACCCTAATATAATATTAGTTATATTGTTATTATAGTTTAAACGTAACTTTTTGAATTACGTATAAATAATTTATAATATTATTACTATTCGTGCTAGCTTTTATATAATGAGTAAAAAATATATATTTTTTTTTTAATTTAGGAAATTCAATTAGAACTTTTTTTTTTTTAATCTGAAATAACCAAATAATTACTAATTAATAATTATATTTATTTTTTAATTCAATTATAACAAGCAAAAAGTGTGAAAAGAAATAAACTTTCTATCTCCTAATAGTGTACTAATTATTCATAATTTCTAAGTACACTTAATAAGTATCTAATTAGAAAGTGAAAGCCTTAATACACGCCTTAATACAAAAACGTGCAATTATATTTTATTAATATATCCAGTATTTCATTATAATAATAATCGATTTTTATTTTATAACTGTTAAAAAATATTAAAATCGATATATGAAGCACTATTCACTAAAAGTTGTAATCATTCATAAATTAGTTCAAAGTAGATCAATATAGAAATAAAAATAGGGACTCGTATCGCTGTACGTATTTAGTATACTCACACACACACACACACGCACACATACACAAAATATATGATAAGATAAAACTAATCTTAACCTCAAATCTAAGATTTGAGTTAATATAAAACATACTATAATATTAAGGTGATATTATTAAAACACAAGACATTATATCGTTTAAAATTTCCAAGTGATTCTCGCATTGCGTAATAATGACATTGGCTTGCATTATTTCTTCGTTGCTATCAATAGTTATGTTTATTTCAATCTCTGTTTAGAGAATGGGTCGATTTTAAAAAGATCATCACTAATTACATTCGACTGTCAATATAAAAACACCTTTCAAAATATATATCCGTTAAATATTTAAAGATCGAATTCGAAGGAAAAACGTTACCAACGGCAATCATCAAAATTCTTAAACTAAAATTGGCAATATGTCTTGCGATTTATTACATTATATCTAATATTAGCTTCAATAACTTTAAAATTAAATATGTCTACCGCTAGATAATCTAAAACAACGTAACACAACAAATAAACGAGGAAGTTTGGTTATAAAATGACGACACTATTGATCGTGCATTTGTACACATACCTTGACTTTGCATTATTCTCCATATTATACTCTTCCTATAAGAATATTCCCATACCAATAGGGTCAAATAATTAAAATAAGAATGAATAACCCATTGGTTATATTAATAAATAAGTTAAAATTGTACACTAAATTATGAAAATAAATAAAAAATGTTGAGTAAAATTACCACAGTTCGTTAATATTCGTTACAATCAAAACTAGAACTCATCCATCTCTTTTATCTATAAAGTAGTTTGGTAATGCAAAAAAGAGATAGCACATAGTACTGTAAATAACTTCTCAGTATGTCAGGTATGTCAAGCGCCATCTTTAAAGGAAATGAGATAACACATGTCTATGGAATTAGTAATGTTGCCATCCCAGCAAGAATAGTTATGGTAATAAGAATTCAATATCAATAATTATATATTTAAAAATTAAATCAATTAAAGTTTGTAATATGTTAAAATTTCATATTGAATATGAATTTACACATAATCAAAATCAATAATAAGCTATTAATAAGAGTTGAAGATGGTATGTATCTTTATAAGTCACAGACTCGTAAAAATAAAGAACACAAAATGTCAGACATATAAACAAAACTTTTTTAATGTATTGTTCATGACAATATTCTATCTAGTTTTTGTTATTCGTCTCTATTGAAAGATATTTGTTAAAATATCAGATAATACTTGTATTTCTGACGCAATATACTTAACTGATAACAGTATAGCTTAAAAATTATTACAAAAAACTAAAATAAAACATATCTTTATGTAATTAAAATATAATATATTTTAATAATTTATAAAAAAATTACCAGATATATATATTTTTATAACATGTCTACAGGTCTACAAAAGTTTTGATTATTTGTACAGTACATTCTATTTTTAAATTTGGAAATAAAGAATACATTGCAGTAGGATTTTTTTTTTTTTTATTTAAAATTTTATGGCAAAAGTTTATGTTGTGAACATTTTCATTATACTTATACTTTGATCAAACAGTACCTCAATAAACTTATTTACGAAAGCTACATTTTGATACTCCGAGTTGTTTATGAGCACAAATGGCAGAATACAGAAAATGTATTTACCCGTTGTATTTAACCGATAATATTTACTATATCAAGACATACCATACCATACCAGACATACGTATTATTGGTTCAAATCTTAAATTTAATTTAATTTTTATTTAATTCTTTCACTCATGGTATTGTAAATAACATATTTCCGTAATGGACGTGTGAAGAAGGCACGAAGCACACGAATACTTTAACTTATCTGTGCCTATAACTGATAATTTACTTCATAATTTGACTTTTCTTAGTTGTCTACAAATTAAAAACCGCGAAATATCAAAACCAGTTTCGGGTCTCTGCTGCGATAGAGAATGCATTGTTTATAATAATGTTAGCCTTTACTATTATAGAAGTGATATTTTTAAAAAGTATTTAATATAATTAATACAAGTTCTTTAATATGAAGTTTCGAGCTTTGATGATAGACGCCGGACCAATGAGAGAATTTACCAGTAGGTAACCAAAACTTACTAAAATAATTCACAATAAATTCCTTCTGACTACTAAAAACTTTTTTAGGTATAGTGACAACAATATCTAAATTATCAAAAGAATGCGTGTTGAGATTATCCGAAGATAAAATATATTTTATTGTGAGCGAAGAAAATTCTGGACCAACACCTCCTGTATTATGGTGTGAAATTCCTCAAGCTAATTTCTTCTCTGAATATCAAATGATAGGAATTGATGAAGAGCACAAAGACATATATCTAGGAGTAGTTTCAGGTATTATAAAGAGTTCACATCAAGGAATCGATACTTTATTTCAGTTATTATACATTTTAGTTAATTAGAAATTTATTGCAGCTAGTTTAGCAAAGTCGTTGGTGACACTGAAGACTGCCAAAGTGTTGAAAATTAAGTTGACTAAGAAACACTGCCCGTGCCTAACTCTTGATATTGAAATGGTAAATACAAATTAGTGTATATATTATTTTTGTATATTATATATAATAATTTAATCTCTACAAAGCTACATTTGGCGGACTGCAACAGTTTGTTTATTTATAACAAATATAAATAAATATATTATCTGAGGTTGATGTCTGTGGCCGATGTGAAAGAGGTATGTAGGTACCATAGCATTTGGTGCTCCGTCGCCTCTGGGTACCCGCAAGGGATATGGTGTGAAAATAAATATATTATCCGTTAAAGTTTCATTGCAATTAATCTATACTATTTATTGTCAAAGTTTAATAGATTATATTATTTTAGCCGTCATCAACCTCACAACAAACAAGACAAGTAACCCATGATATTCCAGTAGTGGTTGTGCCGAGAAAGCTTTGGGGTGACTTTAATGAACCTAGAATACCACAACCTGATGTATGTATTTAAAACTAGTTTATAATTGCTATTTATTTGATTCGAACTTCAAAAGCTTGACTGTGTTTGATTGAATGTAACATTTTAATGTGGAATCATTTGTGTTGTTATGCTATAAGTTTCAGAAATGTTAAGTAACTATTAATTTATTGTATACAGCATGCTTTAAGATAATTTTACTAATATAAAATAATCATATATTAGTTACTCTCTGTATTAAGTTGTTAGGTCTATATTTCATTCAAAATATCTTTATTCTTTATACACACACTTTTGAATCGTCAATTATTACAATACAAAAAATTGACATTGTAGTCAGTCCGTAAGTAAACTACCACCGGCTCTGAATGCTGCTCTGTTGAGAAGAGCCGGTCAGAAACTCAACAGTTCTTTTTAAAAGAAATATAACAATCTTAGATGATGAACATTATAATATAAATCCTGCAATCCTGAAATTGTTGTAATAATACTAAAAATAAATGAAATATTTTTAAGCCAAAAGTAACTATTCATTAAGATTCTTTTAAAATAACTTTCACATTAAATCTTTAATTTTCTTTAAATGTTCTAGATATCAATAGAACTGCCGCCATTGAAGCAATTACGAACTACTATAGACAGAATGAGAACTATGGGCTCGGAAGTTATAATAAGAGCATCTGCTGAAGGAAGACTTACTTTACAGATTAAAACCGACATGGCCAAAGTATCAACTCGATTTAGATGTTTAACAGTTGAAGCTTTCAAAGGTCTGTTATTTAGTTACTTTAATTTATAAATACAGTAATCAATACTTTAAAACACGGTAGATTAATTCCACATTATATTAAGATACTCGTATAACACTCTCATGACCATATAACGCGTTATGTAAGTTCTTGTTTAATGTTTCATATTAAAATCAAATATTAAGAAATAACTCAATTAACAAATGTGGGTAACAGAAGAATAATGTAAGAAAGATGAATGCTGTGGAGATGCGATCTCTTCGCACAATATGCGGAGTCAGTCTAGCTGATCGAATCCGCAATGAAGAGATCCACAGAATGGCATGTATTAGCGAAGATGTCACAGTGAGAATGAAGAAGAACGTGCTCAGGTGGTTTGGGCACGTCGAACGAATGAATGATGAAAGAATGGTAAAAAAGATTTATATAGAAAAAGTGAGCGGTGAGACAGACTGGGGGAGGCCTCGAGTGACCTTCGAAAACACAGTATCTATGATACTGGAGGAAGGTCAAGTAAAAAGCATGAGGACCCCCCGGAGGGCATGTATGAAGAGGTTGATGTCTGTGGCCGAAGCGAAAGGGATCGTAGCGTTTGGCGCTCTGTCGTCTCTGGCTACCCCGCAAGGAATATGGCGTGAAGCTAAATAATAATAATTTAATTTTAATTGCTTAATTTAGTTTTATATAACACAATGTACAAAGTTAAACGAAATTAATTGTGAATAAATAATTAATGATAACATTCACAGCACAGAAATATAACGTGAATAATCCCTACATTATATGGGGAAAACGCATGTTATACGAGGGATTGAAATCGTGTTATAAGGATACCGTGTTATAGAGGTTATTACTGTATTATCAAATATCTATTTCCAGGGCCAATAGATCACTCAGATTCTGAAACGGAAAGTCAAGTTAACGAGGACCTGTCAAAAATTTGCTCATGTAGAGTTGACGCTAAGAAATTCTCAATGTTCCTGAACGCAGATCACATATCACACAACAGAGCTACCTGCAGCATTGTTCACAAAAAGTTAGTAATATTATCCTTACAGACCAAAGAGAATGTTAATTTTCAGTGTTTTATTATGGGTATTGTGTATTAATGAGGAATGCTATTTAATACTGATATAGATTAAAAATAGGGTCTAAGACCATCACAAAATAAAATATAAGTACATTGTTAAAGACAAAATAAAAATATTTTAATATACAGACTGTTTTATTCATTTAATACAAAAAAACATTTCACGTTTTAAACAAAAACATGCAATGATAATTAGTTTTGAAATATTTTTATTACTTAATAATTAGTGACATTATTTAATATTTATTTTAATTCTTTAGTTTGCATAGTATTAATATTTTAAGTTTTACATACTGATTTTTTATATCCTGTGTAACTTACAGATAACAAATTACTCGCTTCATCCACAGAAATCTTAAATTATATACTGCCTTCATACAATTTCAACACAATTGATTTAATCAATACAATAATTATTTTGAAATGATGTCTATCTTTTAATATTTATACAAAATACAGAGAAAATTTAAATTATGAGGTTCTAATGGATCATTTATATCAAGTATCAATTGTCGATGAACTAATTCAATTATAGGTAAGTTGGAATGATCTCTCGTTGTCTCTCCTGAGTGTGTCGTGAGTGGCTCGGAGAGTGTCTAACTTTGTGGTGATCTGTGCTATGGAACTGTCTATCCACTGCATTGAAGACATGTGGGCATTCAGGATCCTACCAATTTGGACTATCTGTAACGAATATAATTTTTATCATTAGTTAGTGACAGTAACATGAGAAGTTAGTAACAGCAACATGAGAAGTTAATATCAGTAACATTGGAAGGCAGTAACAGTAATATGGGAAATTAGTAGCAGTAACATGGGAAGTTAGTACCAGTAACATGGGAAGTTAGTATCAACAATTGGAAATTAGTAACAGTAACTTGGGAAGTCAGTAACAGTAGCATGGGAAGTTAGTATCAACAATTGGAAATTAGTAACAGTAACTTGGGAAGTCAGTAACAGTAGCATGGGAAGTTAGTATCAACAATTGGAAATTAGTAACAGTAACTTGGGAAGTCAGTAACAGTAGCATGGGAAGTTAGTATCAACAATTGGAAATTAGTAACAGTAACTTGGGAAGTCAGTAATAGTAGCATGGGAAGTTAGTACCAGTAGCATGGGAAGTTAGGATCAGTGTGGGAAATTAGTAACAGTAATGTGGTAAGTTAGTAACAATAATATGGGAAGTCAGTAACAGTAACATGGGAATTTAATACCATGTGTATATTTTATAAAAATTACTAATAAAACTATAAATGACTATATAATAACATTTCACATTTATAATTAATACAATGTACTCACTGGATCATTATTATCTGGACTTCGGTTAGTTTCATTGAGGTGTTCGATCACCTCCTTTAAATCTTCAGACATCTGACGTAGCTGAGTGTCCAGAGTTTCTGCTAATGAATACCTACAACAAAAATTGTATATTAATGTAACAAAAAATCATGTAATTATTACTTTTTATATATAATACTATTTTTCTATTTAGTTTTGGTATGAAAGTTTGACTGGACTAAGCTTATTTAGCTTAACTCTAGATTATGGGTTACAGCTTCTTTTAAAAGAATTTTTATGTCCACCATTTTCTATTGCGAACTTTTAAATTTAAATGCTGTATTTTTTAATTTTTCAAAGATCACTTGGAACCACAATAGTTTTGTACTATACCTGTTCCTACCGCACGCCGTCAAATTGACCGGTAATTAAAAGTTATTTTATTATATAACGCAGGAATATAGAAATGGAAATAAATAAAAGTAAAGAGTGTAGTAAATATTATATGCATATTCTAAGAATCGTCATGTATTTTGATAATGATATTATAACGTTTGAAAATTTGTAAGTTTTACAAAAGTTTAAGAACGGCCAATTTGACCGGTACTTGGTAGGTTTAGTGTTAAGATAATATTATTATTACTACATACATGTGTTCTCTTTCTGGATCCCTCACTCGTTCATCCACCACCTGTTTCTCGAGGGGAGACAGAATGTCCTCTAGCTCTTTCTGTTGAGCCAAAACAAAGTCCAACTCGTGTTCAAGGCTCTGTTGTTCATTCTTAACTGTCTCTATAGCGTCATTCAGTTCTAGGATCTGTAACAAATATATTATATTTAGTTAAAATTGAACCACGGTTAATATATTTTGTGAATAATGTTTTATACAAGAAACTAAAAATTGTTGAGTTAAATAAATTTATATTCTTATGTGAAATATTACTGTAACAAGGAGGCAAAATTTATTATAAAAGTAAAAAAAAAAAAAAAAAATGTTTTTTACGGCTCTCCCACTTAAGAGGATATTTTAAAAAATTATACAAAAGGGATTACATGTTAAGTTTGTATAAGAATATTTTATTAAAGGTAAAAGAGTAGACTGAGGGAGATAATTATCAATTAAAAGTAAAAAAAGTAAGGTAAGTTATTACTTACCTTACTTTTTTTACTTTTAACATCATCTACTTTTACTATTTTTACTACTTACTATTATTATAGTAAGTAGTAAAAATAGTAAAAGTAGAGAGACTAAAGAAAAAGAGTAAAATATGAATTTTAGTTATTATTAAGATTATCACGTTAAATAAAGTTATATTCCATATAAAAACATATATTTCAAAATATATATATATATTTATTTATGTATCTTTGTTGTTTTACTTCTTTATATCAAAAGGGCAAGCAGTCTCCTTATATTATATATTAAATCAACATTTTGTTAGTGAAACAGTCATCTCAATATAGAAATACTCTGAATTTTTTGGTTGTCTACTATACTATTCTATACTATACTCAACATTAACACTAAACCTACCAAGTACCGGTCAAATTGACCGTTCTTAAACTTTTGTAAAACTTACACATTTTTAAACGTTATAATATCGTTATCAAACTACATGACAATTCTTAGAACATGCATATAATATTTTCTACACTCTTTACTTTTAGTTATTTCCATTATTACCTGCGTTATATAATAAAATAACTTTTAATTACCGGTCAATTTGACCGCGTGCGGTAGGAACATGTATACAAGAATTGTCGGTAGGTTTAGTGTTTAGTTGTAGTGTTTTTACTTATTGTTATAAGTACGGTATCAAAATATACACCCTCCCATTTGATACACAAGTGGTAAAGATAAATAAAGATAACCTTTCCGTTTGCCACTCCAATTTGATACACACAAGTGGTAAAAGATAAATAATGGTAACCTTCTCCCCGTTGCTGGCTGATAGTCTGTCCCATGCGTTCAGTGTGGTCGCCTGTCGGTAGAAAACTCTCTCCTGCTCCTCCAAAGAGAGACTCCACTTGTTGATGTTCTCTTGAAGCTCGCTGAAGGTTATTGATGCTATTGCTGCAGGTATTGGGAGGGGCCTAGAAAAATATTGTACGGTTATTAAGTTGCTGATAAAACATGTTTGGACATGTTCATAATAGTTCAAATATTTCATATAAAGTAAAGTAGTGACGCGACTCGAGCCCTGTTTGTACTCGAGTCATAGATTTGATTCTGTTGCCACTAGATGTCACTACTACCCTATCCGGGACAATCCCAAATTCACAGGTTTAGACTTATTTCTTGGTTCGTAGCATTTTAAGTTTAGTGAGAAAATAAATAATAAATCTATAAAAATATAAAATTTTTACTACATACCTTAAACATTTAGTAGGTAATTTATGTTTTTGTTTATAAATTGCTAAACGAAATCTAACTCGAGTGACATGTTCTTGCACGAGTGACTCGAAAACGCGAAGGTGACTCGTGTGAGGTAGAAAAGTAGATCGAGTGACTCCAGTCACGAAATGCTATTCGAGTCGCATCACTAAAGTAAAGATGGTAATAAGGAAAGGAAATCAGAAGTATAGTATGTATGAATTGTGTGAAACATGATATACATTTAGTGAAATATTGTTAATTTGGAATTACAAACAAACATTTCAATTATTGAGCGAAACGAACGAAGTGAGCGGAGCGTTTTACTAGACACTTTTTACATTCTTTGTCACGAATTGGCTCGAAAGTACTTGACGGAAAATTATGAAACTTTGCAATCAAAAAGACACATTAGGTGATGGTATTAAAAAAAAAAAATATTAGAAAAATGTAAAAAACTGATATCCCATTGAAGTCAATGGGAAACGATAAGTCAATACACTGGACTCGCTTCGCTCAATATGCAAACGGCACCCGAGATTTCGCGAGCGCAGCCATTCGAAATTGAAGGTTTGTTGCCGCCCCTGGTATATACATATATTATATATATATATATATATATATATATATTTGTAGTTGTTAATACTTACGCAGCGGTAGTTGTCATAACGCCAGTCGTTTTTCCCAAAGCAGTGATACCGGACGGTGTGGTTGTTGATGCTACATTAAAATATTTTATTATATTAATACATCAAACATAATAAAATTTTATTATAATATAGTAAAAAAATATTCAACATTAAATTTGACATACATATTTACTTAAATTTGACACATTTTTCATCTCAACTATGTTGTGACATAAGTTATGACAACTTAAAAAAGTTGTTATATAAAAAAAAAAAATTTCTAACTTACTTGTTGTAGCTGTAGTTTTGGAGAACGATAAACCCCCAGTGAGACTTATTCCACTAGTGGTTGTACTGGTTGCGATTCCCAGTCCGGTAGTCGTGATTCCCAAACCGCTAGTGGTAATACCGGCCGCGGCGGTCGAAATTCCTAAACCGCTGGATGAAATTCCTAAACCACTGGTCGAGATTCCTGTGCTAGTTGTTATTCCGAATCCACTAGTGGATATTCCTAAACCACTAGTGGATATTCCTAAACCACTAGTTGATATTCCTAAACCACTAGTCGAAGTTCCCAGCCCACTTGTGGTTATAATTGGTGTAGAAACACTAGTTAAACTGGTACCGAAACTAGTAGCTTGAGTGGTTTGAGATGGTTGGCTAGTTTGTCCAAACGTTGGGGCCAATGTTGGTTGTGTTTGTCCAAAGAGCCCTGAGGCTCCAAACCCTGTACTACTTTTCACTGTAGTAGAAGGCTGGCTAGTTGCAAAAGACAGACCACTTTGAGTTCCAAAGCTTGGTTGCGATTGTGTTGCTTGTACAAATTGAGATTGGGTTGTTTGGGGTTGTGAAGTTTGTCCAAACGCTGGTAGGGATTGGGTTGCTTGTCCGAAAGATGGTGGAGCTTGGGTTGTTTGACCGAATGTTGGTAGAGCTTGAGTCGTTTGACCCAAGGTGGCCTGACCTTGAGTGGTCTGACCGAACGTTGGCTGAGCTTGAGTTGTTTGACCGAAAGTCGGCTGAGCTTGAGTTGTTTGACCGAAAGATAGCGGAGCTTGGGTTGTTTGACCGAATGTTGGTAGAGCTTGAGTGGTTTGACCCAAAGTGGCCTGAGCTTGAGTTGTTTGACCGAACGTTGGCTGAGCTTGACTCGTTTGACCGAAAGTTGGTTGAGCTTGAGTTGTTTGACCGAACGCCGGCTGAGCTTGAGTTGTTTGTCCAAACGTTGGCGGTGCTTGGGAAGTTTGTCCAAACGATGGTGTAGCTTGCGATGTTTGTCCAAACGAAGACTGTGTTTGTCCAAACGGTTGGCTCGCAGACGTTTGTATCGACCCAAAGGCTTGAGTAGTTTGGGTGGTTGGTCCAAACGATAAATTCGCTGGTTGCGTTTGTCCAAATTGGCTTGGTTGTTTAGCGAAATTTAGGGCTTGAGATCCAAACGGGCTTGTTGGTTGTGCTTGGTTGCCGAAACTTGGTTGACTTGCAAATGTTTGGTTAGTGAATGTTGATTGTGTTGTTGATTGAGTTTGTGTTGTTGCTGTGAAGGAAGCAAAACTCTGTGTCTGACCAAAGGCTCCTTGTGTTACTGCAGCTGAAATATATTAATACATATTAATACACTAGCTTATTCCCTCCCGCTTCGGTGGGCACACTATTAATTTGGGCCTAAACTTAGGTTGCTATGGTAACCGTTGTCATCGTAACCGTTGCTATAGTAACTCTTCCCCGCGTTAAGTGTATAGCTCCTACAGGTTTAAAACTTGGCGAAATCCGTTCTTAGTGGACATCTACGTCACAAAAAATAACTATGAAAAATTTTTAGTTAATCGGGCAGCTGATAGTTTCGAAGATTTCGTGATGAGTCAGTGAGTGGAAAATCGCTTATATATATATAATATATAAATTAATTTTTATTTAATTTAATTATAGTTTGACAATCTTTATTTATTTATTCTTTATTGCACTTGGATAGTGGACATAACTTAAAATATAAGTGAAAGGTTATAATATAGATATATTAGTAGTAATATTTTCATTATAGGTTGTAATTGCTTTTGTAATATATATTTATTTGATAATCAGTCGTTATTACCTGTGGTGGTGGCGGAACCGAAGCTGAACGGTTTCGCTCCAAACTGTCCGAAGCCTGACGATTGAGTAGTTTGGGCAGCGCTGGTCTGTAATCAGATAAGTTTTAAAGAATACCTCAAAATCATAAAAAATATATAAATATTCTATATAAAATTATTCTGTCCAACAAATTCATAATAAAAATTTGTCTACCCATACATATAAACCAAAATTTAAGTGGCTGTTTGTAATTCCATTGCTTTTGAATTAAATGCATATGAAAGTATTATAAATATTAATTTTACAATTGTCAAGTCTGTCTATCTGTTTGTTCCAAATAATCTCATAAACAGCTGCACCTATTTTAACAGAACTTGACTGAATAACAGATGTTATAAGGTGTAACTTATGCTACTTAAAAAGAAGATATTCCGGGCGGATGAAGCCGTGGGCAGAGCAAGTTAATTATAAATTGGTTAAAAATTACTTGTTTTGAGGAAATATACATACAGTTTGAGGCACAGAAAATCCAGATGTAGGAGTGGTGAAATTGAAGCCCGAGAGAGGAGCAAATCCACTGGAACCAAAGCTCGATGCTGAAACATTGTGACAATTGTATTTTAAATATTGAAATAAAATATTTTTTTTTACAGTCTGGATTTGGACCTCTGTTATAAATTGAATCTAAGTAATTGGATTTGAAGATATTTCTGTACCTTCAAATCTTAATGTGATTTGAATCTATAAATCTGTTTGATTTGATTGAAATAAGAGACAAAAAAGTTAATGATCTATATTCTCATTCAGAGGTTTCAGGTTCGAATCCTGTCTGTGTTAAATTTATCTATATATACTAGTTTGTTTATATATTGTTTATATTATGTTAATTGTTAAATAATAATAATAAACCAGGTAATAGAATATTTTTTTTAAATGTTATTATAGTTTTGTATTGCATATTGAGTTTGCTCATAGGTAAGTTGTAATAATAATAATATAAAATATGTAGTATATAATATACCTTGTGTGCTTGGTGTACCAAAGGCAGGTGCCGGAGATCCAAATGCTGTCTTTTCAGCGGTAGTCTGAAAAAAATAAAAACTAATAATTAATGATGTCATGTATACAATTCATAAAGATATTTGAATGATTCTTTACAGATTTTGAATGTTAACACTAAACTTACCAAGTACCGGTCAAATTGACCGTTCTTAAACTTTTGTAAAACTTACACATTTCTAAACGTTATAATATTGTTATCAAACTACGTAACAATTCTTACAATATGCATACAATATTTTCTACACTCTTTACTTTTAGTTATTTCCATTATTACCTGCATTATATAATAACATAACTTTTAATTACCGTTCAATTTGACCGCGTGCGGTAGGAACAGGTATACAAGAATTGTCGGTAGGTTTAGTGTTAATAGGCAAAGTAAGTTATTTTTAAAATAACTATTAATAATGGTAATAATGATTTGTAGACAATTGAGATACCATTAAGTATCTTTTACATATATACATACTTCTTTCCCTTCTTCTACTCTCATGGACTTATAAGAGTAGAAGTAGTGGATGAAGGGACTCCATGTATGCTGCTTTGTTCTGATTACCTTTGAACCATCTCTTTTTCAGAAAATCCTTATTTGATCTAGTCCATCCCCTTCTAGAATGTTTTGATTATATTTAATACATAAATATTGTGTTATACTTACAGTCTGTGGTGACCCAAAGCCAGGAGAGCCGACAGTCTGTACTGGAGGGGACGTGAAGCCCCCAAACGATAAAGGTTTGTTTGAACCAAATGTAGATGTACTCGTTGCGGTCGGAGAAGCAACTGTGAATATTAATATATTAGAACTATGTGTGCATTATATGTATGTATTTTAAAGTTTTGATACACTTACATATATTAGATGAAGCTGTAGTTTTGGCACCAAAGGCGAAAGCACCAAAAGATGATGTACTCGATGGACTGCCAAATATACTAGGTTTGTTTTCTGTAAACAATATTCAAATAATATTAATTTTCCAATTGGTTATCTTTATATGATTGCTCAAAAGACTAATATTTTCCATTACAAGGACTTCAGTTGCATTGTAAATATAAATTTCATGAGTATTGTTCATATAATTAATAAGCTAATACAGGGATTGTTTTTAAAATCAACAACTAAAGACATTCACCAACATGGACTAGCAACTACCACTAAACTGGGAAATTATATTGAACTGTATTGAATGTGGTGTATATTTGTCAAGTTAATATCGTTAGGTACCTGTACTGGCCCCCGCTGTAAATGATTTTGTATCACCGCCACCAAAAAGAGACCCTGAAATATATTTTTAATACAATTGTTCGGTTTTGTTTATAACTTTAAATTTAAGACCAAGTAGCTAGAGAATATTTTTTCTAAGGATAATTTAAGCCGAAACAATCAATTAATTTTATATATTTAGGATAATAAAATTTCTATTTCAATATTTTTTAGGATGTATAATATAAACTAACCTATAATTTTGACATTACAACATTTTCAAAACAAACGAATTTAGAAAGTTGCATGCATTTATTAATTAATAAAATTATAAAATGTACAAGGTTCTTAGTTAATAATATTAATAGACGGGTTACCTGAAGGTGCACCAAAAGCACTAGCCGCTGTAGTAGTTGTTGGTTTGAACATGAAACTCATTTTGACTAATTTAACTTTATCTGCACTTTAAACTAAATGACTAAAATATAAACACTTTTTGGAACACAAATTATTAATTAACATAAAAATTTCACAATTACTTTTTACAGAAATGTCAATAAACAATACTAATTATGTACTATACAACTTCGCGGCAAATGTTGTTGCCCGTTGGCCGGCCATATAAATTATAATAGATGTTGCCACTTGCGAGTTGGCAGTTGTAGTTACGAAATGGTCACTTGTCAATTTGATTTTTAAAAATGCAGCATAATTTTTTACAGATATTATTAAAAAACATTTATTTTTAAATAAATAAAAATATTTTTTTTTTGCACTAAATTTTGAAGTTACCGAACCGATTTCAAAGAAATTTTGTAGATATTTATTGTTTGGTCCAACTTAAAAGATACTATAGTTTTTGTGTCGATTATTAATCTACAATTTTTTTATCGAATTGAATTTGACTTTTTTAAAGATGAAGGGTAAAATTCACTTCTAAGTTCTAAAGATTTCCAGTAGATGGCGCTATTAACAATAAAATTGTTATTGACAATAGTTTAAGAAGCAGCCGACAGTCGCTGGCAACAGCTACTAAAAGAATTATCGTCATTTTAGTCTAATATTTTTGTTCAATTAATTCTAACCTCTTGATACTAATAAAAATTAATGGTCTAAGTCACTGTCAACTTAATTAATAAATCAATGAAGCAAATAACAGACACATTGGTTGCTTTATTTGTTTAACCGAGTTCAGTCAAAAGGAATAAATCATAATATCGAATTAGAATTTTAGATTCTTTTTTACTTATTACGTATTCTTCTCAGCATTTTAATTTTCATTTCTTGATCAAAAATAATAAATTTCCAACTCTAGTGTGCTTCAAAAAATCGAAAATTCGAATTCCAATAATAACGTCGCATCTAAGATACATCATATTAATTGCCGTAATCAGAAACACAACGAATTAAACTAAATATGCCAAAGCACTGACCAAACTATTTTTGAGAATAAACAATGGAAATAATATAAAAAATATTCAAAACCGCTATAATAACCTAAGTGTTTGTGTACAGACGTACAAAAATATATAGAACAACATATTAGTTCGACTAAAGCACAATTATCTGGTCGTGGAGGTTTCACTGAGTCGATTTTTATTGATGACTCAAAAGTAATCCGTTTGCCCTAAAATGATAAGAGTTAAAAAATACTTTTTGCGCGGCTCGAATAATAAACCATCTACTTTAAATTAAATTTAAATTCTTACTATAAATTTTTACTAATGAGTATAAATATTTATTCTTTGAAAACTATTTTTAATTACTCAAACCAATTTCTAACAATTTGGGTTTTGGAAAATAAAGAGTCGAACGGAAAGAATTCTATATCAATTAACATTATTTTCATTAACAGAAAATATTTTAACGCCAAATTACATCAAAATCCTCCTAGTAAATTAAATCAATTTAACCATTTTGCCGTTGTCTAAATTTCCTTACATGTTGGCCTTGCAAATATTCAGTCCTAATTTCATCTATACTTGTTTGATGAATTTGCGGGCTATACGAAATGAGAGAAATAGTTAATTTACCTCTTTTTTTCAGTCAGCAAAAAAGAATTTTTTTTTCGTAAAACCATTCACATCATGGTAGTGTAAAACTGTTCTGTTAATAACTAGGGGCGCCAACAGACCCTCCATTTCGACTCGCTGCGCTCGCGAAATCTCGGGTGCCGTTTGCATATGGAGGGAAGCGAGCCCAGTGTAATGATTCATCGTTTTCCATTGACTTTAATTGGATTTTGATCGCAAAATTTCATAACTTTCCGTCAAGTAGTTTTCTAGCCTATTCGTGACAAAAAATGAGAAAAAGTCTCCAGTAGAACGCTCCGCTCGCTTCGCTTAATAATAATTATAAAAATGTAAAGTTCATGTGCACGTTTAAAAATAATAGATAAAGAAATGTCAATTAATATTATAGTATTATTATATAAGATTCAAATTATGTTCTCATTATTTTATCACACCGGACTTAACATGTCGGCTTGGCCGCGCGCCAATGTTGCCAGCTCCGATAGTATATCATTGCCCCGTTTATTTAATGTTAAATGTTAAACGACCCATTAACTTTAAACTTTTTATTCTATGTCAAGAAAATATTATGCAAGTTAAGTCGAAATATATATATATATATAATAATTTTATTATTATTTATAAGTAACATACGTACAAAAACATTAAAAACAAAAAATACTATCTTCACTTCACTTCATTCACTATTTTGGATAAAAAAAACAAAAAACAAAACAATTAACAGAAATAATGTATTTAAACAACGTTATATCTAGGTCTCGGTACAAATGGAACTGGGTTTGAATCGGGGGTCAGCAACAACTGGACATTGACGTTAGCACGTCTCCATCGATTCCACATAACGTAGTGATCCTTCCAGAGAAAGTAAACCGTAACCGTATAACCACAAAGCACGATAGCCATAAAAAAATCCATCGCCGTTTCCGTTATGCGATGTGATATACCTGAAAATTACAATTCATTTAAATATAAAAAACTTTTTGCGTATATATCTATTTATTAATCTATGAAAAGATTGGCAACACTGAATAAAAAAATAAAAAATAAAAATCACACCTTCGTTTTTCCTAGCCGCGTCGAGCTTACCAAAGCTGTTACCCTCAATCACGAAGTACTGCGTGCCAACGATGCATACAGCCAGCAGGCCGGCGGTTACAGTGGATAGCAGCCAAAAAATCAGGCAGTCGGTCTGTGAACAGCAACCATTATTTACAATAAGATCCAGTTAACTTAGTTTGATGAAACAACATTGGAAACTTTAATTGGATTGTCGGGCCTTCATTAGACGTACAGTATTTCAAAGAAAGTCTAGTTACTGCAGTGTTTTTATAGATAATATTATAAGTTTCGTCTTACCACATTTTTTTTTAAAGATATATTTTATAACAATTATTAAGAATGAAATTTTATGGTTGACATAGGCTGTATGTTATCGCCTTCAAATAAAAATATCTTTCATAAAAAAAAAAACTTTACCAACACTGTCTAATGATAAAATGGACGGCGTCGCAATCAACAGCTGTTTTTTATATAACACTAAAGTAACTTTATTCGAAAACATTTCACTTTGTTATTGTTGAAATACAATTACCATAAAATATATTGTTACACAGCAAATGTATTTGAGAATATCTTAAACAAATTACTCTTCTAGACATTTTGGTAATCTAATAAGCGGCGACAACGTTCTGAAATTCAATATGGCAGTGTGTCGTCAAATGTCAGCCATCTTTAGCAGGTGACGTCTCGTGGTCAGGGTAAAATATGGTTAGCTTGAGAAATACGCTCTGTAAATTCTCGTTTGCTTGTATGAATATTGAATTATATTGTATTTGTTTTTGTTTATTGTGTGAAACAAACAACGTGAAAATAAAAGCTTATAACCGAATAACGAGAGGAATAAACAAATGGTTAGTCTCAATTATTTTAATACGAAATTTCAAACAATTGTATTACATATATTTTATTGTTTAAACATTTATATTTTTTATATTTACTTATATAAATTAAGCACGTGTTTTTTGTTGTCAAAAAGTGTTAGCTGGTATTTTAATATCATATTTGTAAATTTATATTTAGGATATTTTTTATTCAAATTTAGACGTGGGTATTTGAAAGTTGTTCAAATTATTTACCTACAACGAGTCCTCAGTTTCTACTTATAAAATTATATTCTACAAATAATTTCAATCAATAAAATTTTTATAAAATCAAAAAACCTCCACTCGTCCATTGCATAATAGTCATATCAATAATGTAGTGAAATTATGTAGTAATAAAAGGCGCTTTCATAGATTTGTCATAAAAGCGCAAAATCCAATATGTCCGTGTCAATTCGTAATGAAATTCCCGCCGTTCCATACATAAAGATGAAAAGGTGAAATGTCATATTACCTTCACGCTAAGATTCTTGGCGTCATTTTTCTTCCGCTCTGTTTGGCAATTATTGAAGATGCAATTACATTTTAAATTAAGAAAAAACCATTATTTTCTTTAATCACTGAATAGATCAATGAGATTTTTTTTAATTTGTGGTTAGGAAAGGTTTTGGAAACATTTTATACTTCTAAAATATTTTATTGAGCGAAGCGAGCGGAGCGTACTACTGGAAACTTTTTCACATTCTTTGTCACGAATAGGGTCGAAAACTATTTGACGGAAAATTATGAAATTTTGCAATCAAAAAGACACACATTAGGTGATGGTTTTTTTTTTAAATTATTGAAAAAAATAATGTCATGTCAAAAAACATTATTAAACATTAAAGTCATTACACTGGGCTCGCATCGCTCAATATGCAAACGGCACCCGTGATTTAACGAGCGCTGCGAGTCGAAATTGAGGGTCTGTTGGCGCCCCTAATTATATAAGTGTTGATCAAACAAATATTTTATACGTCAAAATAAATCAAACATCCAATAGCAATATTAATTTAAATGAAAAAAAAGAAACAAAAGAAAGAATGGGAAGAGAACAGAGAAAATGTGCATTATACAACATATTTCTTCCGAGCAAAAACTGTATACGTAATAATTTAGAACTTTTATTGCCATGGCATTTATCAAACAAACCGTTCCGTATCAAGAGTGTATATTATGGTCAATATTGACATAATATTCAAGGCGATCCATCCAAACCGACGGGTTAAACCATAAACAAACCGTCCGGACACAAATGGCCTTTTAAAACCGGATTGGATTCGTCGGGTTGGATCGTTACAAAAAATTTTGGTAGCGCGGACGAAAAAATTCGAAGACGCATTGCCGGTCGCAAATGGGACGGAGTAAAATGGAGTGGAATGAGGGTGACTACATTTTACAGCTTATGGGATATTGGATTTGACTTTGTTTTGATATTACGGTGGGGTGGATGACTTTGTTTTTTTCTTTTACTTATTACTTTATGACTTTGTACTGTTTGAGTTATTAAGTTTTATGCAGTTATTTATTTATATGTTAATATATTCTTAAGTTTATTTCGTTGGAAATATATCGGTATCCAATCTTTTATATACCTACATCGGATACGGAATTTTTGAACAAAACAAAAAAATCGTTAGGGTTTAAAATAAGGCACCCACTTAACTTATTCACAGAAGGCGAGTAAACTTTAAAAAAAAAATCGCTTTAATAAAGAAATTTCGCAGTTAACTACTAAAACATAAAAAATAGCATTTATCGCATTTATCTGCAAATTTCGCATTTACTCCGGCCATTTTGTAAATCAGAAAATTACCTGTAATATATAACATACTACGACTTCTCCCGAATTTACATGAAATAGTTGTTTAATAAAAGGAATATTCGTTTGTTATATTCAGTTTCCACGGTTCTCTTACTGGAGTAAATATAATATTAAAACGCAATTAATAATATCTCAAACACAAAAGTTATCTGCAATCTAAACCAGTGAAGATGAAAATACTCAGGGTATTTCCCGAACGAACTTTGACGAATTTTAATAAAAAAAGCAATTGATTTTAAGTGAAATTATTATTATTTATTGAAAAAAAGAAAATGTTAAATTCATGTTTATTTATAATTACTAAAAAATTATAAAAAAGTGTGATTAATAATAATACAAAATAGTAATATAGTTAAATATGAAAATAAACTAAATCAGTAAATTATAAACAGCGCCATCTCTCGACAGTAATGAAATTTTTTTCTATCCACATCCATCCATTCGAGAAAAGTGAAAACAATACAGAACTAACAAAGTTCGTTCGTGAAAATCGCAATTATACTTATTATTACGTAAAAAATACTCAATAAATATAAATGTTTAATTGAAATACAATCCAATGAATCCAATTAATAAATAAATACCTGCAAATGACTCCTATTACGAGGATTGCAGAACCACAATCGCAGCGCCTGGAGCACGGTGTACCGAGGCGTGCGGATCGCCGGGTAACTGAAATCAGTTCAAACTATCCTTAAAGTACCCCGGGGGTAATCCGTTCTAATCGGGGTAATCTGGTGACGACATTGTTGAATCGTCTCCTTTATATTGCGGTCTGTGTGGGCGATTGGAAATGTATTGATAATTAACTGTAGTTTTCCTTTGGTCTTGATATTTCCTCATCTATTTCCAGCACTTGTTAGAGAAACAAGTTAATGGCAGCTTATTCGATTTTTAACAATGAAACAAGAATACAGTAGCTTAAAAAATGTCTTAATCCCGTTAAAAAATCGAAGGTTTGTGCAAACAATTATCAATTTAAGATAAAAATAATTTTGTTTTTAACAATACAGTTCATATTGTTTTGTTCTATGGTGTTAACTTATATTAAATTACTACTTATATAAATTTGAAACCGATATATATATATATCTTTTCCACTTGTGTTTCAAATGGACTATTTTGAAAATTATCGAAATAAACCCAAGAAAGACACTCCAACTTAAAATTAAGGCTGGTCTGAGAACCATACAACAAACTCAGACTCAGTGACAACTATTAAATTAATACTAATACATATTTCATTTATAGTTTAAATTCTATTCTTATAACTAAATCTAGACTGAAGATAAGGATAGGAATCGTATTGTTATGACGGCAAGTCAAAGTCAAAGTCCCTTTGTGTGATGAAACTGTTTGTAGCAAGTCGAGTGGTCATTTCATTTAATTAACACTAAACCTACCTACAATTCTTGTATACCTGTTCCTACTGTACGTTGTCAAATTGACCGGTAATTAAATGTTATTTTATTGTACAACGCGGGTAATAATGGAAATAACTAAAAGTAAAGAGTGAAGAAAATATTATATTCATATTCTAAGAATTGTCATGTAGTTTGATAACGATATTATAACGTTTGAAAATGTGTAAGTTTTACAAAAGTTTAAGAACGGTCAATTTGACCGGTACTCGGTAGGTTTAGTGTTAAAAGAGAATATTCGTATTTAATGAATTATATATTCCAGATTAAAGGATAGTATTAGAATTATTAAAGAAGATATATCTATATAACTGTATCTATATCTATATATCGATCAGAAAATTAAAAAAAAAATCATACAATTTTAAACCACGGATATGTACCAATATGTACGAATTTGTACCAATGTGTACGAATATGTACCTTTAACTTTAACTTTACCTTCACGCCATATCCCTTGCGGGGTAGCCAGAGACGACGGAGCGCCAAACGCTACGGTCTCTGCATACCTCTTTCGCCTCGGCCACAGACATCAACCTCTTCATACATGCCCTCCGAGGGGTCCTCATGCTTTTTACGTGACCTTCCTCCGGTATCGTAGCTACTGTGTTTTCGAAGGTCACTCACACCAATATGTACAAATGTCCATTACTGTACAATTATTCAATCATATATATACTGGTCAGAAAATCAAAAATAAATCACACCACGAAACAAATTAAACCACCAATATGTAATGTGTACGAAAAAGTACCAATATGTACCGATATGTACCAATACCATTTGCATCACTATTCAATACGATCGAGCAGGTTGTCAAAGTATGATAAACAGTAACCATTGTATTATTTAATTACAGCTCGCACTAATCGGATTGGAGTTGAGTTCATAATTTTGAATACATTCATTAAAATAGTGTGTATATTGAAATTGTTTTACATTTAAACAGATTTATTAAATTTACATTCAACGTTCATTTAATGCTCCTTTTGTCTTCGTTGTTCTTAATACAAATTACATTTGAATTGGACTTTCATTGAAATATGTAAGTAAATAAATATACTAAATATTATATTTATTATTGTCTTTTGTTTTAGGATCTGTTATTATGGGTAAAAAATAAGTACATCGTGTCAAAATAAAATATTACTAGGATCCGCCAACCGTGCGCAGCGGGTGTTGAACTGAGCCCCTCTCCTCTCTTCTTTTCTTGATAACTTTTGAATAGCTAAACATTTTTTCAATCTGTTTTCGCTATAACATCCGCGTTCGGCTCAAACATACATAAGAAAATTTTTAGCTAATTATCTCGTCGCATTCTGGAGACCACTAAACACAAAAAAGGCCTCCCAAACGGTTAAGAGCTTCGCTTACGCTCAGCTCAATTATGATTGTTTAAGATTTTTTTTAATTGCTTTTCGTAAATTGCACATCTCTGGAATATGTTTTGTATTAAAACTTTGTAGGTGTTTGGAGTTTTCACATTAAAAGTGGTGGTAACGTCATTTCAATTTATATAGTTTTGAAAAGTTTTATAAACGTAGTGTTTTAAGATAAGATAACGTTAACTGTAAACTGTTTGCGGGTTTTTTTAAATATCAGACAAAACCATAGTTCCATTAACACTAAACCTACCAAGTACCGGTCAAATTGATCGTTCTTATACTTTTGTAAAACTTACACATTTTTAAACGTTATAATAGTGTTTTACTGGAGACTTTTTACATCCTTTGTCACGAGTTGGCTCGAAAACTACTTGATGGAAAATTACGAAACTTTGCTATCAAAAAGACACACATTAGGTGATGGTTTTAAAATTTAAAAAATTTAAAATTCTCGTCCTCCTCAAAAAAAAATTTTTTTTCTTTTATTATCTTGTCAAAAAACTGATTTACCATTGAAGTCAATGGGAAACGATGATTCAATACACTGGGCCCGCTTCGCTCAATATGCAAACGGCAACCGAGATTTCGCGAGCGCAGCGAGTCGAAATTGAAGGTTTTGTTGGCGCCCCTAGTAATTATGCCAAACCTACCACCTTTTGCGCAATAATCTTCTAAAGGGATACATTATTTTCTTTATGTATTATATAGATACCTTATTTGGATCTAATTAATTTCTTTCGGTCAGAAGATTCTAATTTCCAGGCTAAAGACCTTTCTTCTTTCTCTATTTTAAAGAGTTTAGAAACAAAAATATTTTAAAACAATATAAAGTTATAGTCAATCATTTTTAAGTTACTCGCTTTCGCAACTCTAGTTCAGTTGCAGTAAAATAAAATTAACAAAACAAAAAAATATTAATCAGTTACCAGTTACCCTTAATTGAGCGAAGCGAACGAAGTGAGCGGAGCGTTTTACTGGAGACTTTTTACATTCTTGACGGACTTGACGAAAACTACTTGACGGAAAATTATGAAACTTTGCAATCAAAAAGACACACATTAGCTGATGAAGATGATTCAAGAAAGTAAAATCCCATTGAAGTTAATGGGAAACGATGAGTCATTATACTGCGCTCGCTTCGCTCAATATGCAAACTGCACCAGAGATTTCCCGAGCGCAGCGAGTCAAAATTGAGGGTCTGTTAGCGCGCCCCTAGTATTTACGACACATTCGATATTTTGTTAAATATTGTACGGGAATAATTAACTTATTTGCTGGATCATATATTTTAATATATACATATAAATAAATAAAAGTGTGTTTGTAATTCCAAATTATTATTCACTAAATACATATAAAAATATATATAATAAAATATGTTATAAAAATTTTTGTTCGTCTGTCTGTTTCGGCTAAAGTCTGAAACGGTTTTACAGTTTTTAAGAAACTGTCGTCGGCGAATAGTTGATGTTGTTAGGATAATTTTATTAAAAAAAATATTCCGCGCAAGCAAAGTCGTGGGCACAGCTTATATAAAATATGGTGAACGAGTGTTAAATATATGATTTGATAAGAAATTCGAAAGCAGAAATTAAAAATATATTTTTAATATAAATTTTCTACAAGAATATACTAAAGGTTTATACAAACAAGCATTACTTCATATTAATTTTATTATTATTATTTTTTTATTTATATATTATCCACTTTGAATCCATACTAGTGATCACTTGTGTACGTCAAATGGAAGTGACAGGAGGGCCTATTTTGATATCGTATGTATTAAAATAATCCCTTCTAAAAAGACACTCTCCAAGTTAAAATAAGGTTACGTGGGTTCCAAATGCGCCCTGCTCTGAGAAGAACCACACAACAAACTCGGCCGGGCGCTTTTTTTTCCTCTTTATGATAACAAAAATGTAGTAAGCTTACCTAAATCCACATAATTCACAATGGTTCCTCCCCACCTGGTTGAGCCACCGCTGGAGACAGGAGAGATGGACGTTTGCGAGCGATCCCTTACAATTGCAAGGGGATATCAACCTGGAATGAAATGAACAAATTATCCCTTTTTTGTAATTTGCAATTTGCAATTCTGATATCAAATGCAATTTGTAATTCAGGGTGATTTAATGCTTTTATTGAACAGATTATAACAATATATATTTTTAACACTAAACCTACCGACAATTCTTGTATACCTGTTCCTACCGCACGCGGTCTAATTGAACGGTAATTAAAAGTTATTTTATTATATAATGCAGATAACAATGGAAATAACTAAAAGTAAAAGGTATAGAAAATTTTATATGCATATTCTAAGAATTGTCATGTAGTTTGATAACGATATTATAACGTTTAAAAATATGTAAGTTTTACAAAAAATTTAAGAACGGTTAATTTGACCGGTACTTTGTAGGTTTAGTGTTAAATTGTGGTTTAACCGAAGTTCCTTTTTAAAGTTAAGATTAAGTGTAATATTTTTTAGTTTTTTGGTTCGTTTAATTTAAGTTATTGTTAATTTGATATCCAAAATATTCGTCGATGTACTGTTAAAAAATCATTTATTCTATCTGATTTCTGTTTAAAGCAGGAATAGGAATTATAAAATTTATTTGTTTTTATCTAATACACGAGGCTTCAATTTTGGTTGCTATGATTTAAATCTAATCACTTAGTTAAATCCTGTCTATCAATAAAAAAATATTATTGATGAATTGAAAAGATATTGCTGAATTCATTCTTTTGGGTCTTTGAAATAGTTTTAGAAATTTGCTCATTATTAAGAATGACTTTAAATGTGTAATGCGGCTATGTTAGGTATGAGTGAAAGAGACGGAACTCCAAATAACCTTTTCCTTCTTTTTCTTAGCATTCTTTATCCCTTTCAGATTCATAACAGTAACGTATTTGCATCTCACTTATTATCGTTAATTTGCTACCATTTCCAAGAGTTATAATATAAAAAGTTTAATGTCAATCAAATTTAATTATTAGTTGCAATGAAATATCTCATTTCCGCCACACGTCAATAGGTATTAGGTAAATAAATGAATCGTATGATTGTAAAGTTAGAAATTATATTGCAATTTGGCCTCTAAATCGTACGGTTCACAAAACAGATACGGTTCAAAATGGACTGGTGGCGTTTGTACGTAAATAAACTGGTAGCATTTCGAAAATTCATAGCAATTTCAATCTCATTCGACGGATATTAATCAAGGTTCCGTGTTTGTGTTTTCATTAAAATTTTGTTGACTGTAATAAATAAACTGAATATCCGAGGGACATTATATATTATGTAATGAAGTGATTATCGACAGATTGGATAATTTATTTAATCGAAAGATAACACGCGAACTTGTGAGAAAAAAAAATGTAAAATATTTTACAAATATAAAGAAAATTGTGCCAAAACTAAAAATATTAATGGATTTTTTAGAATAACAAATTTTGTAGTTAAAATATTCTGATTTCGTCAATTTTTTTTGTATAGCACTATAAAGTTTTACTTTGAGAACCACTGAAATGTGTAATACAATTGAATTATTAACGAATGTTACCTCTCTCTCCCACGCGTCATACAAATCCTGCAGACATTTGATCCAATACTCGAGAGAGAATCCCTCTGCGCCAACAACTCAGACTTCTCTGACACCGTTCCAGATGTTTTCTTCTTCTCACTTATTTTAGTTTGCTTCAAATCTTTAGTCACAACAACATCATTAACATTTATTCTATTATTACTCACATTTGGGATACTCTGAACTAAATCATTTGTGATAGTACTGATGGCTGTATGTACATTAACATTTGATATTTCATTTGGTGCATCTTTACTCAATTTGAAACAGGATGCCATGAATTTTTTAAGCTCAATAAACGTTATTGCTTCGTCCTTATCGTCACTTTTATCTAGCATTGGAATTTTAAGTTCGTTAAGGTCAACATTATTTGTTTGTTTTGTACCAAAGCTGAAGGATGTTAGCTTTAAAGCGTTAGCAACATCAGCGCTAGTGATGTATTGCTTGATGCTGTGCTCTGATTTTGATCTTCCTGTTAAGAAGTTTCTTGGACTATGAGGCACAGCTCCGGGGAGGTTGATAACCCTTGAGGGTCCAGCATCTTGTTGGCTATTGTTAACATTGTCTACTGCGTGTGTGTTCTCCTTTGTTATATCATTTCTATTAGATTTTTCTTTGTCTTCCATTAATATGTTGGTTTCATTTGTATTTTTTAATGAATATATTTTATAAAATAAATCTTTTACGAATGTTTTAATGTTGACAGCTAGGATTTAACGATCTCAATGACAATGTGTTTTTTATTATTACGCATTATATTGTAAGGAGTTTGTAAGGGTTTGTTTATGGGTCTTATTTTGCCTTTGTTCATATGTATTTATGTATGTACATATATAGATATATACATTTCGAGCATAGGTATACATTAGATACGTCATAATGAAAATACTTTGAAACCAATATAAATGACGTCATATTCAGGCAAAACAAGTGTTTAAAGTACACAAAAATATAAATTCATAACTCATCACTCAACTTCAATAGAATTAACTATTTATATTTTTAATGTAACTTCAATTTCCTTGAATACTAAGTAGAATATTTAACATATTATGTAATGTGTATACCTCTTTTTTTTTTTTTTATTGATATGTGACGTCACATTAAGGCGAACTAAATCAACGTTGGTTTCAAAGGTAATAACGTGCAGCGCTAGAAGGCGTCTCTAGTATGTGTGAGTAAAGGTTAACTCTAGTTAACATTGTAAAGTAAAATAAACATAAAATATTAACATTAAAATCTACGTTTTTCTGAAAATAACCGGAAAAATGTATTAATTATAAAAACAAAGAAAATGTCGACTTATTTTAACGACCGCTGAAACATGGCGACCCGTTACATTTTAAGTTGACGTAAAAATTTTAATTTATACTTTTACGATTTGTAATTACTCATTACCGATCGTAAAACGTTAATCATTTTAATGTTAAACACTAAAAATAATATTTACACATTAATTTTTGTGTATTCAATAAGGTTTTTCAATTTTATATACAAACGGACTGTCAGATATACGTTAATATACTTAACTGGCTTATTCCCTCCCGCTTCACTGGGCATACTATTATTTAGGATGTGAACTTAGGTTGCTATGGTAACTTTTGTCACATTAACCGTTGTCATCGTAACCGTTGCTATGGTAACCGTTGTTATAGTAACTCTTACCCCTGCATTAGGTGTATAGCTCCTACAAGTTTAAAACTTGGTGAAATGCAAAAAGATAAAATACGTTGGGGTACGAATGCCGTAAAATCCATTCTTAGTGGACGTCTACGTCACAAAAGAAGTAACTATGTAAAATTTTAAGTTTCGGAGATTTCGTCATGAGTCAGTGAGTGGTAAATCACTTATGTATATATATATAGATAATTAAATTAAAAGTGAATAAAGACGCATTAAATCCTTAGTCAAATTTTATCTTATATTAATGAGTTGTTAAGTTAAAATCTGTCTTTATATAAATATTAGCTGTGTTATAATTCGCTCGGAGTATGTTAGCCAAAGTTAATTTATAACATCAGCCATAAAGTTATTTTAAAATCGGTCCAGCTTTTTGAGAGACGAACTAAATCAAACAGATTTTTTTATATATATAAATAATGTCAATACTTTAATATAAATCTAAGGAAAAACTGTTTATGTAATTTAGTTATGTAATTTAGAAATACAAACAGACACTTCAATTCTATATATATAATAAGTTTCAATCAGAATAATAACAAAAAAAAAATTGTTAAAAACAGTCCTCAAAGTAAATAGTTCAATTAGGTCTAAAGATCAGATTAAGATGAGAAAGAAAGAGAAAACAATATCCACTAGAAAGAGAGAAAAAATAAACACGAAACAACAAAAAAAAAACACAATTTTAAAGCAATAATTAAGTCGACACTTTTTTATTTTAAGCAAGCGAAATATTTTAATTAGGCTGTCCGAAATCAAGGCACGAGCCGCTTGTAACATTATGGACGGCGTTATGCGAGAGTGTAGCAAAAATAGCTGAGTATTAAGAGGAAATTAGTTTTTGAAATCTGCTTCGTAATCCGTCTTAAAAATGTATACAAACTTAAACTAGGATCCGCCAACCGTACGCGGTGTTGAGCTGAGCCCCTCTCCTTTCTTCTTTACTTGATAACTTTTGAATGGCTAAACATTTTTTTAATCTGTTTTCGCTATAACATCCGCGTTTGGCTCAAACATACATGAGAAAATTTTGAGCTAATTATCTCGTCGCATTCTGGAGACAAATAAACACAAAACTGGTCTCCCAAACGTTTAAGAGCTTCGATTAAGCTTAGCTTAACAATGTTTTTTTATAAAACAAAATAATCTGATATAAATTAATTCCTAATATTGTAAAATATAATATATTTTTTATAATTTTGGTGAAATTTATATGAATTTTTGGAAGCTTATTTTGTAACCGAATCGATTCATGGAAAAAAAGTTGATAAATAATCTGAACTTCAATGAAATTGGAAAAACAGTGTTTAATTGAAAATATTATAACATTTTGTGATGGCTGAGTTATGACCAGGTCTTAAAATCGGTAGAAAGGATTTTTAATATTCAAATTTTATTTCGAAAGATCGTAAGCGAAGTTCTTAACCGTTTGGGAAACTTCTTTTTGAAACAACAACACATAAAAACTACTGAACCGATTTGAATGAAAATTGGCAGAGTTTTAGAGCTTGGAAATAGGCATGTTTAAAAAAAACATAATTAAAATATCTCATTCCGTTCAGAAATGATGATCAAATACTGTTTCTCCCATCGCATAACGTTATCAGAACCTCCGCGCGCTTGCCAATCGTCAACCTAGAAATACGCTTATAGCAACATTACATAAAAAACTACTACATAAAATATATATATATAATATAACTCCGGCAGCGTAAACCGGCGGATCCTAGTATATAGTGGTAGACAGACAACAGAGCGCTTTTTTTGGTCAAACCTAAAATGGGCCAAGTTTTCTTTGATTTGAGGATAACCAATATCAGAACTAAATATTCTACACAAAGAGTTACGTACAAAAACAACAATAAAAGTAAAAAAAAATGAAAAAAAAATATATAAAAAAAATTGAGTAGGTCAGGAGAGTTATGTACAAAAAAAAAACAATAAATAAAATAAAAAAAAAATGAAAATAAAAAATATATATAAAAAAATTGAAGTAGGTCAAGTGTTATTGCATAACACTGTCCAAGTCACGGCTGGATGAGTTTTTGATACCGGCGTATGGCGCGCCGTGAAATTTGAAATTAATATAACACCTAAGGTTTTTTTCCAAGTTATTCTAAATAAACCTATTTAGTAACGAAAATTGTTTTAAAATAGTCTAAGTCTTGTTTATTTCTTAGTAACTTTAGATTTGATAGAGAAAGTGTACAACAAAATTGTTCGTATAATCAGAATTAATTATTTTTTAATAACTTTAGAAAAAAATTACTTGATTTTAAAATTATTATTATTCTTAACCGTTTGGGAGACCTTTTTTGTGTTTAGTTGTCTCCAGTTGTTGAGATAATTAGCTAAAAATTTTCTCATGTATGTTTGAGCCGAACGCAGATGATATAGCAAAAACAGATTAAAAAAGTGTTTAGCCATTCAAAAGTTATCAAGAAAAGAAGGGAGAGGGGTTCAGCTTAACACCCGCACAGCACGGTTGGCGGATCCTAGTTTTATATAGAAATATCGGAAAAGAGAAATATAAGATATTTTTTTTGCAAATTCATAAATATATGATTCTGATTTACTCAGGATGATAAAGCATAAAATATTAAAGAATTTGGACTGTAGTTTTAAACCGATGTACAGATATAAGAATGGTTTGTGTATACATATATATATATATATATATATATATATATATATATATATATATAAGTCATTGTTATGCCTCATGTATGAATGTATGTATGTTATAACTGATTTTCTAAACCGGCACAAATTGTAGAAAGATATTTTGTGAAAATAAAATCTATATATATAAATAATATAATTTTTTGTCTATCTATCTGTCTCTTTGTTCAAGTTAATCTTTGAAACGGCTGGACTGATTTTAATAGGACTTTTAATGGCGGATAGCTGATGTTATAAAGAGTAACTTTTATAAAAAAAAAAATCTGCTCGAACGAAGTCATGGGCATAGCGCAAAACATTGTATATTTAAGATATATATTTCTTAACATTAAAAACGAAATGTATTTTTCCTACTTAACCTACAAGCAGAGCCAAGGGATAACAACTAGTATATATATATATAAAATAGAATATAACAAAAGCCAAAGATACAATATATTGTACAGTAAATACAAGTAGTAGCTTGACAAATTAATGTCTTTGTATCTTGAAGGCTAACAAATTCTTTCTTGCAAATAATTCCTTGCATTAAACTGTTTCTTGCGTTTAACGTACTCGTACAATACATATTGGAGAGCGGCCAAACTAACAAGCTTTGTACCTAATTCCACCAATTGCCTTGTAATTGGTTGCAATGGGAATTTAAATTGGTATTTTGCTGTAATGTTAACTGGTTTCCGTTACTACAACAAAGCGTTTAACAAAGGAGAAACATAGGTTATTTAATTAACAAATGATAGTATATTGATAATTTCTGTACAATATTATATGAATTTCACAATACATCAAGTTAAGCCCCAATTACATATATATATAAAACTAGGGGCGCCAACAGACCCTCAATTTCTATTCGCTGCGCTCGCGAAATCTCGGGTGCCGTTTGCATATTGAGCGAAGTGAGCCCAGTTTAATGGCTCATCGTTTCCCATTGACATCAATGGAATATCATTTTTTTGGTATGATATTTATTTTTTCGTCATCATAAAGGCACATATAAACCATCACTTTATATGTGCCTTTATGATTGCAAAATTTCATAATTTTCCGTCAAGTAATTTTCGAGCCAATTCGTGACAAAGAATGTGAAAAAGTCTCCAGTAGAACGCTCCGCTCACTTCGTTTGCTTCGCTCAATAAATTGTTATTAATTTGTATAAACATACGTAATAGATACGTTTTTATCAAAATCGGTTAAAAGTTTTGTCGGTGAGGTCCCAAAATAACCGATATTATTGATAAAGTGCTTTAATGATATTAAGATCGTGAATGTTCTTACATAAATATTTATTAGGGTCCTTTAGTACTAGCGAATACATCGGTGTATATGATTTTGTATATTTTGGGGAATATTTTCATTATTTTTTATTGGAAAAATGTTATAAAGGAGTTGGGGTCATATTTTCTTTTATATATAATAATATTACATCAATAAAAATAAACTTTACGAGTAAAAAAATTGTGCAAAAAATTTTATTGCAACGTATTTCAGTGTGTATGTGTGCGTGTCTTTGTGTGTGTGAGTGTGTGTGCGTGTGCATGTGTATGTGCGTGTATGCATGTGCGTGTGCGTGTGCGTGTGCGTGCGTGTCTGTGTTTGTGTAAGTAGATTGTTGTAAATCATATTACGAATAGAATGTTAACTAAAATATAAACGTAATCTAGTTAACACTAAACCAACCAAGTACGGGTCAAATTGACCGTTCTTAAACTTTTGTAAAACTTACACATTTTTAAACGTTATAATATCGTTATCAAACTACATGACAATTCTTATAATATGCATATAATATTTTCTACACTCTTTACTTTTAGTTATATCCATTATTACCTGCGTTATATAATAAAATAACTTTTAATTACCGGTCCATTTGACGGCGTGCGGTAGGAACAGGTATACAAAAAAAAATGTTTTCTTGTATCCCAAAATTCGTCTTATTTTCTTATATCACGGCATCACGGTCACCCTACATATCTCTACACACAGGGGAAGTATAAAATGGAATCGCCTGAATTGCTTCATCTATTGCTTGTAGTTTTCTGATCACATACGAAGCCAATCTTATCGTGTTTATATATTGTGGCTACAACAAAATTTTCTTTCCCAATTTTCCGATTGAAATATTTGTATGGCGATCATTGTTTTATATATTAATGTTTTCTCGTATATTATTACAATTACTTTTGTAATGTTCTGATAATTGAATTGATCTTAACCGTTTGGGAGACCTTTTTTGTGTTTAGTTGTCTCCAGAATGCAACGAGATTATTAGCTAAAAATTTTCTCATGTATGTTTGAGCCGAACGCGGATGTTATAGCGAAAACAGATTGAAATAATGTTTAGCCATTCAAAAGTTATCAAGAAAAGAAAGGAGAGGGGCTCAGCTCAACACCCGCCGCGCACGGTTGGTGGATCCTAGTACATATTTACGTGCTAATATATTACCTTATCATGTTATTTTCTGTTAATATATGTTTTGTTATAAATATAATTACAGAGACATACAAAAGAAAAGGTTTTTTTTTTATATTTCTTATCTAATATGATATAATTATGATGAAAATAAACATATTATTTATATAAAAGAAACATTTGGGTTTGAAAAAAAGTGAAAATATAATTTCATATACATATGTGTATGTTTTTGTTTGTTTTATATTAGTTATTTAATACTAGCTGCGACCGTGACTTTGTGCGGAATATGTTTCTTAAAGTAAACGTACCCTAAGTTACTCATAACATCAGCTATCTGCCAGTAAAAGTCCTGTCAAAATTAGTTCAGCCATTTCAAATATTAACCGGAACAAACAAAGGGACAAAAATTATGAAAATTGTTTTTTTATGTATTTTCATATACATTTAGTGAAAAGCTAAATTGGAATTATAAACGGATATTTCAATTTTATTTATATGTATATATTTTACTGGTGAATTAAATCAAGTAAAAGAAAAATGTCTTAATTCGAGTTTGTTTCATTTATACCTTTGACATGATTCCATTTTTATTATATAATTCCACAAAACACTACATTAAATTAAAATCTAAACTGCTTAGATTTCTTTTAAATATATAGTGTAGTTCTAAATCTCTGACCGAGTAAAAATCTGTTTACTCACTTCATTGATTCTCACGGTCGCTGGACATGTGGAAACTGGAGAATTTGTCAGACAACTTGTCAGTTAGTTGGCTCTGGTATTTGTTATTGGGAATCTCAGTGTTACCTAATATGTGTCTTATACTAGTTGACTGCTGGACTTAATCATTATTATTATATTAAAATAAATGATGTGATATTAAAATAAATGTACAAAGAAAATAACAGTTGAATTTTCCAATTTTGAGGAAAGTAAAGAGCACACGCACCCACATAAACACACGCAGACACACACGCACACGCACGCACGCACGTACGCACGCACGCACGCACGCACGCACGCATGCACGTACGCACGCACGCATACTACATACATACATGTAACTACTTTATGTACTTTCATATGCATTCAGCTGCTAGTTTGGAACAAACAGACACTTCAATTTAATTTATATCTATAGTCATACTGTTTTTACTCAATGACTAGAGATTATATTGCTAATAACTTTGTTTAATCCTAATTTTCCTGTTTCTGTAAACCTTTTAGTTATCCGTATCCAAGATCGTAATTAACATTAAAACCAACATCACGTTAAAGTCATGGAAATCACGTAAAGATAATCTTCGAAATGAAAATGTGCTATGAAATAAGTAAAGCAAATTTCATTCAAACACAAAACGCCAATACAAAGGAACCCAAAACCAGGCTAATGAGTATTGTCGTTACACGTAACACAGTCAAATGACGTTCCCGTCATAATTCATCGTATAAATATTAATATCAACACGTCCAAGTCACGTGTATGACCTTAACGTGACTTTTGTACCAAATAGCGGTGAATGAAAAATGTAATTTATATTTTAGCAAATATTTAAATGTAAAAGTGAAGTCTTTTAATCTTTTAATCATATGTTTTGAATAATCTGGTGATGTCAGATTAATTTCTGTGTTTACCGGAGTATAAAGTATTACATAGCTCAGATGAATTTTTGACTTTTTTGCTTAAAAATAAATAATTTTCCGGATCAAAAAAGATAGATCACCAATAGTAATTCCATGATAAATTAAGCTCTAAAAATAAAAGAATCCGTTTAGTAGTTTTATTGTATTTTGATTACAGTTTTAGCGATTTTTCGTAAAAATGAAAATAATTTTAGCAGAAAAAGATATCCTATAATGGACTATAATCATAGAATATTGATAAAAAACGCGTTTATTTTAAGTAATGCGCGAATATTTAAACAGATAGATAAAACAACGAAAAATCATTAAGAAAAAAAAATAAAACTAATTTCATAGTAGTGTACATACACGTAAAATTAAAATAAATTATTTACAAATACAAGATTCATAATTTAAAACTAATATTTCTTAAATCATTTTCCATTTCCATATAATGTATGACATTCCAGAGTTCCATTTACATTATCTAATAGCAGTGAAGCACTAGATTAGTGGAACATAACTCCTTCATCAGCTTCATTGATAACAACACATCATTTGGACTTAGAATGAATTATGATTCAAATGCTTTCACTTTCAATTATATTATGATATTAACTATACCATTGAATCTTAATGTATTTTAATAACTTTGCTTAATAATATATTCATATCTTTTTTCAGTTACATTTTCTATTAATAAAATTGAAGTTTGTTTGTAATTCTTAATTAACAGCTTTCCATTAAATGCATATGAAAGTATATATGGTACTTGTATAAAGAAGACATCTTTAAAAAGTTTTATCTCTGTGTATCTGTCTGTTTGTTCCGGCTAATTTCTTAAACGGCTAGACCAAATTTAACAGGGCCTCCAGGGGCGGATAGCTGATGTTATAATGAATAACTTAAGTTACATTTATTTAAAAAAACATATTGTATGCCAACGAAGTCGGGAGCAAAGCTAGTATTGAAATATGAATATACATAATAGAGTTAGGGTTTATGTGGTTTAGATATACTATAGCTAAGTATATATCCGTATCCAAATGATCAAACCGCGAGATAGATGGACAATCATCCTCAGTGAAGGAGGAGCCGCTCCCGTGATTAATTATAGTCCTCTAATTGATTAGCGTTGATTTGATATCTCCAATCATCAATTATTGAAGTCATGTGTGACTTATGACGTACATGCATCACTGTATATATGCTTATCTAGCTTTGCGATGCAACTATACTAAGTTACCCGAAGTTTCGGTAGGAACAAAGATCCTACTTAATAAATCTTTTAGTAGGACAATATACTGCAGATAACTTCAATTAAAACTGTGTTACTTGTTACATCAATGGTTAACTTTTTAAACACGAACTTATAAGTTTCTTATAAAAGTTCTAATGAAAATAAATTCGTTGCTAAATTTACATCAGACAATAAACCGAACAACCATTATAAAAACATTTTGTGAACTATATTAAGTACAAACAACTAAAAGTCATCTATTTTGAAAGCATATGTTACACACGTTTATAAAAATGATAATCTGATCAAGGCAGTTAATATTTGACATTTTATTCTAAATATTTGGCGTTTGTTCGAAAATTAGAGAAACACATTGTAAGTAATAAAAGTACACATACACATTAAGTAATAAAATATTCAAACAAAAATAACGCAATGGCTTCCTATATAATATTATTTATCACGTAGTAAGTAGGTAAACTAAACTACATAATATTGATATAGTTAAATGAGTTTGTATCAATATTGATACTACGGAATCCGTCAAGGAAAAAGTAGTCTCTCTTGATTTTTCCGTGTGGCTTCGTTCAAAGAAACTTTCCAGTTACGCTATAAGCATAATGTATTGATTTATTTTTATTTTTTTACTCATTATATCGAAGGAGTAAAGAAAGTATTGCACAATTTATATAGAGCTATAAATATTAGGATCCGCCAACCGTGCGCGGCGGGTGTTGAGCGGAGCCCCTCTCCTTTCTTCTTTTCTTGATAACTTTTGAAAGGCTAAACATTTTTTCAATCTGTTTTCGCTATAACATCCGCGTTCGGCTCAAACATACATGAGAAAATTTTTAGCTAATTATCTCGTCGCATTCTGGAGACAACTAAACACAAAAAAAGGTCGCCCAAACGGTTAAGTCCCAAAAAATCTTTTACCAATACAATAATATATAGTTTTAGTAAATATTAAAGTACGTATTTTATTGAACCTACATCTCCTTTCTCTTCATCTCTCTTAAATAACTACTGTAGTACTGCCTTCAGTATCCATGTACCTTTATTGTGAAATCTAGTCTATATAATTCGTTGTAATATGTTGCAGTTGTTTTGGTTACGATAACATTACATAACATTGATTATTACTTCACTAAAACTATTATATATTAAGAAAATTAATATAATTACAATATAATACTCAAATAAATTAAACATTATCTAATCGAATAGCAAGAAAGTTAAAGGAACTTCTATAACTTTTATCGGAAGACTCCAATACTGGTCGTACCAGTCGGTATTCAGTCGAAAAATTGTCAGTACATTTTTACGTTTACTCAATGTTGTGTCCCGTATTTCATATTTACTTATTTCTGTTTGTTTTTGTGTGATCTTAATACAATATATAATATAAATCTGATGAGTGAAATAGTATTTAAGAAACTTTATCTCCGACCATCACCTGGGAAAGGTTAAGTGACATCACTTCTCACTTATCAGCCATCATATAAACTTCAATCAGAGATATCAAACCCACGTGGATTCAAATCAAACAGGACAACTAATTTGCCCTTATCTTAAGAGCTTTCCTTCAGGTACATTTGATTCAATAAAGGACCGGGATCTGTTTGTATATCTGATGGGTTTAGGGTTATAGCTAGTGTTTGGGAATAATACATACAATATTTTGTATGCTGTATTATTTTTTACATATAATTTATTATTTATTATATTGTATTTAGTAAAATAGAGAATCCTATTTGAATATTCCTTGTTAAATTAAAAAACTTTTAGAGGACACTCCTGCTTTTTTGTATAACAAGTTTTTATATAGTATTTGTTTCTTAATTTCCACAGACCCGAGAAAAAATAATAGAAATTCTTTCAGATTTTGTATAAGCGTTTTTTTACTTACTTTAAAGAAGCTTTTAAAATAAATTTATCTGCAAATAATATTCATTACAATACTCTAGTAAGTGTTTGAGGAACTAATAAATGACTCTTTCATTATAAAATTTCAATTTATCTAATAACTGCTCTTCATAGTTGCAGAAAATGTTATTATCTTTGCGAAGTATTTGATAAAGTTTGATTTTAATGGCGGTAAAAGAGGGTACTGTTTACTAACTCAAGAATAATGGATCGCCATTTGGTCATTAAGTAATTGAAAAAGTAAAGACTAAAAGAAATTGGTATTTTTGTCTATATTGATTAGAAAAAATTCTATTGATAATATAATATTAATTAATTTAGCGCTCGGGGCATTCGTGATATCTCCACAATTTTTAATAAACTCTAAAACTGAATATAGCTTTCAAATCATCCAAATCTCTTTTCTACTTAATTAAATAAATTTCAGGGAATCGCAAAAAAAATGCGTTCCCAATTCACGTTGGCTTTGTCGTTTATTCTTTTGTTTGATGAAAGGATTTCCATTGTACAAAGTACTGAGGTCGCTACGAGATAAAGTGACTTTGGGATAGGAAATATATTAGAATATATTTCTATTTCGTGTTTATGTATTTTAAATTGTTCAAATTTGTTGTTCTACAATTTCAAATCTATGATTGGTTATATATAGTAATGGAAACACAATCTCTTTTCTGCTATTAGTGATACCATTGGCTATATGTATAATGTAACCAATTATCAACCGCTATAGAAATATAAGAAGATTAAATAACTAGTTAATCATTGATCAGTAAATGATAAAGATTTCCCTGAAACAGTAATAATAAATGGCATTTGAATCATGTTATGAATTAATTTTCTAATATTATTGATACTCATACATGATGCTTCATAAGTCATCATTGTGTTTGTTGAATATCCAAAATTTTGTGTTTTCAGAACACATTAATACATTACCACAATATTAAAGCAATGTTTAGAGATTTGTTAACAAATTTCATCAGTTATTGTAAATAAGTTGAGTACATAACCATCAATTCGATGAACTTGTTTTGAACGTTCAATAATTGCATTGAACGTGTAATGGTAGCCTAATATACAAACTTTTAAATGTTTCCTGAACAGCTGGCCTAGTTTCGATATTTGATGGTGTTTTGCCAAAGTTTTCTTATTTTCTTTCGTTCCTCTTTAATCTTGTTTAGTAATCACAAGATGGCGTTATAATTAAGGATTTTAGAATCTTCTAAATAAGTGGACGGCATTCATTAGACTTAAATAAGACACGTACAAACATAATTCAGTTAATCAATCAGTGAGTCAATGATTATGTCTGTAACGGTACAAAGTGACAAATAGATAAAAATGAATACTTTATAGGCGGCTGTAAGAAGGTCTTAACAAGAAGGCAAACTATCATCTTATTTGAAAAATCGACTACTAGTTACCAATACATTATAATATAAAGATGCATTCAAATCAAATATATAATCAACATCATCAAGAGAAGTACTCTATTTAACAGTTTATATGAATTTTATGGACAATGTAAAAAGTCGCTCAAGATTCTTAACATCTCTTAATCTTAAAGTGTCATTACTCGAGTTGTATATCCATTTTATATTATAAATCCGCATTGTAGTAGTATTTTTAAAACTGATCCCTGGATACTATAAACAAGTTTGAGTTGGTTATCTCGTTTAACTGTGTTGTGTTCTTTAGTTACGTGCTTGCATTTTGGTGTTATTAAGCAGATTATCATCAGAAATGGAATGGTTTGAGATATTTAGATTGGAATTATCTTACGTGAGGAATATATAAATACAAATTATTCTACGACTAATCTAATCTAAAGTCGATCCAATCAAAATTTACAGCTTAATATTATTTTATATTTAACAGTTGTTATAGTTTATGTATAAAATCTTCAGATGTTATAATCATTTTATTGTAGCTCATATCGTTATCTTGTGTTAACTTTAGCGAGTTTCACTACGAGTACCAGGTACTACACAAGAAGGAGGTAAGGTAGTGAGGAGTTACAATAGCTACGTTTCGTACGTATTAGAGTAGCAACCTTAATTCGCTATCAGCATGTTGTAGTATCCTATATGAGTATCCTTGCTTTCTTTGTTGACGTAATGCTTATATAAATGTTTTGTCTATGACTGACGATACCATCTACCACCAGATGGACCACTCGTTTGCATATAAATATATTTGTATTTCAGTTAACATACAAATCAGTAAAGATATCTGAAGAGAAGGAAGGAGTGGACGAGTTCGTCCACAATGTACGGATATGGATGAAGGACAAGATGTCGATAGCGGCGGTCAAAGAAGGCACTGACAAACTTGTCGGTGTTTAACTTATGAAAATACAAGAGAAAAGTTAATATTTTAATTCATTATATAACTAGCAGTGCCTACGACTACGTACGCGCTGAATAAGTTTTTTTTAATACCTGTAGCCTTTGTTACTTTTTATAACATCAGCTATCCGCCAATGAAAGTTCTGTTAAATCCGTCCCGAACTTTCAGATATTCACTGGAACAAACATACATTCCGACAATTTTTTTTAATGTAAGTATTATATATTCGGAATTAGAAACACACAATTTTATTTATATGTATAGATACATTAAATGATATGAACCACCATGACATTACATGTTAGTTCATTCTGCAAAATATATTCACATAAGTTTCAAACTATTCTAAATTTATTTGCGTATCAATCGCGTCAATTCGAATAAAACAATGAAACTTGATTTTCCTGTATCGTTGATCGTAACATTAGGGGTGGATTCCCTCACTGCTTTGCCTACATTTTTACTGCATCCGTAAAAGAAATTCCGATTTAGCTGTAGACTTCTTGTATGGTACAAGTTAAAGGCGTTTGCGGTTGGTTTTAAAATAAATCAATATTTTCACTTTTTTTTTAATTATTATTAGAGATAATAACATAAATCTTATTATTCAAAAATAGACAATGAAAATGTTTACAAGACTCTACAATTAAGTCAGTCTACAGTCATAGGTCACGGTCTAGTGTGGAAGCATTCTCACAACTTTCATCTAATGCGGAGAGTTAAACCATTGGATTTTAGTTTATAATCCTAAAAATGGCCGTTGTTCTTATAACATTCTGTCATTTTATAAGGTAAAACAAAAGAAATTCACAATTTTAAAAATACAACTGTCCTTGTTCTTATGATTTCTTGCCAGTTTTTACCTTTGGTCCTACTGTTAGGAACCGTGCAAATAGTCTGATGTTTCATAAGTGTATGCCTAATTGGATGACTTAATGATTTTATACTCTAAAATTATAGTAATAATATATATTTATGAATTTTATAATCTTATTTTAAAATTTAACGACTTTCTCTTTACTTAAACTATACAATTTGTAGGTAAATTGGATTCGAAGTAGGGTAGATCTGTATTAGGGAAAGTTGTTGGTATATCGAGACGAATAATGAAAGGTAGGCTTTGAGTAATGGTATTATTCCATCTAAATGTATAATGTATGTTTGATTGTCATTCTTGTTTAAGATATATCAGTAGGTATTACATCAATACATTTGTTTATATATTTAACATATTTCAGGCGCTTTCTCTCGGACTTTCAGTAGAGTTAAAATAACATATAACCCACAATACACAACTGTGATGACTTTTTATAAAGAAATTGAGAAAACAGTTGACTTGTACGATAAACTGGAAGTGAGGCGTTACTTTAAGGTGTACATCCTGGCCTTGAAGACTAGATACCGACACAGGGGTACGTGGTTATATTTATACTACTATTAAGAGAAAAAGATTGGATTGTATGTTTGTATGTGTTGACTAATCTCAAAAATATTGCATCGATTTTAAAAAAATATCGATTTTAATAAAATATTAAATTCTCAATACCATGGACGATGTCACAAAAGATGACTCATAACAAGTCAAAATATTTGACGGCCAGCGAAATGGTTATCGTCAGCTAGTATTACATATATATAAAAGTATATTTTTTGAGAATTAAATAATCATAATAATTTTAAATAAATGTTCAGCCTGAATTATCTCATTATAAATAACCGAAACATCAAACAAATTGTTAAAAGTATACATAGTTTAAGATTAATGATAATCCTTAATATATTTCCATAATAAATATTCCAGCGTTATTAAAAACAACTGTATAATTATATAAGGTATAGCAAAAGAAATGCTAAAAGCTGCAATAGCGCTAAGCGCAAGCGCCAATGTGCGGCAGTCGCGGGTAATCTTCACAACAGGGCGCGGCCAACAGATCGCTGAAGAACTCGGCTTCGGGAAATATAACGAACTGTATTATGTGAGATACATTATTGACGATGCGGTAAGTTGAGCTATTAATTGTGTATTGAATAATACTCATATGTAATTAATTGACATTTCCTCTCATGTGGTTTCTACTTGAAATTTAAATATTAACCTTCATTTATCACATATTAACTGTTCTTTGTAAACAAATTCAATATTTTGGATTACATCTTCCGATACTTTAAGAATATAGGGCTTTGGAGCATATAAATTAAAGATTTTACTATCTTCTTTCACTCCTTACCATTCGGTCAAACATCACAGGTGATTACAGAATGACGGTTAACTAATTTACTGATTTGAACAAGCTTCTGTAGTTTATATTATTGTTAGATAGTGTTCTGGGACACGGGTCTCGGCAACTACGGAGCCGCGCTGATGGCATACCGGATCCCTGCAGTGGAGGAGCCTCAGGAGTTGCAGACACAAGCATCCTCTCGCTTCAACATACAGCCACCTGCAGATGACGACGAGGAAAAAAATATATAATATTTATGTTATTCAATCGTTTATAAATAAAGATTTTTATTGCTATCGTTGATCTTAAAATAATGATATCTTAAACTTAGAAGATGACACGAGTAAATATATGTCAACCCTGGTAGTTGGTAGTCAGAAATAAAATTGAAGATAATTAAAAAAAACAAATTGCACTATGGAAAACAGAAGAAAAAGACAATTTTGAGTATAAATAAATGTAAGTGTTAGTTATGTTTAGGTTAATTATGTTTTGAATAAATAATAAAGAATGTACATAAACCTAAATGGCTAACATGTTTTAAAATCTCTTCCAGGATACGTCTATAAGTTAAATAATATTAAGATAAATAAATTCACTTCAAAATTCACTTCATACGAACGCAGAAAAAGTATAATTATCTGAAACAAAATAATGTTCATTCCCTGAAGATGTTATAAACGTAATTTAAGAACTCATTTCACGGAATGAAGTCAAACTTCACCATTTTATCTTCAAAGAGACATTTCTTATGAAATTAAACTGTTTGTGATATTTAGTACTATAAATAATAACATTTTTGTATTTCATCAATTACTTATTAAACAGATTTAACCAATCTGCAGCAGAACCGGTAGGAAGTAGGTAATATACTACTAGTAATAATGTATACTATTAGCAAGTATTTACAAGTATTTACTTAATAAAACTGACATAGTATATCTGATAATAAATATAGATATATGGAATTGGGTTACAATAAATAAAACTATTATTTAGCAATTATTTTTATCTATGCAGTTATCAATAATTAACTAATGTATTAAGATACAGACAGAACATCCGAATTCTTTAATATTACATGTTATCATCGATACTCACATGTACATATTTTTATAATGTGATATAATCTCTTCCGAACAATTTAATTGTATGATAACATAATATACATTATGTTTTACAAAACCTGTATATTTTATTGGAAAAACAATTTCCTCAGCATTAACCGTAACACGGATAAAGCATCTCAAACAAGAATTCATGATTAGAGGATTTGGATCGTATCTTGGTTTTATGATCGCGTTCGATCTTCTAAACAACGCAACAGAGGGTTATTCATGATATATACTTACTCATTATTGTATATATATTGTTTTGTATGTGTAATCAGGTAAGAGTTATAAGTAAATAGGGAACTGAAAGATGGAATAAAATGATTGAAAAGACTATCAATGCGTTGACCCCAAATAATAAGAAGTCATGCAAGTTGATGATAATGAAACCTTTTAAGTCCTTTAAATTCTTTAAGTTTATTATGGATTAATGTCAAAGTACTACCTTAATAAAAGAGGTTATCTTATCACTTATATAGGTAATATAATTGTCAAATAAAAAGAACACTTTAACAACTTAACTCCAGGAAACATGTTTTTTTTGTGCAGGTGTACAATTTCCTGCGAAGTTACCATCGCAATTAAAATCGTAATAAAATTGTTTAAAATCACAATGAAAGGCATGGACAAATGTCTATGGTCTTTAAAAAAAAAAAAAAACATGGTTGGATTATAAAGTATTGGTAAAGGTCCAAAACCCTACTAATTGTATATTTATGCGTATAATAGTAAATACAATGACTTCAATAAATCTCTGTATAATTATGGATTTAAATTACAGTTTTAGAAATGGTATCAATATTAGTAACAGACAAATTGCCTGCATACAGGCGTATTGATATATGATAATATTGAATTTGGATTGACATCCACTTCGATAATACAATAATAATATTGTTAAGGAAACAATGACACTGCAGCTTTTTATATATTTACTATAAGTAATAAGTTATACTAGTTTTTTCTTAATGAATTTTAACCCAAGTTTCATCGATATGAACTGTATCTAAATTGGGTCTCGGGTGGTCTCAATCACACCTTTTTGTCTCAGAAACTTTTTAATGAAGTTCCCTAGATTCCTTCAAGAAAAATAACTTATTTAATATAACTTTCAACAAATATCCCGATAGTATCGCAATCTCATTAAAATTGTCGGAAGAGAAATGTCTATACTAATATTTAGATGTTCCTTATATTTAACATCTTGTTTGTTTGTTCATTGTACTTGTGTTGTAGATATCTTAATAGAAATAAGTTGAACATTGTAATCAACTGAGGAATGATAAGAGTTAGTTAAACATTTAATTAATAATATTAACATTCTTTTGTTTAATAAAATTCAAGTCACAACATCCAAGATTCTATGGTATAATTAACTAGGTGCGCCAACAAACCCTCAATTTCGACTCGCTGCGCTCGTGAAATCTCGGGTGCCGTTTGCATATTGAGCGAAGCGAGCCCAGTGTATTGACTCATCGTTTCCCATTAACTTCAATTGGATATCCGTTTTTTGACATGCCATTAAAAAAAAAATTTTTTTTTTGAGGACATTTTTCTAAAAATTTTTTTTAAAAAACCATTACCTAATGTGTGTCTTTTTGATTGTAAAGTTTCATAATTTTCCGTCAAGTAGTTTTCGAGCCAATTCGTGACAAAGAGTGTGAAAAGTCTCCAGTAAAACGCTCCGCTCACTTCGTTCGCTTCGCTCAATAATTATATGGAATGGTTCTGAAGTAAATTAAGCGAGATTAAGGACTTTGTTTACTCCAAAGGGCTTGAAAGGAAATGACGGACATTCCAGAAAGGAGTTAAAGTCGAAAGACAAATTACAGTTTACTGAGTAAATACTCAATTTGATGTTAGACTACCAAAAAGCTCTTTGATGGGCGAGAAAGAGAAAGAAGTAGAGGCACATAGAATAGAAAAGGACAGACAAGGTTTATAAGAAACAATCTGTTCCAATAATATTAATTAGGTAGCGGACGAGCTTCGGTTTCAAACTTGGATTTACAAAATAATGGATGCGGTATAAATAGTATATTTAATTATATATTTTATTCGAATGACATAAAATATTTTAGTTTCAAAAATTATTTTAAATATTCTACAATTTAATGTTATACATACAACAATGAAATTCAATTAAGTTTAATGCCCAGTCCATTAAATTTTGTCAATATTTTGAATTAATTTCTCGTTTATGCAAAAGAGGCCGTTAATTTATGAAAGGTAAATTATGTTTTTCCATTGTTTCCTCCTTATTTGTGACTTCTTCGTGATATTTAATACATAAACATATTTGTTAGAAAAAAAAATTAAGCTTTTATTATAGAAGAATAGATAAATAAAATAAATAACCACATAAATAGTTCTGAGAAAGGAAATGTAAAAGTCAGGTACTCATTTAATAAACAAAATAATTTCAAATACCAAGAGGAAGGATCCGAAGGTCTTAAATCTTGACAGTAAATATACTTTAACAAATCAAGGGTTTTTCATTTCCCTATATCACATTAATATATTAATAGACTCTTAAAAATACAGTTTCAATTTTAATCTTATAGACTATAATCTTAATTTGTTGTCAGTATTTTATCATCATTTACAGTTCCAAATCAGTCTGACTCGAGGATAATAAAGACGTTTATTGCTTTGTTTCTTTCAATAAGACCTCCATTTCAGTGTTTATTGCTTTGACGCAATGTATTACATTGTAAGTTAAGGAAAATATGTTTTATGTTTTATTGGGCTGTAAATGGGATGAGACAAATTTATAAAACCATTAAAAAAATAAGGCAATCGTTACTGAATAGTTTTTTTCATAAGTTATTTTTATTTTTTTAATGTCTCTCACTGGCCATGACAGCGTAACCGGTGGAGTGGGCGGGTGCTGAGACATGCCCTTGAAAAGAGGGGTCTGAAGGGCCTCAGAAGATCGTGCGACCTGAGGGTGGCTTTTGTGAGGCTCGGACCACAGCTCAGGACGCCGTTAGCTGGAAGGCGTCTTCCGACGGTAGAACGCTGGAGCGACGTACTCCGTTTGTGTGTGTGTTCTCTAACGTGATCGTGTCTTCAGGCTCGAAGAGTACCGACTTGGGTATTCTCTTTTAGTCTAACGGGCCGCGTATCCTGTGACTTCAACCATAAGTGGGTTTGGGTGTCCCAAAGCATTGTTAAAGTAGCTTTGGAAAGACTCTTGAAATATTATGCGGTCGTCGGAATGAAGTCGGATCAGTTTTTTATTTTAATACTCAAAGACATGACGTATTATAATTAAAATTGTATTTATTTAATTTAAAATGCGTGTTGTAAGAAACATAAGATATATTGTAATTAACTTATCAAGCTCATGTTAATAATTTTGCACCAGATGTAGAACATCACAATTGCTTATTGTCTTAAATAACTCACAAAATTTGTTCATTACAATATTTGATATAATAATTGTACAATTGGTTGATATTATATATTAGGTGAAGTAATATCTAAATTAATAAAATATACTTTTGGTATAAGATAACTTAGGTTCTGATGAAATAGATAACCTAGCTTAGGTTATATTATATATATAATATTAATGAATAATCATTATTATGATATTAACTTTCAGCATGTCACTTTCTGTATGATAAAGAATTGTATAAACAAATAATAACATAATAGTAAGTAGGGTTAAAATTTTAATTAAATTAAACTAGATAAATACAAAGTAGACAACCCTTGCTCTAATTATCAACGTGATTGACCCACATTTATTGTTTCCTCATCTCTGAACATCGACTGAATACCGATATCATCCTATTTGACAATTATAGTAAATTTGCTTGTAATTCGTAAATAAGTTCTTACTTTTCGTTTGACGAATGAGTAATTTCTCAATTTAAATTTAATTAGAATAGGTTTTGATTTCTGAGTAAGAAAATATTTGGGATTAATTCAACCTTTGTTTATAATATGTTAAGGAAATCAAGATTTTAGGAAAAAATGTTTTATGGGTTAAATTTAAATTGAGAAATTACTCATTCGTTCGATTCAATTCGTTCAATTCGACTTTTTTCTATTTATACTTTACTTTGACATGATTCCATTTTTATTATATAAAGAAATAAAACACAACATTAAATTAAAATTTAAACTTTTTTAGGTTTCTTTTAAGTATTATATAGTGTAGTTCTATATCTCTAACAGAGTAATAATCTGTTTACTCACTTCATTAACTCTCTCAGTCGCTGGACATGTGGAAACTGGAAAATTTGTCAGACAACTTGTCAGTTAGTTGGCTCTGGTATTTGTTATTGGGAATCTTAGTGTTACCTAATACGCGTCTCACTGACTACTAGCTGACTGCTGGACTTAATCATTATTATTATATTAAAATAAATGATGTGATTTTAAATGAAATGTACAAAGAAAATAAGAGTTGAATTTGCCAATTTTGAGCAAGCTAAGAACACACGCGCGCACACACACACACACACACACACACACACACACACACACACTAATTGCACGCACACGCATACGCACACGCACACGCACGCAGACACAAGGATTCAATTATGTTTTATATCACATATGTGCTAATTGACCCTGTGCCCTCAAGTTAGCTCTTAATATTTTTTAAAATAAATGTATCCTAGTAACTTATGCGTCAGCTCTGCGCCAGCAAAATCCAATTAAAATCGGTCCAGCCGTTTCTGAGATTAGACGAAACAGAAAAATAGAGCTAAAATGTTTTTCTTTTGTAACTACTTTATATACTTTCATATGCATTTAGCTGCTAATTTGGAACAAACAGACACTTCAATTTTATTTATATCTATAGTAATACTGTTTTTGCTCAATGTTTGTTAACTTTGTTTAATCCTAATTTCCCGGTTTTCTTAACCCTTTTAGTTATCCATATTCAAGATTCTAATTAACATTTATACCAACATCACGTTAAAGTCATGGAAATGACGTAAATATGATCTTCGAGATGAAAATATGCTATGAAATAAGTAAAGCAAATTTAATTCAAACACAGAACGTCAATACAAAGGAACCCTAAAACAGGCTAATGAGTATTGTCGTTACACGTTACACAGTCAAATGACGTTCCCGTCATAATTCATCATATAAATATTAATATCTCAACACGTCCAAGTCATGTGTATGACCTTAACGTGACTTTTGTACCAAATAGCGGTGAATGAAAACTGTAATTTGTATTTTAACACATGTTTTAATGTAAAAGTAAAGCCTTTTAATCTTTTAATCATATGTTTTGAATAATCTGGTTATGTGAGATTCATTTCTGTTTTTACCGGAGTATGAAGCATGATATAGCTCAGGTGATTTTTGACTTTTTTACTTAAAAGTGATTAATTTTCCTGATTAAATGAGATAAATATTCAATAGTAATTAGATAATAAACTAACTCTTACAAATCGTAAAACCCGTTTAGTAGTTTCATTGTATTTTGATTGTAGTCCAAATCAGTTTTAGAGATTTCTCGTAAAAATGTAAATAATTTTAGCAGAAAAATCTTATAATGTACTATAATCATAGAATATTAATAAAAAAAGCGTTTATTTTGAGTAATGTGAGAACATTCAAACATATAGACAAAGAAACAAAGAACCATTCTAAAAAACAAATAAAAGTAATTTACTACTAGTGTCTTTATACGTAAAAACATTTAATTATTTTAATTATCCTAATATAAGTTATTTTAAGCAACAATATTAATAATTTAAAAGTAATATTTGTTAAAACATTTTCCATTTCCACATATGACATTCCAGAGTTCCATTTACATTATCTAATAGCAGTGAAGCACTAGACTAGTGGAACATAACTCCTTCATCAGCTTCATTGATAATAATACACCATTTGTACTTAGAGTGAGTTATGATTCAATTGCTTTCACCTTCAATTATATTATTAATAAAATATTGAATTGTAAGTTTCTTCTGTATAATAATATATTTATCTTTTTTCACTTACATAATTCATAAATATAAATAAAATTGAAGTGTCTGTTTTAAATCTAAATAAACACTAACTGCATATGAAAGTACACATACCATTTACACACATATATATATATATATATTTAATTTGTATAACCGTCTCTGTTTGTTTGTTCCGGCTAATCTCTGAAACGACTGGATCGATTTCAACAGGACTTCACTACCCGTCAGTGAAGCCGATGTTATAAGAAGTGACTTAGGTTACTTTTATTTTAAAGAACATATTCCGCACGAAGTCTTAGGTATTGGAATATTTAGTTTAGGTTTGCATGCTACAGATATATTACTGCTAAATATGTGTCTGTATCCAAATGACCAAACCGCGAGATAGATGGACAATCATCCTCAGTGATGGACGAGCCGCTCCCGTGATTAATTATAGTCCTCTAATTGATTAGCGTTGATTTGATATCTCCAAATCATCAATTATTGAAGTCATGTGTGACTTATGACGTACATGCATCACTATATATATACTTATCTAGCTTTGAGATGCAACTATACTAAATTACCCGATGTTTTCGGTAGGTACAAAGATCCTACTTAATAAATCTTTTAGTAGCACTGTATACAGTGTAGATAACTTCAATTAAAACTGTGTTACTTGTTACAACAATGTGTAACTTTTTAAACACGAACTTATAAGTTTCTTATAAAAGTTCTAATGAAAATAAATTCGTTGCTAAGTTTACATCACACTATAAACTAAACAACCGTTATAAAACCATTTTGTGAACTATATTAAGTACAAACAACTAAAAGTTATCTATTTTGAAAGCATATGTTATATACATTTATAAAAATGATAATCTGATCAAGGCAGTTAATATTTGACATTTTATTCTAAAGATTTTGAGTTTGTTCAAAAATGAGAGAAACACACTGTAAGTGATAAAAGTACACATACACATTAAGTAATAAAATATTCAAACAAAAATAACGCAATGACTTCCTATATAATATTATTTATCACGAAGTAAGTAAATAAACTAAACTAAATGATATTGATATAGCCAAATGAGTTTGTATCAATATTGATATTATGGAACCCGTGAAAGGAATAGCAGTCTCTCTTGATTTTTCCGTGTGGCTTTCTTTCAAATAAACTTTCCAGTTACGCTATAAGCATAATGTATTGATTTATTTTTTACTCGTTATACTGAAGGAGTAAAGAAAGTATTGCACAATTTATATAGAACTATAAATATAAATATATTACCAATACAATAATATATATTTTTAGTAAGTATTAAAGTGCGTATTTTATAGAATTTACATCTCCTTTCCCTACCATTACTACTCTAGTACTGCTTTCAGTATCCTTGTACTTTTATTGTGAAATCTAGTCTATGTAATACGTTGTAATATGTTGCAGTTGTTTCGGCGACAGTAACATCCACATAAGATTGATTATTTGTTCGTTAAAACATTCATAAAAATTATATATAATATATCTAAATATAAATAAACCGAAATTAAATAAAAATTATGACTCCAGTTTAATATTAAAATAAATTAAACATAATCTAATTAAATAGCAAGAAAGTTAAAGGAGCTTCTATAACTTTCATCGGAAGACTCCAATACTGGTCGTACCAGTAGCTATTAAGACGACAAATTATCAAAACATTTTTACGTTTACTCAATGTTGTATCCCGTATTACATATTTACTTACTTCTGTCTGTTTTTGTGTGATCTTATTAGAATATATAATACCAATCTGATTAGTGACATAGTACTTAAGAAACTTTATCTCCGACCTTCACCTGGGAAAGGTTAAGTGACATCACTTCTCATTTATCAACCATCATTTAAACTTCAACCAGAGATATCAAACCCACGTGGATTCAAATCAAACAGGACAACTAATTTGCCCTTATCTTAAGAGCTCTCCTTCAGGTACGTTTGATTCAATAAAGGACCGGGGTCTGTTTGTATATCTGATGGAATTAGGGTTATAACTAGTGTTTGGGAAAGTTTTAGAAACCTATTTACATAAGCCAGATTTATAAAATGATAATTCTATTAATTTATCTTTGTAGCGAGTATTAAATTTATACAAAAACTATTGTGAAAATTTTCGCAATAAAATCTCTTTCATAATACATATAATATTTTGCATGCTGTGTTATTTTTGACATTTAATTTATTATTTATTATATTGTATTTATCAACCATAATATTAATTACTATTTTCGTCTTTGTATCAAAGGATTAATGTTTCAAGAGGTACGTTTCAAGTTTAATTAGTTCAAGAAGATTATAGTTTGAAGATGAGATGATAAAGGATTAAAGATCAAAGGTATAACTTGGTACCAAGTTTATTAATTGTTTATATTACGCTGTTTAGGAAATCGTTTGGAGAATATTGAATTAATAATAACATTGTATTATTAGAATTTCAATTGCTTTGTTATAAGATGTCCAATTATAGACTGTTATTGGCTCTGAGAAGATATTGATTTAGCCTGAGTTCAATCTGATTTTATTCATTTGATGTTTTTCTTTGAACAAATACTTCAGAATTATTCTAATTACATCATCCAGTTCTATAACTTAAATTCAAAATGGCGAAAAGTGCTGAAGGCAGAGGTGGAAAAAATTAAGATGTTGGAAGAATGTATTAAGGCACCTTCAATCTGGGGTCGAGTGCCCTGCAGCATCAGGTTCGAGGATCTGCAGGACAAGAGGTATGAAGATGCGATCAGGCTGCTGAAAAAACATTACTTGCCCGAAGAGGTGAGGCGACCATAGATATGGTAAATAGACGTGAATTCACATCCACCCATGGATAGAATATGTGTGAAATATAGTGGTTCCTATCTGAATATTCCTTGTTAAATGAAAATAGCTTTCATATTTAATCCATTAAAATAAGTTTTCATAAAATATTTGTTCGTACATTCAACACCAGTCCAAGAATGTGATTTCCACTAACCCGAGAATAAGCAATAGAGACTTTTCAAATTGTGTATAAGCGTTATTTTACTTTATTAAGCTTCGATAATAGATTTATCTGCAAATAATATTCATAACAGTGCTCGAGTAAGTGTTTGAAGAACTAATAAATTGCTATTTCATTGTAAAATTTCAATTTATCTAATAACTGCTCTTCACAGTTGTAGAAAATGTTATTATCTTTCCGAAGTATTTGATAGAGTTTGATTTTAATGGCGGTAAAAGAGGTCACTGTTTTCCCACTCAAGAATAATGGATCGCCATTTGGTCATTAAGTAATTGGAAAAGTACAGACTAAAAGAAATTTAGAATTTTTATCTAAATTCAGTAGAACTAATTCTATTGATAATAAAATATTAATTAATTTAGCGCTCGGGGCATTCGTGATATATCCACAATTTTTATTAGACTCTAAAATTTTATATATCTTTTAAATCATCTCTAAATCTCTTTTCTACTTAATTAAATTAATTTCAGGGAATCACATAAAAATGCGTTCCCAATTCACGTTGGCTTTGTCGTTTATTCTTTTGTTGGGTGAAAGGATTTCCATTGTACAAAGGACTGTGGACGCTACGAGATAAGTGACCTTGAGATAGGAAATATATTAGAATATAAATATTTTTGTATTTTGTATTTATGTATTTTAAATTGTACAAAGTTGTTTTTATACAATTTTCAATTTATGATTGATTATTAGGCTGAGCGTAAGCGAAGCTCTTAACCGTTTGGGAGACCTTTTTTTGTGTTTAGTTGTCTCTAGAATGCGACGGGATAATTAGCTAAAGCTTTTCTCATGTATGTTTGAACCGAACGTGAATGTTTAAGCGAAAACAGATTGAAAAAATGTTTAGCCATTCAAAAGTTATCAAGAAAAGAGGAAAGGAGAGGGGCTCAGCTCAACACCCGCACAGCACGGTTGGCGGATAGAAATATAAGAAGATTAAATAATGAGTTAATTTTTGATCAGTAAATGATAAATATTTCCCTGAAACAGTAATAATAAATGGCATTTGAATCTTGTTATGAATTAGTTTTCTAATATTATTGATACTCATACATGATGCTTCATAAGTCATCATTGTGTTTGTTGAATATCCGAAATTTAGTGTTTGCAGAACACATCAATACATTACCATAATATTAAAGCGATGTTTAGAGATTTGTTAACAAATTTAATTAGTTATTGTAAATAAGCTGAGTACATAACCATAAATTCGATGATCTTGTTTTGAACGTTCAATAATTGCATTGAACGTGTAATGGCAGCCTAATATACAAACTTTTAAATGTTTCCTGAACAGTTGGCCTAGTTTCGTTATTTGATGGTGTTTTGCCAAAGTTTTCTTATTTTATTTTGTTCATCTTTAAACTTGTTCAGTAATCGCAAAATGGCGTTATAATTTAGGATTTAAGGATCTTCTAAATAAGAGGACGGCATTCTTTAAACGTAAATAAGACACGTACAAACGTAATTCAGTCAATCAATCAGTCAGTCAATCAATGATTATGTCTGTAACGTTACAAAGTGACAAATAGATAAAAATTAATACATTATAAGCGGCTGTAAGAAGGTCTTAACAAGAAGGCAAATTATCATGTTATTTGAAAAATCGACTACTAGTTACCAATACATTATAATATAAAGATGCATTCAAATCAAATACATAATATACAACAACATCAAGATAGGTATTCTATTTAACAGTTTATATGGATTTTATGGACAATGTAAAAACGTGTCGCTCAAGATTCTTAACATCTCTTAATCTTTAAGTGTCATATTAAACTCGAGTTTAATATCCATTTTATGAAACCGCATTCGAGTAGTATTTTTAAAACTGATCCCTGGATAACTATAAACAAGTTTGAGTTGGATATCTCGTTTAACTGTGTTGTGTTCTTTAGTTACGTGCTTGCATTTTGGGGTTATTAAGGAGATTATCATCAGAAATTAAATGGTTTGAGAAACGAGTATTTAGTTTGAAATCATCTTATGTGCGGAACATACTAAGTTCCGACAACCGTGCGCGGCGGGTGTTGTTCTTCTTTTCTTGATAACTTTTGAATGGCTAAACATTTTTTCAATCTATTTTCGCTAAAACATCTGCGTTCGGCTCAAATATACATGAGAAGCTAATTATCTCGTCGCATTCTGGAGACAACTAAACACAAAAAAGGTCTCTCAAACGGTTAAGAGCTTCGCTTACGCTCAGCTCAATAAATCGAGATTATTATACAACTAATCTAATCTAAAGCCGATTAAATCAAAAAATTTACAGCCAAATATTATTTTATATTTCACAGTTGTTATAATTTATGTATAAGATCTTCAGATATTATAAACATTGTATTGTAGCTCATATCGTTATCTTGTGTTGACTTTAGCGGGTACCACTACAGGTACCGGGTACCACACTAGACGGAGGTATAGTAGTGATGAGTAAGAATAGCTACGTTTTGTACGTATTAGAGCAGGAACCTTAATCCGCTGTCAGCATGTTGTAGTATCCTATATCAGTATCCTTTCTTTATTGACATAATGCTTATATATATTTTTACTTATATATATTTGCTTATATATATTTTTTGTCCATGACTGACGGTACCAACTACCTCCAGATGGACCGCTCGCTTGCCTATAAATATACTTATATTTCAGTTAACATACAAATCAGTAAAGATATCTGCATTTTTACTGCATCCGTAAAAGAAATTCCGATTCAGCTGTAGACTTCGTGTATGGTACAAGTTAAAGACGTTTGGAGTTGATTTTAAAATAAATCAATATTTTCACATTATTTTTTTTTATTATTAGAGATAAAAACATAAATCTTATTATTCAAAAATAGACAATGATAATGTTCATAAAACTCCACGATTAAGTCAGTCTACAGTCATACCAGGTCACGGTCTAGTGCGAAAGCATTCTTACTACGTTCATCTAATGCGGAGAGTTAAACCATTGGATTTTAATGTATAATCTGCCATTACACGTTCAATGCAATTATTGAACGTTCAAAACAAGATCATCGAATTTATGGTTATGTACTCAGCTTATTTACAATAACTAATTAAATTTGTTAACAAATCTCTAAACATCGCTTTAATATTATGGTAATGTATTGATGTGTTCTGCAAACACTAAATTTCGGATATTCAACAAACACAATGATGACTTATGAAGCATCATGTATGAGTATCAATAATATTAGAAAACTAATTCATAACAAGATTCAAATGCCATTTATTATTACTGTTTCAGGGAAATATTTATCATTTACTGATCAAAAATTAACTCATTATTTAATCTTCTTATATTTCTATCCGCCAACCGTGCTGTGCGGGTGTTGAGCTGAGCCCCTCTCCTTTCCTCTTTTCTTGATAACTTTTGAATGGCTAAACATTTTTTCAATCTGTTTTCGCTTAAACATTCACGTTCGGTTCAAACATACATGAGAAAAGCTTTAGCTAATTATCCCGTCGCATTCTGGAGACAACTAAACACAAAAAAGGTCTCTCAAACGGTTAAGAGCTTCGCTTACGCTCAGCTCAATAAATCGAGATTATTATACAACTAATCTAATCTAAAGCCGATTAAATCAAAAAATTTACAGCCAAATATTATTTTATATTTCACAGTTGTTATAATTTATGTATAAGATCTTCAGATATTATAAACATTGTATTGTAGCTCATATCGTTATCTTGTGTTGACTTTAGCGGGTACCACTACAGGTACCGGGTACCACACTAGACGGAGGTATAGTAGTGATGAGTAAGAATAGCTACGTTTTGTACGTATTAGAGCAGGAACCTTAATCCGCTGTCAGCATGTTGTAGTATCCTATATCAGTATCCTTTCTTTATTGACATAATGCTTATATATATTTTTACTTATATATATTTGCTTATATATATTTTTTGTCCATGACTGACGGTACCAACTACCTCCAGATGGACCGCTCGCTTGCCTATAAATATACTTATATTTCAGTTAACATACAAATCAGTAAAGATATCTGCATTTTTACTGCATCCGTAAAAGAAATTCCGATTCAGCTGTAGACTTCGTGTATGGTACAAGTTAAAGACGTTTGGAGTTGATTTTAAAATAAATCAATATTTTCACATTATTTTTTTTTATTATTAGAGATAAAAACATAAATCTTATTATTCAAAAATAGACAATGATAATGTTCATAAAACTCCACGATTAAGTCAGTCTACAGTCATACCAGGTCACGGTCTAGTGCGAAAGCATTCTTACTACGTTCATCTAATGCGGAGAGTTAAACCATTGGATTTTAATGTATAATCTTAAAAATGGCTGTCACTCTCAAAAACTCTTTCATTTTATGAAGTGAAACAAAATTAATTCACATTTAAAAAAACTACTACTGTCCCAGTTCATGTGATATCTTGTCGGTTTTTTCATTTAGTCCTACAGTTAAAAACCGTGCAAATAGTGTTCGACGTTTCATAAGTGCATTGTATGCCTAATTGGATGACTTCGACTTTGAGACTCTGAAATTATACTAATAATATATATTTATGAAATTATAATATTATGAAATTATACAATAATATAATTTTAATCTTTTACGACGTTCTCTTCACTTATACTAAACAATTTGTAGGTAAATTGGATTCCGAGTAGGGTAGATCTGTATTAGGGAAAGTTGTTGGTATATCGAGACGAATAATGAAAGGTAGGCTTTGAGTAATGGTATTGTTCCACCTATATGTATAATGTATGTTTGATTGTGATTTCTGTTTAAGATATATGATTATATTTAAGGTATTACATCAATACATTTATTTATATATTAAACATATTTCAGGCGCTTTCTCTCGGACTTTCAGTAGAGTTAAAATAACATATAACCCACAATACACAACTGTGATGACTTTTTATAAAGAAATTGAGAAAGAAGTTAACTGGTACGATAAACTGGAAGTGAGGCGTTACTTTAAGGTGTACATCCTCGCCTTGAAGACTAGATACCGACACAGAGGTACGTGGTTTTATCTATATTAATATATAGAGAAAGGGTTTGACTGTATGTATATATTCTCAAAAATACTGCATTGATATTAAAAATTCTTTCTCCTGTCCAAAGCTACATTATTTGCGAGTAATATAGGCCATGTTGTACCCAAATATTGCAAAAGAATCGGTACTTGTAAATACAAATAAAATAAAGAAAAATAAAATATTAAACTCTTAATACCATGGACGATGTCACAAAAGATGATATGAACAAGTCAAAATATTTGACAACCAGCGAAGTGGTTATCAGCAGCTAGAATTATTAAAAGTATATACTCTGATAAAGTACATTTTTTGCCCAATAATAATTATTATTTTAGCCTGAATAGTCATTATAAAACACCCAAACATCAAAAAAACTAAAAATTATGGTGAAGTAAAAGTCAAAGTGCACTCGTGAGAGTCTTTAAGATTATTAAAAATCCTTAATATATTTCCATAATACATATTTCAGTGTTATTAAAAACAACTGTATAATTGTATAAGGTATAGCAAAATAAATGCTAAAAGCTGTAAAAGCGCTAAGCGCCAGCGCCAATGTGCCGGCAGTCGCGGGTATCTTCACTACAGGGCGCGGCCAACAGATCGCTGAAGAGCTCGGCTTCGAGAAATATAACGAACTGTATTATGTGAAATATATTATTGACGATGAGGTGAGTTGAGCTATTAATTGTGTATTGAATAGTACTTACTCGTATATGTAATTAATTGACATTCCCTCTCATGTGGTTTCTACTTGAAATTTAATTATTAAACTTCATTTGTTACATATGAACTGTTCTTTGTGAACAAATTCAATATTTTCTGTTATATTTTGTGAATAAAACGAATAAAAATACGACATTGATTTGTAACCATCCCTATAAGTTTAAAATAACATCTTCCGATAGTTTAATAAAATAGGGCTTTGGAGCATATAAATTAAAGATTTTACTATCTTCTTTCATTCCTCACCATTTAGTCGAACTTCACAGATGGTTACAGAATGATAACTATGTAATTTACTGATTTGACCAAGCTCCTTTTGTATATATTATTGTTAGATAGTGTTCTGGGACACGGGTCTCGGCAACTACAGAGCCGCGCTGATGGCATACCGGATCCCTGCAGTGGAGGAGCCTCAGGAGATGCAGACACAAGCATCCTCCCGCTTCAACATACAGCCACCTGCCGATGATGAGGATAAATAAATAAACTATAATATTTATGTTATTTAATCGTTTATAAATAAAGATTTTAATTTTATTACATCGAGTGTTGTTTGTTGTCAAAGTATTTGCTAAGTTCTGATACACTACGTTATATTACAACGAGGGAAGGGTCAAAGGTCACGTATGAGGTTGGCACCCACTCTATTTTGTAGCCTGATTCAATAGCTTCTTTTTGATGTATTACACATTATTGTGTGATTTGTGGGTGATAAGTGATGCGCGTGCATACAGAGTCAATTAGCTCGTTATTATACAAAATAAGGATAGTTTGGTAAAAGATTGACATCTTTTGCCTTTTCGAAAAGGCAACTCCCGAACGAATGAATAATCAATATGCAATTGTGATTTGACAAGCACGGATACAAAGTAAATCCAGGCGTCTGCGAAACAGATCCAAATTATATTATCAGTCAGGGTCACCAACTACACCAAATTAAAATCTGAATTACGCTTTTCAACTAAAGCTACCTTTGAACCTAAAATAATGATATCTTATACTTAGAAGACGGTTGTGCCGTCTTCTAAAATATATGTGCCGTAAATGCATGTGTCAACCCTGGTGGGTTGGCAGTCAGTAATAAAATTTGTAATAAAAAAATCAAATCAAATCGCCTAATGGAACTGAAGTCAAAGACTACTTTGAGTATAAATTACTGTATATTCCAGTTTGGTGTTAGTAATGCTTAGACAATTGAAATTAGAATAAATATTAAAGAATGTAAATAAGCCTAAATGGATAACATGTTTTAAAATATCTTCCAGGATACGTCTATAACTTTAAAAATATTAAGATAAATAAATCCACTTCATAACGTTAAAAGAACGCAGCCAAATTGCACTTATCTGAAGCAAAATAATGTTTGTTCCCTGAAGATGTTATAAACGTAATTTAAGAACTCATTTTACGGAATGAAGTCAAACTTTCACCATTTTATCTTCAGAGAGACATTTCTTATGCAATTAAACTGCTTTTGATATTTAGTACTATTAATAATAACATGTTTTTATTTCATTAATTACTTTTTAAACAGATTTAACCAATCTGCAGCAGAACCGGTAGGAAGTAGGTCATATACTGTATATGTATATGTATACTATTAGTAAGTATTTACAATTATCAGATACTTAATAAAATTGACATCGTATATCTGATAATAAATATAGATATATGGAATTCGGATAAAATAAATAAAACTATTACTTTGCAATTATTTTTATCTATGCAGTAGTTTATCAATAATTAGATAACGCATTAAGATACAAAACTTCCGAATTCCTTGAAATTACATGTTATCATCGATACCCACATGTACATATTTTTGTAATGTGATGTAATCTCTTCAGATCAATTTAATTGTATGATAACATAAAATATATTATGTTTTACAAAACTTGTATATTTTATTCGAAAAACAATTTCCTCAGCATTAACCATAAGACGGATAAAGCTTCACAAACAAGAACTCATGATTAGAGGATTTGGATCGTATCTTGGTTTTATGATTACGCTAGTTCTTCCAAACAACGCAACAGATGATTATTTATGTGTTTCATGATATATATAATTATACATACTCAATATTGTACATATCTTGTTTTGTATGTGATATTAGGTAAGAGTTATAAGTAAATAGGGAACTGAATGATGGAATGAAATGATTGAAAAGACTATCAATGCGTCGACTCGAAATAATTAGAAGTCTGGCAAGTTGATGATAATGAAACCTTTCCATTAAATCCTTTAAGTTTATTTTGAATTAATGTCCGATTGCATTTCTTAATAAAAGTTTGGCAGTCATACTTCTTTCTTCCATTTCTCCCTTATATAGGAAATATAATTGTCAAATAAAATTACCACTTTAACTCCAGGACACATGGTGTGATTATAAAGTAAGAGTAAATGTCGAAATCCTACTAATACGTATTTTTGCGTCTAATAGTCAATACAGTTACTTCAATAAATCACAGTAACACTATGGATTTCGATTACAGTTTTAGAAAGGGTATCAATGTTAGTTACAGACAAATTGCGTGCATACGGCGCATTGAATGCTATCGCCGACAGCGAAGCGTTGTGACGTGTTTGGTGAATGGTGCGGATATATTTGTGATTGTTTGTTATTATTTTCAATTTACGCACATTCAGTGTGTGATTATTTGTTATTATTTTAAATTTACCCACAAACAGTTTGTGATTATTTGTTATTATTTTCAAGTTACCCACATACAGTTTGTGATTATTTGTTATTATTTTCAATTTACCCACATACTGTGTGTGATTATTGGTTGTTATTTTCGATTTACCCACATACAGTTTGTGATTATTTGTTATTATTTTCAATTTACCCACATACTGTGTGTATTTGGTTATTATTTTCGATTTACCCACATACAGTTTGTGATTATTTGTTATTATTTTCAATTTACCCACATACTGTGTGTGATTATTGGTTATTATTTTCGATTTACCCACATACAGTTTGTGATTATTTGTTATTATTTTCAATTTACCCACATACTGTGTGTGATTATTGGTTATTATTTTCGATTTACCCACATACAGTTTGTGATTATTTGTTATTATTTTCAATTTACCCACATACTGTGTGTGATTATTGGTTATTATTTTCGATTTACCCACATACAGTTTGTGATTATTTGTTATTATTTTCAATTTACCCACATACTGTGTGTGATTATTGGTTATTATTTTCAAGTTACCCACATACAGTTTGTGATTATTTGTTATTATTTTCAATTTACCCACATACTGTGTGTGATTATTGGTTATTATTTTCGATTTACCCACATACAGTTTGTGATTATTTGTTATTATTTTCAATTTACCCACATACTGTGTGTGATTATTGGTTATTATTTTCGATTTACCCACATACAGTTTGTGATTATTTGTTATTATTTTCAATTTACCCACATACTGTGTGTGATTATTGGTTATTATTTTCAAGTTACCCACATACAGTTTGTGATTATTTGTTATTATTTTCAATTTACCCACATACTGTGTGTGATTATTGGTTATTATTTTCGATTTACCCACATACAGTTTGTGATTATTTGTTATTATTTTCAATTTACCCACATACTGTGTGTGATTATTGGTTATTATTTTCGATTTACCCACATACAGTTTGTGATTATTTGTTATTATTTTCAATTTACCCACATACTGTGTGTGATTATTGGTTATTATTTTCGATTTACCCACATACAGTTTGTGATTATTTTTGATTATTTTAAATTTACCTACAAACTATTTGTGTTTTTTTATTATTATTTTAAATTTACCCACATACTTAATACTTATTTAGATAGAGATAAAATATATGTAAAATACTCACTATTCAAAAATTAAAGAAAAGTTTCCAAATTGAAAATATATGGAGCAAAATAATGTTCCCAGAAGATGTTATTAATATAATTTATGAAATTATTTCACTGAATAAAGTCAAAGCTTTCAGCATTTTATCTTTAAAGAAATATTTCTTATAGAACTAAAGTGCTTTCTGCATCTATATATTTACAGGATTATTTCAAATATCTTAAATATACTACACTACTTGAAAATAACAAAATGTTTTTGTCTTTGTTTTCACAAATTACTTATTAATCAGATTTAACCAAATTGCAGCAGACCTGGTAGGAAGTAAGTAACATTTTATAGTAGTATACATTACTACTATCATTACTATTACTAGTAAATAATAATATTACCACTAGTATTTACAATTATCAATCGAGCACTTAAATTAAATTTGATATATATAGATACGAGTATATGGAATTCGCATTCATAAGTAAATTATAATTCATGCATTTTTAATTGTCGAGGTTATTTTTTCATACGAAGTTCCTTCTCATCATTTTGGTGTCGTTCGTTATAAGGAAAAATATAAATCAACACATTTAACCTAATCCTGTAGAACTCTACCGGACTCTAGGGATGAGTTAGAGAACACCGATATCAGTTTATTATTTAACTTTAAGGTTATTAGTAATTGTGGTTTTATTTATCGGGGATTTTATCTTAATCTAATGAAATTATATAGATTTAGTAATATTCATTATAACTAAAACCAGTTTGTATGTTTTATAATATATCGATTGACACAAGTTGTAATACATATAATTAAAATTAAAGAGTTCGTTTGTAATTACAAAGTGACAGCCTTTTAAGGTAAATGTATGGTAAATGTATGTATGGTACTTACATAATATATATATATATGTCTGAGTGTTTATTCTGGCTAGTCTCTGAATAGGTTGGACCGATCAAGATCTATTTTTTATGAGTTGAATATCATTAATGTTAAGGGTCAAACCATTTTTATTATGTAAATACACAAAACACTGCGTTAAATTATAATCGAAGCTTTTTAGATTTTGTTTAAGTATATATTGACGTTCAAAATCTCTAATCGACTAAAAATCTGTTTACTCACTTCATTGATTCTCACAGTCGCTGGACATGTGAAAACTGGAAAATTGGAGCCAGACAACTTGTCATTTAGTTGGCTCCGGTATTTGTTATTGGAAATCGCAGTATTACTTAATATATATTTTACAATAGCTGACTGCTAGACCTGGGATTTTCGATTCTGTCTCATTCTAGTTACACGATTCCAAAGGAGAGGTTCATGGAGAAGAACCGAAAGAAATGGATTTTTATATCACACTCTACACTCACGAGACAAATAGCTGATAGTCGTACCAGCTATTTGTCTCGTGAGTGCAGGAATAACGTAAAGATGGTCTTCGAAATTATAATGAACCGTGAAATAAATAAAATGAATTTCAGCAACAAGCTTTGAAACACACACACACACAAAAGTTAATAACAATAAGAAGACTTGATCATAACTTTTTAATGACACAGAATAATTTTATGTCATCAAACGTATTAAAGAAACGTTAATTATAAATAATACTTCAAGTATAGTTGAAAAAAATGTATATTAGTCATCCTCATGAAACAGATACACCAACCAAGTACGAGTCAGATTTATATTACTTTTTTTAAATTATAAAGTTATTTTTTTCTTAATTTGTATTATTTTATTTATGTTTATAAAGTATTTCATTTGTAATATTTTAAATATCAAGATTTGCCTTATTTTTAATGGAAACTAACAGACAAAGACATGATGGATAACTTGTAAGTAAAAAAACATCATTTTGTGTTTGAAGTTATTATGTCATTTATAATTCATCACTGATAAGGTGTTTTAGTATTTGACTAAGGAACCCTAACACAGGCTAATGAGTATTGTCGTTACACGTTACACAGTCAAATGACGTTCCCGTCATAATTCATCATATAAATATTAATATCACAACACGTCCAAGTCACGTGTATGACCTTAACGTGACTTTTGTACCAAATAACGGTGAATGAAAAATGTAATTTATATTTTAACAAATGTTTTAAAGCAAAAGTAAAGCCTTTTAATCTTTTAATCATATATTTGAATAATCTGGTGATGTCAGATTAATTTCTGTTTTTACCGGAGTATAAAGTATTACATCGCTCAGATGAATTTTTGACTTTTTTGCTTAAAAGATATTAATTTATCGGTTTAAAAAAGATAGATATCCAATAGTAATTAGATGATAAATTAAGCTCTAAAAATAATAGAATCCGTTTAGTAGTTTTATTGTATTTTGATTGCAGCCCAAATCAGTTTTAGTTATTTCTCGTAAAAATGTAAATAATTTTAGCAGAAAAATCTTATAATGTAATCATAGAATATTAATAAAAAAAGCGTTTATTTTGAGTAACGAGCGAACATTCAAGCAGATAAACCTTCTAAAAAACAAATATAAGTAATTTACTACTAGTGTCTTTATACGTAAAAACATTTAATTATTTTATTTATCCTAATATAATTTATTTTAAGCAACAATATTAATAATTTAAAAGTAATATTTGTTAAAACATTTTCCATTTCCATATATGACATTTCAGAGTGCCATTTACATTATCTAATAGAAGTGAAGCACTAGATTAGTGGAACACAACTCCTTCATCAGCTTCATTGATGATATTACACTATTTGTACTTGGTGTGAGTTATGATTCAATTGCTTTCGCTCTCAATTCTATTATGAAATTAATTATATATTGAATTTAAATGTATCTTCTGCGTTTAATAACTTTGCGTAATAATTTTTCTTTTCTTACTTACATTTTCTATTTACAAATAAATATAAATAAAGTTGAAGTATCGGTTTGTTCAATTTACATGTACCTATATAAAAAACCGATTAAAAAAAAATATTTCTGACTGTTCCGGGTAAATTCTGAAACGGTTGGGCCGATTTTAACAGGCCTTTCACTGGCCGATACCCGACGTTATAAGTAATAACTTAGGCCACTTTTATTAAAAAAAAACCATATTGTATACCAACGATGTCGGGAGCAAAGCTAGTATTGAAATATGAATAAACATAATAGAGTTAAGGTTTATGTGGTTTAGATATACTATAGCTAAATATGTATCTGTATCCAAATGACCAAATCGCGAGACAGATGGACAATCATCCTCAGTGATGGACGAGCCGCTCCCGTGATTAATTATAGTCCTTGAATTGATTAGCGTTGATTTGATATCTCCGAATCATCAATTATTGAAGTCATGTGTGACTTATGACATACATGCATCACTATATATATGCTTATCTAGCTTTGAGATGCAACTATACTATGTTACCCGATGTTTTCGGTAGAAACAAAGATCCTACTCAATAAATCTCTTAGTAGGACAATATACTGCAGATAACTTCAATTAAAAATGTGTTACTTGTTACAAAAATGGTTAACTTTTTAAACACGCACTTAATAAAGAATAAGTAAGTTTCTTATAAAAGTTCTAATGAAAATAAATTAGTTGCTAAGTTTACACCAGACTATAAACCGAACAACCGTTATAAAACCATTTTGTGAACTATATTATGAGTAAGTACAAACAACTAAAAGTTATCTATTTTGAAAGCATATATTACACACGTTTATAAAAATGATAATCTGACCAAGGCAGTTAATATTTGATATTTTATTCTAAAGATTTGGCGTTTGTTCGAAAATTAGAGAAACACATTGTAAGTAATAAAAGTACACATACACATTAAGTAATAAAATATTCAAACAAAAATAACGCAATGGCTTCCTATATAATATTATTTATCACGAAGTAAGTAACTAAACTAAACTACATAATATTGATATAGCCAAATGAGTTTGTATCAATATTGATATTACGGAACCCGTCAAAGGAATAGCAGTCTCTCTTGATTTTTCCGTGTGGCTTCGTTCAAAGAAACTTTCCAGTTACGCTATAAGCATAATGTATTGATTTATTTTTATTTTTTTACTCATTATATTGAAGGAGTAAAGAAAGTATTGCACAATTTATATAGAACTATAAATACTAGGATCCGCCAACCGTGCGCGGCGGGTGTTAAGCTGAGCCCTTCTCCTTTCTTCTTTTCTTGATAACTTTGGAATGGCTTAACATTTTTTCAATCTGTTTTCGCTATAACATCCGCGTTCAACTCAAACATACATGAGAAAATTTTTAGCTAATTATCTCGTCGCATTCTGGAGACAACTAAACACAAAAAAAGGTCGCCCAAACGGTTAAGTCCCAAAAAATATTTTACCAATACAATAATATATAGTTTTAGTGAATATTAAAGTACGTATTTTGTTGGACCTACATTTCCTTTCTCTTCATCTCTCTACTATAACTACTGTAGTACTGCCCTTTAGTATCCATGTACCTTTATTGTGAAATCTAGTCTATGTAGTTCGTTGTAATATGTTGCAGTTGTTTTGGTTACCATAACATTACATAACATTGATTATTAGTTCGCTAAAACTATTATATATTAAGAAAAATAATATAACTACAATTTAATACTCAAATAAATTAAACGTTATCTAATCGAATAGCAAGACAGTTAAAGAAGCTTCTGTAACTTTCATCGGAAAACTCCAGTACTGGTCGTACCAGTCGCTATTCAGTCGAAAAATTGTCAGTATATTTTTACGTTTACTCAATGTTGTGTACCGTATTATATATTTACTTACTTCTGTCTGTTTTTGTGTGATCTTCTAAGAATATATGATATAAGTCTGATTAGTGACATTGTACTTAAGAAACTTTATCTCCGACCTTCATCTGGGAAAGGTTAAGTGACATCACTTCTCACTTATCAGCCGTCATTTAAACTTCAATCAGAGATATCAAACCCACGTGGATTCAAATCAAACAGGACAACTAATTTGCCCTTATCTTAAGAGCTCTCCTTCAGGTACGTTTGATTCAATAAAGGACCGGGATCTGTTTGTATATCTGATAGGTTTTGAGTGATAAGGTTATAGCTAGTGTTTGGGAAAGTTTTAGAAACCTATTTATATAAGCCAGATTTATATAATGATAATTCTATTAATTTATCTTTGTAGCGAGTATTAAATTTATACCAAAACTATTGTGAAAATTTTCGCAATAAAACCCTTTTCATAATACATACAATATTTTGAATGCTGTGTTATTTTTGACATTTAATTTATTATTTATTATATTGTATTTATCAACCATAATATTTATTAGTATTTTCGTCTTTGTATCAAAGGATTAATGTTTCAAGAGGTACGCTTCAAGTTTAATTAATTCAAGAAGATTATAGTTTGAAGATGAGATAAAGGATTAAAGATCAAAGGTATAACTTGGTACCAAGTTTATTAATTGTTTATATTACGGTGTTTAGGAAATCGTTTGTAGAATATTGAATTAATAATAACATTTTATTATTAGAATTTCAATTGCTTTGTTATAAGATATTCAATTATAGATTGTTATTGGCTCTGAGAAGATATTGATTTAACCTGAGTCCAATCTGGTCTATTGATATTGTAATAATCCTTATAGTGATGCTGTTTATTCGTTTGATGCTTCACTTTGATGAAATAAATTAAACTATTTCATATTTTTAATTACATCATCCAGTTGGATTACTTAAATTCAAAATGGCGAAAAGTGCTGAAGCAGAGGTGGAAAAAATGAAGTTGCTGGAAGAACGTATTAAGGCACCTTCAATCTGAGGTACAGCCGCCTGCGGCATCAGGTTCGAGGATCTACAGGACAGGAGGTACGAAGATGCAATCAGGCTGTTGAAATACGTTACTTGCCCGAAGAGGTGAGGCGACCATAGATATGATTTGTAAATAGACATGAACTCACATGTGCAGGTACACGATATACATATATGATAGATATATAATAATATGTAAAATAGAGATTCCTTTCTGAATATTCCTTTTTAAATTAAAATACTTTTAGAGGCCACTCCTGCTTTTTTGTATAACAAGTTTTTATATAATATTTGTTTCTTAATTTCCACAGACCCGAGAAAAAACAATAGAAATACTTTCAAATTGTGTATAAGCGTTTTTTTACTTTCTTTAAAGTTTCGAAAATAGATTTATCTGCAAATAATATTCATTACAGTGCTCTAGTAAGTGTTTGAAGAACTAATAAACTCTATCATTGTATGATCTCAATTTATCTAATAACCGCTCTTCACAGTTGCAGATAATGTTATTATCTTTGCAAAGTATTTGATAGAGTTTGATTTTAATGGCTGTAGAAAAAGGGTACAGTTTTCACACTCAAGAATAATGGATCGCCATTTGGTAATGAAGTAATTGAAAAATTAAAGACTAAAAAAAATTGGTGTTACCCAAATTAGTTACAACCAATTCTATTGATAATATAATATTAATTAATTTAGCGCTCGGGGCATTCGTGATATCTCCACAATTTTTAATAAACTCTAAAACTGAATATAGCTTTTAAATCATCTCTAAATCTCTTTTCTACTTAATTAAATTAATTTAAGGTAATCGCATAAATGCGTTCCCAATTCACGTTGGCTTTGTCGTTTATTCTTTTGTTGGGTGAAAGGATTTCCATTGTACAAGGGACTGAGGACGCTACGAGATAAAGTGAGTTTGGGATAGGAAATATATTAGAATATATTTCTATTTCGTGTTTATTTATTTTAAATAGTACAAAGTTGTTTTTGTACAATTTTCAATCTATGATTGATTACACAGGCACACAAAAAAAAAAAAAAAGTCATGAACCAGAGGGGAGACCCCATTATTCTTAGGTTTTTGAGATCGCTGAAACCGAATATGACAATAAAAACTAATTTTAAATGCCAGTTTTCCCGCTAGCACCCCCTTACTACCTCTTAAGGGGTGAAAATTGAAATTTTTGTATAAAATCAAGATAGATGTCTATTTCTACGTTTTTTGGGATGCTGAAACCGAAAATGATAATTAAAAATAAATTCATGACCACTATCACCCCCTACCACCCCTTACGGGGGGTGAAAATTTAAATTTTTCTATAAAGTCAAGATAGATGTGTATTTCTACGTTTTTTGGGATGCTGAAACCGAAAATGATAATTAAAAATAAATTCATGACCACTATCACTCCCTACCACCCCTTACGGGGGGTGAAAATTTAAATTTTTCTATAAAGTCAAAATAGATGTGTATTTCAACGTTTTTTGGGATGCTGGAACCGAAAATGATAACTAAAAATAAATTCATGACCACTATCACCCCCTACCACCCCTTACGGGGGGTGAAAATTTAAATTTTTCTATAAAGTCAAGATAGATGTGTATTTCTACGTTTTTTAGGATGCTGGAACCGAAAATGATTACTAAAAATAAAATTTAAGACCTCTATCACCCATTAACACCCCTCACCAACCCTTAAGACTGAATCATGATTTTGGTCCTATTCTTCACAAGTTTTTTCACTTTTTGTTTTTTTTTTGCTTTCTATTTAATACTACTTATACTGTAATCCATCCGGCAGTGTTGTAAAACGCTTAAAAGATGCTGAACCTAATTCTATGCCTCCGAAATAGAATTGTTACTATTTTCCTGAAAATTTAGGAGACTAAAAGATGCTGAACCTAATTGTATGCCTCCAAAATAGAAGGGACTATTTTCCTGACAATTTAGGAGACTACAGTGAGGAGCAAGATGCAAGGTTCCATCAGGATTAGAGTAGAATTAAATCATGAATATATATCAGATACTTCTGATCGATAAAGCATTTGAATTTCTAATATAAGAGCGAGAGAGAGAGTAACCTCAAACTAGTTTGATAAACATGTCACTTACTGTAAATCGTTAAAATTTCTTCATACATCTTGATTTTATACAAAATTGAAACTCCCCATTAGGGATGGTTAGGTATTGAGTAAAAGAGGTATCAAATTCACTTTTGGTTGTCATTTTCGGTTCCAGCATCCTAAAAAACGTAGAAATACACATCTATCTTGATTTTATAGAAAAATTTAAATTTTCACCCCCCGTAAGGGGTGGTAAGGGGGTAATAGTGGTCATGAATTTATTTTTAGTTATCATTTTCGGTTCCAGCATCCCAAAAAACGTTGAAATACACATCTATCTTGACTTAATAGAAAAATTTAAATTTTCACCCCCCGTAAGGGGTGGTAGGGGGTGATAGTGGTCATGAATTTATTTTTAGTTATCATTTTCGGTTCCAGCATCCCAAAAAACGTTGAAATACACATCTATCTTGACTTTAAAGAAAAATTTAAATTTTCACCCCCCGTAAGGGGTGGTAGGGGGTGATAGTGGTCATGAATTTATTTTTAGTTATCATTTTCGGTTCCAGCATCCCAAAAAACGTTGAAATATACATCTATCTTGACTTTAAAGAAAAATTTAAATTTTCACCCACCGTAAGGGGTGGTAGGGGGTGATAGTGGTCATGAATTTATTTTTAATTATCATTTTCGGTTTCAGCATCCCAAAAAACGTAGAAATACACATCTATCTTGACTTTATAGAAAAATTTAAATTTTCACCCCCCGTAAGGGGTGGTAGGGGGTGATAGTACACTCTTTACATCCGCACTAGTAACATAGGCTCCGCGAATATCAATCGCCAAAATTCCATTTTTTGAGCCACAGATGTGTGAAGTGTTTTAAACGGTTTTCCCTAGTGTAATTACCAAGGATTTATGTGCACAAATCATTATCACTCCAGGATCCGGACCTAGAAGCCGTCAACTCTCCCCTTCTATTACCAGAAAGTGTTAAGTACTAGCGATAAGATCTATACGTCTCCACGTGCGCATCGTTATCACCTATCCTGCGATATCAATATCATCAAAATCCGTTCACAGAAAAAAGATCTAGAGAGGTGCGCATTAAATTTAAATTTATTTAACCTACAAAAAACGCGTGGCCGAAACGAGTGTAGACGACACGCTAGTAACTTGACCTCAATTATTACCAACACACGGTAAAATAGCTAAGCGGGGACTTTGAAGCCGGCCTGAGGAATTCACTAGACGATCATACACCAAGTTTATATCTTTAAGATTCTCATTCGACGAGCTATCTCCCCCCCCCCCCCCCCTCCCTCATTAACATCTTAGACCGCTCTAACCTTCGACCCACGAAACCTACCCTTCCCCCTCCCCGCAAAAAATTTTACTTCACACCCCCTGGAGCTAACTCCTAAAGTAGAATAGCTAGACCTACCGACTTTGGGCTCATCTGAATCAGCGTGACGAGCAGAAGAACTTGGCTCCTACAGAATATTGATTCACCGAGAAAAGAAGACCAACCTCCCCCTACACCCCCTCCACCTATACCCTAAAACCCTATATCTTAAATTTTTATTCAATCAATAGTTGCCCCACGGGATTCGCCCCCTCTTTCCCCCACCCCCTTGAAAACTGTACCGCACCCCCCCTGGTCATATCTCGTTAATTAAAAGAGCTAGACCCTCCGACCTTGGGCTCTATCGAATCAGCGCAACGAGCAGCAAAACTTGGCTCATACAAAATCCTTGTTAAACAACTAATAAAAACAGGGACCGTGGAAGCACTCCACTAATATCTACGCAAGGAGTTGTACTCAAGCACAAGTAGAAAGCTTAACATGTCCAACAAAGACGTAAACATTTTAGCCGTTCCTTCAACAAGATCTACAAAATCGCTTAGGGAAGTTGTGATGAGACGTCAAGTTACCGTTCGCGACGCAGCGTCAGAAAAGCTATCTGGTGAAACCCGAAGAACGAAAGGTAGCAAGAAGACGCCGCCACCGCAGACCACGCCATCGCAACCCTTAACGGATAGCGACACCGAAGGCACGGTACCCAGAAAAGAGGCAGAAGCGCTACAGAAGAAGATTACAGCAGGGCTATTGCGTATCTTTTTTGACAACTCAAGTGTTAATCACTATGGGAAAGTGCTTAACGAATACTTGTCAAACGTCTAATTTCATATTGTGTAACAACAGTGACAAACTGAGATGACGTCATAAGCACCGACATCGATTGATGCCCACCGTAAATCCTTTTGACAGATAAATTTGTGTCGAAATTCTAAAATTGGTATTTTGTAACTCTAGTGGTTATCAAATAGATAAGCACCTAACTTGTCAAATAATTTTTGAAATACACTGATAAAGAGCAGTGTTTTTTGTGATTAACACTATGACCCGTCTAAAACGAATAGTATCCAAACAAAGTACCAAGGTTCAGTGAAGTGTGTTTATACATTTTAGAAGGTTAATAGTTACCAAATTAGTTAAAATTTTGTAGTACTCTGTGGTTCTAATATTGCAAAGCTAGCTAGCAAAAGGTGTATTTATTAGTTATTACTTGAAACTTCAAACGATGGCTTCTTCGATATTATTAACTCTTGCTGAAGAAGCAAGAAAGCATAATATTTTACGCATCGAGAGACGCCGTCTTCGTGATGCTAGTGATCCCTTGCAGCTCCCAGAGAGAGAATTGGTTGCCAATTTTCGATTGAGCAAGAACGGATACCGGCAGGTTCTTGAAATACTTAGTCCAAATCTCCCAGTTTCTAGGAGAAAAACTGCAGTGCGCAATGAATTGAAAGTAAGTATAACACTCATTTAATCATAATCCGTAACGTCATTGCACAGCTACTTATTTCGTATAAAAATTTGAATTTATTTATCCTTTCTATTCTTTCTATTTTAGATCTTGGCAGTTCTAAACTTCTATGCTTGTGGGTCATATCAGCGTAGTGTAGGGGCATCAGTTTTAAACAGTGTCTCAACCTACATTTAGCAAATGTTTAACTGAGGTCACAAATGCTTTCAATAAACCGGACATCCTTTTAAAATTTATTAAGTTCCCTGGATCCCAAAGAGAAAGAGAAATTATTATGAAAGAGTAAGTTAAAAGTTTTATATTATCAAATATTATTATTATATAAAAAAATTACAATCATAAATTATGTTTTATAATTATATCATTTCACTAGGTTTATGGAGAAGTTTAGATTCCCTGGTATAATAGGGTGTATTGATGGTACACATGTGGCTTTAATTCGACCCACTGACCACGAGGAAGTATTCATTAATAGAAAAAATTATCATTCCCTCAATGTACTACTGGTAAGTAATTATGCATAAAGCAAAAACTAACAATTATATTTAAATTAAACAACAAAGGTATCAAACATTTAAAATCTATTTAAGTTTATATTACTCAATAAAACATTATATTACAGATATCTGATGCAAATCTAAACATAATACATGTTGATGCATCATATGGAGGTGCATCACATGACTCTTATGTTTGGAACCAATGTGAAATTAAACAATATTCGAAAAGACTTCATTTGAATGGAGAACATTGCTGGCTACTAGGTATGTGTTAGTAATATTGTTGATAAGAATAACATATATTTTAGCTAAATGTGTTATTTTATTTATTTATAATTTATTTTTATAGGAGATTCTGGATATGCACAGCGTCCTTGGATGATGACTCCTATTTTAGGTGCATCTTCTAACACTCCGGAGGAACATTATACTTCTCAACATTGTCGTGTCAGAAACACTGGAAAGCTGCATTGGGATTTTGAAGGCAAGGTGGCGTTGTCTGCTGGCACACAAAGTACTTCACTATAATCCAATTAAGAGTGGAAAAATAGTGAATGCATGTGTTGTTTTACACAACATAGCCAATGCTCAAAAAGCCCCAATACCTCAACCAGATCACGGCGATGTGAACAGTGATCTGCAGCTCCAGGTTGTTTCTGAAACTAGACAAATGGCAGAGTTATCAGACCGCAGTAGAGATGTCCTTGTACAGCGATTATGGACAGTAAGATCCAATGTCTAAAATTTTCTTTGTTCTTTGTTTTCCTAGTTCTTATAATATTTTATAATTGAGAGTAACTTCGTAGTTAAAAACTTTTTTTATTATAATTTGCAATTTATTTTAGTACATTTTTTTTAATCTAGTACTTTCTTAATATATTTTTCAAATAAACATTCATGTGTTTGAATAGGCTTTTGTTTTTATCTTCTAAACTTAATTAATGAATAATTTAATTTAAGTGTTCATTTGAATTTATTTCTAGTAAAAGAAAGAATAAAGCGCATGTTTTTAAATTAATTGAAAGATAAGTACAATTTGTAAATAAATATTGTATATTTGTATGTAAGATGTAATTTTGTAAGATCCAATATCAAAATTTAATTTTTTTTTGTATTTTTATGAACATATGTTAGTTAGTCAATAATTTTTAAATAGTATGCTGTACTTGAATTCTAATTTATTGTCATATATTAATTTTATACAAAAATGTAAATTAATGTAAAAATTAAAATAAATAAATAATTGCATACAATAAAAGAAATACATTAAATATAAGAGATGTATATTTTTTAATAAAATGTTTATTGATTGTTATTATTTTTTATTACTTCTACTAATTCCTGTATAGTTTCTCTTAATAATTGAATTTCTTTGGAAGTATTTTCTAAAATCATATTTTTGCGATCTTCAATATCCATTCGCCTCATCTCCAAGTCATAAGCCCAATGTGGCACGTTAGGGTCACGTCTAACTGAAAATTAGAAAATAATCAATACATTTAAATTAGGCCTTCAGGATATGTACAACTTACGATGCTAATATTAAATACATACTAGGCCTCGAAATTCTTGACCTTCGTTGGCTTGTGGAGGGGAATGAAATATTTGAAGATTTTCTAAGGAGTCCTAAAAATAAAAATAAAATAGTTTATGGCTCAACTTATTGTTGATTCTAAAAAAAAATAACCTTACTCTCTTCTCTCTGTGCTATTATATCAGAAGGTGGTGGCAATGAGGGTAACGGAGGTGAAATGTCTTCCTGGCACTCTACCTCCATTTGTAAACCTAAATTTAATGAATTGGTTGGTAAAGCAGCTTCCTCTGTTAAATTTGCAACAGGTGCAGCTGTCTCCTCTGTTATATTTGCAGCAGGTACAGCTGTCTCCTCTATAGATATCTATAAAATATTTTATCAAGTATTTACAAAAAAACAGCACAAATATAGTAAGTAAATTTGAAATTGCATTATAATTTATATATTGAGAAAAACTTATGTTTCGTAAGAGTATTTTATAATGTGTATAATATATAACTATATATTATGTTAAAGTTTAATACTAATTAAAAAAAACTTGAAAGACTAACATTCACAGGTATCCGTACTTCCGGTAATCCCTCCACTGCCACTTTACCTATAAGTGCCAGGACTCTCTCCTCCATTGCAGTAAGGGGAACAAATTTACTAGGTCCCCCACCAGTTGAAGAGGCATTCCTCCTTAAATCTGCAGAATTTGTTTTGGTCCGTGCTTTAAACTCTATCCAGTACTAGGCATTCAATACAATTAGTTATAATTTCAAATTTATATCATTATAGGTAACTTTACCAACTGCTACTTCATTCCAGATAATAATATTTTTAATATTAAGGAAAAATAATGTAGTAAATATTAATTTATAAGATGACGAAAAGACTAAAATTATTAATAAAACAACTTACTCTGCGCCATTGGTCTGGTGCTTTACTGGTTCCCTCTGCAAGAGAATTGAGCTGCATTGCCAATGACCTAAAAGCCTGTCGTGCAGCCTGACTGGCTTGTGGCCCTTGAAAACGTCCTAGAGCAATGGGAGTATGAGTTTCTGCAAACTCTACGAGTAACTCCACTTGCCTGGGGGAAACTTTTCTTGGTGCTGGCATCTAATGATGTATAATAAAAATAAAAATATGTTTTTTTATGGGGAAATATTATATTTTAAGAATTATAATACAATATTTTATAATTAAATTTACTTTGTGGTCAGTAAACTAATTATAAATGCAAAAAGAAATAGAAATAAAAAAATATTTACCTTTTGCTATCTTTTAACAACAAATTGTACACTAGTCTTGTTTACTTCACGAACGAACTTGTCCCATTGAGGGCTCTCAAAAATTATTACCACTATATATAATTCTTTTTGACTCCTCTGAGTAGTTTGTTACATTCCTAAGCACCATAGAACCGCTGATTGACATCGGTATATTTTTTACAATGATTGTTAAATAGGGGTCGTGTTATACTCCTAAGCACCATGGTACTTATAACCGCTGATTGACATCTGTTTACACTTTACCCAACATTAGATTAACTATTTATTCATTATTGTTTTTAAAATAAGCTAAAAATGTTTATATTAAGGAACGTATGAGGAAAAGTTGATAATTTTAAAAACTGATTTCAATTATAATTTAATGTGTACATTTTATTATTTTTGGCTGTTATTTTGACAGGGCTTTGTATTCGTAAATAAGAAGAAAACATAAACATTGTTGATAAACGAGTGTTCGGAACACTTAAAACACCTTAAATGAAAAAGTCACTCCAAACCTTTCAGTTAATATTGTTCTAAGTGTATTTTTTATTTGGTGGCATAAAGTCGATAAGCACCAGTGATGTCACGTAGTCCGATGAAAGGAACCGTAAATGCATACGCACTCATTGTAATACGCAATACCAATTTAATGACACTCTCAGTGGCCATCGATGTTCGGTTCGCAACTAGAGATCGATGGGCACTAAAACTGTCAAAGTTAGCCAATAGCCCTGCAGATTGGCAACACCAGATCCAGCCATCTCTCCAGATTCAGCCAGCCTCTCACAACATCGACTCCGACGACGACTCTGTACTATCAGCAGTTTCCGGAGCTACATGCGGACGCAGGAACAGCCTCCTCATAAGTTCTACGAGGAAGATAGGTGTAGAAATGGATTTGGCGACTAAACACGCCAATGAAATGCTCTTAGCAGGAAAAGAAGCTCTAGAAGCAGCTACCCACCTCAAAAAGGAATACAGGCAGACAGTAACTGAGAGCCTACAAACCCTCTATGAAACGGTTCTGGCTTTATCGGACTCTAGAACCAGACATAAATATAATCTAGAGGTAGAAAGAGCGAGGCACGCTAAGGAGTTAGTCAGAGTCGAACGTGCCCACACAAAGGCGAACAACAGCCTTATTGAGAGAGTCGTAAATGAGCTTGTAGAAGCAAGAAAGGACTTATCAGAAAATTTTGAAGAGACGAAGGGTATAAGAACATGGCTGGGTTATGAAACAGTCGAACCTTATCGTCAAATAAAAAACCTTGATAAGAACTGGAAAACCATGTCTGAGGGAATACAACAATTACTCAACCCTCCAAAAACGGCAAGCAGCGAGGAGCAGCAGATATTAGCAAATGAACACAAGGAGCTCAAAAACACAGTCGGAGCTCTATCTAATCAAATAGACCACCTTCGACGAGAAAACGGACGTCTACAAGACCAACTCAAGCGATTACTGGATAATAGTGACAAGACGCTTAAACAGTTAGAGAAGTCGAAACCACCACCACCACCACCACCACCATCCACCCAAATAACCCCACCAGAATTTAACAAAATAGTGCAGATGCTCCATGAAATCAAGGAGCATCCACAAGCAACACCGGTCAAAACCTCAACGTTAGGGGAAGATGCATTAAAGGAGAGCCTTCTCCCAATTACGGGCTCACTCGATACTGTAACGAGTGAGCTTAAAACAATAAAAGAAAAACTGGAGAGACGGACACAACCAATAACTCTCCAGGAGGAATTAAACCAAGCGGAGGGACTGAAAAACAACGCCAAGTCAAGGAAACCAACTGTGTCATACGCCAAGGTAGCAGCTACACCAGCGAAACCACAGCCGCATCCTAACCATACACTAATAATCTCCTCAAGCAACCCAAAGCACACTAGTGATAATATCATAGCAAGGGTTACGACAGCTATCGATGCTAGGAAATCAGGAGCTAAAGTGGATAAGGTGCGTAAAGCACGAAATCAAAAGATTGTGGTAAGCTGTCACAGTAAGGAAGATCTAAACTTGGTGCAAGCAAGGGTTAAAAACCAGCAGGATCTAAAAGTTGAGATAGCCCGCACTACCAACCCCCTGATAATTATCAGGAGTGTGCTGGCCTACCACACGGACGCCGAAATGGTGGAGCACATTATAGCTCAAAACAAACATATAATAGGAGCTCTGAAGTCGGATCCCAAGCTTAGAGTACGTTACAGGAAAAGGGCACGAAATCCTTTAGAATGCCATCCGGTGATAGAATTATCCCCTGAGGCCCACAAAGCTCTAATAGAAGTGGGACATGTTTTTATAGGTCTGCAACGAAGACCGGTCGCAGACCAATCCCCTCTTTTGCAGTGCATCAAATGTCTAGGTTTTGGACATACCAAGACGCTCTGCCAAGAGAAGGAACATCTTTGCAGTCACTGCGGAGGACCTCACACATGGGATAAATGTAAAAACAGAGTGGAGGGTAAATCACCTACCTGTATAAACTGTATCGAGAGCAACAGGGGCGATGGTGAACACAACCACAATGCTTTCAATGCCGAGTGTAAAGAAAGACTCAAATGGGACGCCATAGCCAGATCCAGAATCACCTACTGCTAAAGGTGCTCCCGGCCAGAAAAAGGGACCGAATAACATAAAAATAATACAAGCAAATCTCCAGAGATCGAAACTTGCAACGGCTGAACTCCATCTAGCGGCCAAGGAGAAAAACATCTCAATAGCCTTAGTGCAAGAGCCTTACGTGGGAAGCACCGAGGTACTCATGCAATATCCAGGCACTCAAGTTATCCAGTGCACCCTTGGCCGTATCAAACCAGTGAAAGCAGCAATTATAGTCTTCGGCGACCGCTGGGAAGTCATACATGACCCTCAGCTTGTAACCGAAACGGAAGCAGCTGTTTTGTTAAGAGGTGACGGCATACAGTTGGGTTTAATCTCAATATATCTGGAAGGAGATAAAGACATCATGTCATACCTCGACAGGGTCAAGACAACATATAAAAAGCTCACAGACAACACAAGAGATATAATCATCGCTGGGGATATCAATGCCTGGAGTCCGTGGTGGGGTAGTATCACCGAAGACAAAAGAGGCGAGATGTACAATGCGTTCCTAAATGAATTAGATCTTCACATTCAAAACACAGGAAACACACCTACCTTCGAGACAATCAGGGGAGGCGTTTTATGCACCAGTATCATTGACGTCACTGCATGTAGTCAGTCGCTCCTGGGACGCTTAGATGATTGGACAGTGAATAGAGATCTTATCACATCAGACCATAACGCCATTACCTTTGAGATACGGTTGAGGCGGCCACTTAAATCAAAAAGGCCCATCACGACACGGAAATACAACTCCAGGAAGGCTAAATGGAAAGACTTCTGTTCGCTTTTTGAAACGCTACTTACAGATAAAAACATCAACCCTGACAATATCGAAAGGCTGGAAAATCCGACCGCGCTAGAAAAGACCGTCAACACCTACATGGAAACCATCCACGAGGCTTGTGAAAGCAGCATTCCAAAGCTCGGTGTGAAAATAAAAGAGTCATTGCCACCTTGGTGGTCCAAGACCCTCGACGAACAATGGAAGAAAGTGCTCCGACACAAAAGAAGGATAAGGAACGCAGCTCCCTCCAGGAAAGAGTACGTTATAGATGAGTACCTGAAAGTTAAAGAGGAGTACAAGAACGAAGCAGATAAAGCCCAAATAGAGAGCTGGAGAGAATTTTGTACCAATCAGGAGAGGGAAAGCATGTGGGATAAGATCTACAGGGTTATCAGGAAGACAAATGGCCGTCAAGAAGACACACTCTTAAGGGAGCTCAATACAGGCCACACTCTTACCCCACAGGGCTCAGCAGACCTTTTGGCTCAGACTTTCTATCCAGAAGACTCCGAGACCACTGATCACCCGTGTCATCGGCATACTCGAAGTTGGGCTTCAAGTTTTGATCCAGAAGATCTCCCGGAGGATGATCCTCCTTTCACCCTCACGGAACTGGAAACGGTGCTTCAAACACTGAATCCAAAGAAGGCACCTGGCCCGGACGGACTGACCGCAGACATCTGCACAGCAGCTATCCGCAGTGGAAAGGATACTTTCCTAGCAATAGCTAACAAATGTTTGTCCCTCAATTACTTTCCTAAATCATGGAAGGTAGCCCACGTGGTCATTATAAGAAAACCAGGAAAGGAAGATTATACACATCCCAAGTCTTACAGACCGATCGGCCTTCTCTCCGTGCTAGGTAAGATCATAGAGAAACTCCTGGTAGGTCGCCTCCAATGGCACATACTCCCAAAACTAAGCGACAAGCAATATGGCTTTATACCTCAGCGCAGTACGGAAGACGCTCTCACCGACCTTGTCGACCACCTTAAAGTACAAATGAGTGAGAGAAAATCAGTGTTGGTGGTCTCCTTAGATATCGAGGGTGCGTTTGACAACGCCTGGTGGCCGGCACTTAAACAACAACTTGTCAAAAAGAAGTGCCCAAAGAACCTCTTCAAATTAGTTGGTAACTATTTAAACGACCGCAAGATAATGGTCAACTACGCGAGACAAACGAGCGAAAAGAAAACTACCAAGGGATGCGTTCAGGGATCAATCGGTGGACCAACCTTCTGGAACGTGATAATTGACTCGCTATTACACCAACTAACAGAAGAAGGAGTGTACTGCCAAGCTTTTGCTGACGACGTGATACTCGTCTTTTCGAATAAGCAAATCGACATATTAGAACTTGAAGGTAATAAGACTCTGGAACACGTAATGCTATGGGGGAACCAAAATAAGCTCAGTTTCGCACCGCACAAGACCAACGCGATGCTCCTCACTAAGAAACTTAAGTACACTCCCCCGATCCTACATATGGCAGGAATAAAATTGAAACTAGTCACCGAGTTAAAACTCCTAGGGGTAATAATAGATAGGCAACTGACTTTCAAATCACACGTTGCGGCACAATGTCGGAAAGCTATGGGCATTTATAAACAACTAGCGCGTGCGGCAAAGGTCACTTGGGGGCTTAACTCGGAAATAATAAGAACCATCTACATTGCGGTTATTGAGCCCATAATAACATACGGCTCCAGCGCATGGTCCCATGCTACAGACCTGAACATGGTGCAGCATCAATTATCCATGCTCCAAAGGGGATTCGCGCAAAAAATATGTAGATCTTACCGCACGGTCTCATGTACCTCAGCACTCATCTTATCCGGACTGCTACCATTGGATATCAGGATCCAAGAGCAGGCTAACCTTCATAGAACCAAAAGGGGTAAATTAACAGCCTATCTCCCTCCCAACATGCGTCTCGAAACAGACACGAGCTTTAAAGAGTTCCGACACCCATCCCTGTCGGAAGCCATAGACTACGACCTTCTAGAAGACAGTAGCTTGGAGCTCCAAGACTCCCGCCACATTTCCGGCCCTCAAATCTACACGGACGGCAGCAAGACAGAAGGGAAAGTAGGAGCAGCCTTCACCTGGTGGGAGAAAGGAAAAGAGAAGAAATGTTCAGTCTTTAGTCTGCATCCCTCCTGTACGGTGTTTCAGTCTGAGCTGTACGCCCTATACAGGGCTACCCAAGAGATCAAAAACAACAATGATCCTCAAGCCACTGTATTGAGTGACTCAAGATCGTCACTCGATTTGTTAAGGAACCCTAAAACAACAAATCCCTTAGCAAGGGCGATACAGCAGAACATCAAGGACATTAGGACCCAAGGACGAGAGGTTAAACTGACATGGCTTCGAGCACACATAGGTACGGTTGGCAACGAAAGAGCTGATGAACTCGCCAAAAGCGCTACGCTAATTAACAGTAAATATGATTATGCTGAGATACCAGTAGCTTACGTTAAGAAGACTATCCGTGAAGAATCTGTACAAAAGTGGCAGGACAGATATACAACATCCAGCACAGGAAAAATCACAAAGGAGTTCCTACCAGATGTCGCCACAGCTTTTCGTATTACAAGGAAAACCAAGTGGAATCCTATACACGTGCAAATCCTGACGGGCCACGGAGGCATAGCAAAATACCTACACTTATTTAAATTAAAAGACTCTCCGGGCTGTGAGTGTGACTCGTCCACCGAAGAGACAGTATGGCACATAATACTAGACTGTCCGCGTTTTTCGTCAGCTCGATCGGACCTGGAAAATCAACTCCACACCAAACTGGAGAAAATCGGCATAAAAACCCTCATGGCCGATGATCAAAGACGCCCAGTTCTCTTAGATTTTCTAGAAGAAATTTTCCTGGTTGCCATGAGAAGAAATGGCAGTAAAATCGCTTTAAGGAAAAGACCTCTGGAAAACAAGAGTCTTATCAAACTCACACAAAAAACACCTATCAAACTTACAGGGATACAAAAGTCGAACCTACAACGCTTTTTGGATAATGGACAACCTAGTACTCCAGGGCTTCGGACTAAACCAGTAGCTCTATACATGAACGACGACCAAGAAAAAATAGGTTTCAGTTTTTGCATCGTAGGACCAAAAAACTGGGTATACATCTCACCCGGACTAGCTGCCCTTACTAAAGGAAGTACCGATAGGGCAACAATGAAGAGGTCGATGTACGACAGCATGCCAATAGTCACATTGGGGGACTGGGATTGCCGAATAGTGCGGAGGAAGAACAAAACCATCGCACTACTGGACGCTAATTACCCAGAGTCCCCTTACACAAATGCATGTAAGATGCTCGATCACCTGAGCACACTAGGAGCTGAAAATATTAACACCAGTCCAAAAACAATAAGCGTTGACGCTATGCGAGTTGGCTATGACAAAGGAACTGTAGCAAATCTCATAGGATCTATAAATGCTTCAAGGTACCACGACGTGGTTGTATATGAAGACCGCGGAGAAGACCTAACGTTCCTTAAAATAAGAAAAACACCAAATAGGACTACGACCCCCGAAAACACCTGGGGCGAACCAAGCAACCAGATCCTACAAAGCAGCGCCGCACGCCTTCAAGAGAAAATTGCCATCGAAATTCAATCCAACAAAATAGCACAGGACAAATCAAAAACTAAGAAAGGATTTAATAAGATGATTACAATGCTTAAACCGAAGCAAAAATATCATAAAAAGAACAGAACTAGAGCCGACATGGGACAAACAAGTGCACCCGATTTACCATCTGCCAGTGGTGCCAACGAACATATGCGAAACGCGTTTCTTGAGTACACAGCATCTATAAGGGAAACAATCAAAACTAACCTTGCGATCTGTGAAAAGATCAGGCGGACCTTCGAATTTGAAAACGAAGGTCTTCTTAAAGTATTACTCAAGGAAGAAAAAGCCGCCATTTTCAACAACACTACATCTGAATATGTACGGGGTAAAACACCTAAAATTCCCCACATGGCGGCTTACAGCGTTAAAAATGGATTCGTTAAAATAGCTGAAACCCCCAAAGGAGTAACTGGACCGCCCAAGTATTTAACACCCGCTGAAGACTCAATACTTGTAGTAGCCCGCTGCACAGAGGTCTGGCTGGAAGATAACATCCTCCAAATGGCTACAGCCGTAGAGGATTCAGCAAGACCCTGGGAAGACTGGGAAGCACCAATTTTCCACTGGGTCAACGGCGTTCCTGGATGTGGAAAATCGACTTGGGTAGTAAACAACTTCGTATTTGAAAGTGACTTGACAGCAACAACGACGACTGAGGCAGCATTAGAGCTCAGGAATAAACTCGCCCTCAGTTGTCCAAAGGACGGGAAGACCAAAGTCCGAACGATCGCTTCAATATTAATAAATGGCGTCAAAGAAAAGCCTGAACGACTTATCGTTGACGAGGCCTTGATGAACCATTTCGGAGCGATCGTTATGGCGGCCCGACTAACAGAGGCCAAAGCAGTCACACTAATCGGAGACACAAACCAGATTCCTTATATAGACCGGCTAAATCTGTTCCATATGAAATATAATAGCCCATACCTCGTGACGTCTATCAGTCAAGAGCTCTTAAGAACCTACCGATGTCCCCTGGACGTAAGCTATGCTCTAAACGAGGTATACAACGGCATATACTCAGCCCATTCATTGACTCGCTCTCTGAGAACAGTCAGGTTTACGGGTGCTACCATCGAAGCTGACTTTCCTAATACCCTGTACCTGGTCCACACACAGACTGAAAAAGCGGACCTTACAAACCTAGGGTACGGAAAAGGGGAAAACTCGCGCATCCTCACTATCAATGAAGCTCAGGGATTAACATACGAGTCGGTAATAATCATCCAAACGAAATCCAAACCAAAATCGTACCTGACAAGTGTCCCACACGCAGTGGTGGCTTTATCTAGGCACACAAGAAGTTCTACGTACTACACGGATATCGACGAAGACGCCATTGTGAGATTCATTAGGCGGGCCGGCGATACCTCCGATAGAACTCTTGTAGAGTACAACCTCAAGATGGCAATTTCTCACCGTGACTCCGACGCTATGAAAAAGCTAGTGAACTTTATTAAGTTCCCTAGCCTACTACTACTACTATTTACTTTATTTATTATTATTATCAATTTCTAAACTAGCTTTGGAAAACTTGTGTACAATTTCCTGCGAAGTTACCATCGCAATTAAATTCGTAATAAAATTGTTTAAAATCACAATGAAAGGCATGGACAGATGTCTATGGTCTTTTAAAAAAAAAAAAAAAAAAAAAAAAAAAAAAAAAAAAAAAAAAGAAAAAAAAGGGGGTGATAGTGGTCATGAATTTATTTTTAATTATCATTTTCGGTTTCAGCATCCCAAAAAACGTAGAAATAGACATCTATCTTGATTTTATACAAAAATTTCAATTTTCACCCCTTAAGAGGTAGTAAGGGGGTGCTAGCGGGAAAACTGGCATTTAAAATTAGTTTTTATTGTCATATTCGGTTTCAGCGATCCCAAAAACCTAAGAATAATGGGGTCTCCCCTCTGGTTCATGACTTTTTTTTTTTTGTGTGCCTGTGTTATTAGGCTGAGCGTAAGCGAAGCTCTTAACCGTTTGGGAGACCTTTTCTTGTGTTTAGTTGTCTCCAGAATGCGACGGGATAATTAGCTAAAAATTTTCTCATGTATGTTTGAGCCGAACGCAGATGTTATAGAGAAAACAGATTGAAAAAAATGTTTAGCCATTCAAAAGTTATCAAGAAAAGAAGAAAGGAGAGAGGCTCAGCTCAACACCCGCCGCGCACGGTTGGCGGATAAAAATATAAGAAGATTAAATAATTAGTTAATCTTTGATCAGTCAATGATAAAGATTTCCCTGAAACAATAATAATAAATGGCATTTGAATCTTGTTATGAATTAATATTCTAATATTATTGATACTCATACATGATGCTTCATAAGTCATCATTGTGTTTGTTGAATATCCGAAATTTAGTGTTTTCAGAACACATCAATACATTACCATAATATTAAAGCGATGTTTAGAGATTTGTTAACAAATTTAATTAGTTATTGTAAATAAGTTGGGTACATAACCATCAGTTCGATGAGTTTGTTTTGAACGTTCAATAATTGCATTGAACGTGTAATGGTGCCTAACATATAATTTTTTTAATGTTTCCTGAACAGTTGACCTAGTTTCGATATTTGATGGAATTTTGCCGAAATTTTCTTGTTTTCTTTTGTTCATCTTTAAACTTGTTCAGTAATCACAAGATGGCGTTATAATTTAGGATTTAGAATCTTCTTAATAAGTGTATGGCATTCATTATACGTAAATAAGACACGTACAAACGTAATTCAGACAATCAATCAATCAATCAATGATTATGTCTGTAACATTACAAAGTGACAAATAGATAAAAATTTATACATTATAAGCAGCTATAAGAAGGGTTTAACAAGAAGGCAAATTATCATCTTATTTGAAAAATCGACTACTAGTTACCAAAACATTATAATATGAAGATGCATTCAAATCAAATATATAATATACAACAACATCAAGATAAGTATTCTATTTAACAGTTTATATGGATTTTATGGAAAATGTAAAAACGTGTCGCTCAAGATTCTTAACATCTCTTAATCTTAAAGTGTCATTACTCGAGTTGTATATCCATTTTATAAAACTAAACTGAGTATTTTTTAAAACTGATCCCTGGATAACTATAAACAAGTTTGAGTTGGTTATCTTGTTTAATTGTGTTGTTCTTTAGTTACGTGCTTGCATTTTGGTGTTATTAAGGACATTATCACCAGAAATGGAATGGTTTGAGATATTTAGTTTGGAATTATCTTACGTGAGGAACATATAAAATTATTATACAAGTAATCTAATCTTAAGTCAAACCAATCAAAATTTACAGCTTAATATTGTTTTAGATTTCACAGTTGTTATAGTTTACGTATAAAATCTTCAGATGTTATATTCATTTTATCGTAGCTCATATCGTTATCTTGTGTTAACTTTAGTGAGTTTCACTACGGGTACCGGGTATTACATGAGAAGGAGGTATAGTAGTGAGGAGTAAGAATAGCTACGTTTTGTACGTATTACAGCAGGAACCTTAATCCGCTGTCAGCATGTTGTAGTATCCTATATCAGTATCCTTTCTTTATTGACATAATGCTTATATAAATATTTACTTATATATATTTGCTTATATATATTTTTTTTCTATGACTGATGGTACCATTTACCACCAGATGGATCGTGTCTGTCTATAACATACTTGTATTTCAGTTAACATATAAATCAGTAAAGATATCTGAAGAGAAGGAAGGAGTGGACGAGTTCGTCCACAATGTAGACAATGCAATATGGATGATGGACAAGATGTCGATAGCGGCGGTCAAAGAAGGCACTGACAAACTTGTCGGTGTTTTAATTATAAGAATACAAGAGAAAAGTTAGTATTTTATTTTATTATATAACTAGCTGTGCATACGACTTCGTTCGCGCTGAATAAGTTTTTTTTTAATACGTGTAGCCTTTGTTACTTTTTATAACATCAGCTATCCGCCAATGAAAGTTCTGTTAAATCCGTCCAGCAGTTTCAGATATTCACTGGAACAAACATACATTCCGACAATTTTTTTTTATGTAAGTATTATATATTCGGAATTAGAAACACACAATTTTATTTATATGTATAGATACATTAAATGATATGAACCACCATGACATTACATGTTAGTTCATTCTTCAAAATATATTCACATAAGTTTCAAACTATTCTAAATTTATTTGCGTATCAATCGCATCGATTCCAATAAAACTCGATTTTCCTGTATCGTTGATCGTAACATTAAGGGTGGATTCCCTCACTGCTTTGAGCCTACATTTTTACTGCATCCATAAAAGAAATTCCGATTTAGCTGTAGACTTCGTGTATGGTACAAGTTAAAGGCGTTTGCGGTTGGTTTTAAAATAAATCAATATTTTCACTTTTTTTAAAATTATTATTAGAGATAATAACATAAATCTTATTATTCAAAAATAGACAATGAAAATGTTTACAAGACTCTACAATTAAGTCAGTCTACAGTCATAGGTCACGGTCTAGTGTGGAAGCATTCTCACAACGTTCATCTAATGCGGAGAGTTAAACCATTGGATTTTAGTTTATAATCCTAAAAATGGCCGTTGTTCTTATAATATTCTGTCATTTTATAAGGTAAAACAAAAGAAATTCACAATTTTAAAAATACAACTGTCCTTGTTCTTATGATTTCTTGCCAGTTTTTACCTTTGGTCCTACTGTTAGGAACCGTGCAAATAGTCTGATGTTTCATAAGTGTATGCCTCATTGGATGACTTGATGATTTTATACTCTAAAATTATAGTAATAATATATATTTATGAATTTTGTAATCTTATTTTAAAATTTAACGACTTTCTCTTTACTTAAACTATACAATTTGTAGGTAAATTGGATTCGAAGTAGGGTAGATCTGTATTAGGGAAAGTTGTTGGTATATCGAGACGAATAATGAAAGGTAGGCTTTGAGTAATGGTATTATTCCATCTAAATGTATAATGTATGTTTGATTGTGATTCTTGTTTAAGATATATCAGTAGGTATTACATCAATACATTTGTTTATATATTAAACATATTTCAGGCGCTTTCTCTCGGACTTTCAGTAAAGTTAAAATAACATATAACCCACAATACACAACTGTGGTGACTTTTTAAAAAGAAATTGAGAAAACAGTTGACTTGTACGATAAACTGGAAGTGAGGCGTTACTTTAAGGTGTACATCCTGGCCTTGAAGACTAGATACCGACATAGGGATAAGTGGTTTTATCTATATTAATATTAAGAGAAAGGATTTGATAGTAGGTATGTAATCTCAAAAATACTGCTTTGATATAAAAAATTATTTCCCATGTCCAAAGCTACGTTATTTGCGAGTAAAATAGTCCATGTCGTACCCCAATATTGCAAAAGGATCGGTACTTGTAAATACAAATAAAATAACCATAAATAAAATATTAAACTCTCAACACCATGGACGATGTCACAAAAGATGATATGAACAAGTCAAAGTATTTAACGGCCAGCGAAGTAATAATCATGAGCATGTATTAAATATATAAAAGTATACACTCTGATGAAGTTCATTTTTTACGCATTAAAAAATAATAATAATTTTACATAAATGTTTAGCCTGAATAAAGTCATTATAAAAAACCCAAACATCAAATTAAATAAAAATTATGGTGAAGTAAAAGTCAAATTGTACTCGTGAGAGTCTGTAAGATGAATGGTAATCCTTAATATATTTCTACAGTACATATTCCAGTGTTATTAAAAACAACTCTATAATTATATAAGGTATAGCAAAAGAAATGCTAAAAGCTGCAATAGCGCTAAGCGCAACCGCCAATGTGCCGGCAGTCGCGGGTATCTTCAGTACAGGGCGCGGCCAACAGATCGCTGAAGAACTCGGCTTCGAGAAATATAATGAACTGTATTATGTGAGATACATTATTGACGATGAGGTGAGTTGAGCAATTAATTGTGTATTGAATAATACTTGTATGTAATTAATTGACATCGCATGTGGTTTGTACTTGAAATTTAATTATTAAATTTCATTTATTACATATTTACTGTTCTTCGTGAACAAATTCAATATATTATTCACCAACGAAAACAAAATAAATTCTGTATTATGTTTTTCTACTAACGCTACCGTTGAGCCTAAAATAATGATATCTTAAATTTAGAAGATGGCATAAGTAAATGTATGTGTCAACACTGGGGGTTTGTAGTCAAAAGTAAAATAAAGTAAAAAAAAGTAAAAAACAACAAATCGCCCAATGGAAAAGAAGTAAAAGACTACTTCGAGTATAAATTAGTGTATATTCCAGTTTGGTGTTGGTTATGCTTAGATAATTAAATTTAAAATAAATAACAAAGAATGTAAACAAACCTTAATGGCTTACATATTTTAAAATCTCTTCCAGGATACGTCTATAAGTTTAATAATTAAGGAACGCATCCAAATTATAAATATCTGAAGCAAAATAATGTTTGTTTCCTGAAGATGTTTTAAACGTAATTTAAGAACTCATTTCACGGAATGAAGTCAAAACTTTCACCATTTTATCTTCAAAGATACATTTCTTATGCAATTAAACTGATTTTGACATTTAGTACTTTAAAATATAACATGTTTTTATTTCATTAATTACTTATTAAACAGATTTAACCAATCTGCAGCAGAACCGGTAGGAAGTAGGTAATATACTACTAGTAATAATGTATACTATTAGTAAGTATTTAAAATTATCAGATACTTAATAAAATTAACATCATATATCAGATAATAAATCTAGATATATGGAATTCGGATAAAATAAACAAAAATATTATTCTGTTTTTTTATCTATGCAGTAGTTTATCAATAATTAGATAACGCATTAAGATACAGACAGAAGAACCGAATTCTTTAATATTACATGTTATCATCGATAACCACATGTACATATTTTTGTAATGTGATGTAATCTCTTCCGATCAATTTAATTGTATGATAACATAAAATACATTATGTTTTACAAAACCTGTATATTTTATTCAAAAAACAATTTCCTCAGCATTAACCATAAGACGGATAAAGCATCTCAAACAAGAACTCAAGATTAGAGGATTTGGATCGTATCTTGGTTTTATGATCACGTTCGATCTTCCAAACAACGCAACAGATGTTTATTTATATATGTTTCATGATATATGTAATTATACATACTCAATATTGTATATATACTGTTTTGTATGTGATATTAGGTAAGAGTTATAAGTAAATAGGGAACTGAATGATGGAATGAAATGATTGAAAAGACTGTCAATAATAATTAGAAGTCTGGAAACCATTCCATTAAATCCTTTAAGTTTATTATGGATTAATGTCAGACTGCTTTCTATAATAAAGGGTTTGGCAGTAATACGTCTTTCTTCCATTTCTCCCTTATATAGGTAATATAATTGTCAAATAAAATTAACAATTTAACTCTAGGAAAATTGGTTTGATTATAAAGTATTGGTAAATGTCGAAATCCTACTAATATGTATTTATGCCGCCAATAGTAAATACAATGACTTCAATAAATCACTGTATCACTATGGATTTCTATTACAGTTTGAGAAATGGTATCAATGTTAGTTACAGACAAATTGCGTTCATACGAGCGCATTGAATGCTATCGCCGACAGCGAAGCGTTGTGACGTGTGTGGTGGATGGTGCGGATGTACACATTTATGAGACAGACTTTAAATAGAGGGTTATCGTTTTTATTGGATAAACATGACTTGTATCCGCTTCTTAAAGATAAATAAAAAATCTGATGATACTATAAGATACACTACTAAAATTGTTTTAATAGAAATACACGTTTGTGTTACTCGTTGTTTTTAACAACCTTTAAACCCCTCAACAATCTCATGATATTCGGTGAGGTTACAAATTATCCCTCACCCCTATTCAAAATACCTTGTTTTTTTGACAGAAAGTATCTTATTTTTTTTTATTTTCAAAGTATCTAATTTAATTCTGCCTTATTAGGGTTGCACATTGTTTCTGACTGGCATCAAATTAGTAATTAAAAACATGTTTGAAACAAAAAAATATTGGCATTTGGTCATTAACTATTTGAAAAGTTAAAATAATGAGGAATTTTTATCTAAATTCATTAGAAACAATTCTATTTATAATATAATATTAATTAATTTAACGCTCGGGGCTTTCGTGATATCTCCACAATTTTTAATAAACTCTAAAACTGAATATAGATTTTAAATCATCTCCAAATCTCTTTTCTACTTAATTAAATTTATTTCAGGGAATCGCAAAAAAATGCGTTCCTAATTCACGTTGGCTTTGTCGTTTATTCTTTTGTTGGGTGAAAGGATTTCCATTGTACAAAGGACTGAGGACGCTACGAAATAAAGTGAGTTTTGGATAGGAAATATATTAGAATATATTTCTATTTCATGTTTATGTATTTTAAATTGTACAAAGTTTTTGTACAATTTTCAATCTATGATTGATTATTAGGCTGAGCGTAAGCGAAGCTCTTAACCGTTTGGGAGACCTTTTTTGTGTTTAGTAGTCTCCAGAATGCGACGGGATAATTAGCTAAAAAATTTCTCATGTACGTCTGAGCCGAACGTGGATGTTTAAGCGAAAACAGATTGAAAAAATGTTTAGCCATTCAAAAGTTATCAAGAAAAGAAGAAAGGAGAGGGTCTCAGCTCAACACCCGCCGCGCACGGTTGGCGGATAGAAATATAAGAAGAATTAATAACTAGTTAATTTTTGATCAGTAAATGATAAAGATTTCCCTGAAACAGTAATAATAAATGGCATTTAATTCTTGTTATGAATTAATTTTCTAATATTATTGATACTCATACATGATGCTTCATAAGTCATCATCGTCTTTGTTAAATATCCAAATTTAGTATTTTCAGAACACATTAATACATTACCACAATATTAAAGCAATGTTTAGAGATTTGTCCACAAATTTCATCAGTTATTGTAAATTAGGTGAGTACATAACCATCAATTCGATGAACTTGTTTTGAACGTTCAATGACTGCATTGAACGTGTAATGGCAGCCTAATATATAAACTTTTAAATGTTCCCTGGACAGTTGGCCTAGTTTCGTTATTTGATGGAGTTTTGCCAAGATTTCTTTTTTTCTTTTGTTCATCTTTAAACTTGTTCAGTAATCGCAAGATGGCGTTATAATTAAGGATTTAGGATCTTCTTAATAAGTGGATGGCATTCATTAAACATAAATAAGACACGTACAAACGTGATTCAGTCAATCAATCAGTCAGTCAATCAAAGATTATGTCTGTAACTTTACAAAGTGATAAATAGAAAAAAATTATACATTATAAGCAGCTATAAGAAGGGTTTAACAAGAAGGCAAATTATCATTTTATTTGAAAAATCGACTACTAGTTACCAATACATTATAATATAAAGATGCATTCAAATCAAATATATAATCAACAACATCAAAAAAGTATTCTATTTACCAGTTTATACGAATTTTATGGACAATGAAAAACGTATCGCTCAACATCGATTCTTAACATCTCTTAATCTTTAAGTGTCATTTTAAACTCGAGTTTTATATCCATTTTATGAAACAGCATTGAAGTAGTATTCTTAAACTGATCCCTGGATAACTATAAACAAGTTTGAGTTGGTTATCTCGTTTAACTGTGTTGTGTTCTTTAGTTACGTGCTTGTATTTTGGTGTTATTAAGGAGATTATCACCAGAAATGGAGTGGTTTGAGATATTTAGATTGGAATTATCTTACGTGAGGAATATATAAATCGAAATTATTATACAACTAATCTAATCTAAAGGTGATCCAATCAAAAATCAGCTAAATATTATCTTAGATTTGTTGTTTACACAGTTGTTATAGTTTATGTATAAAATCTTCAGATGTTATAAACATTTTATTGTAGCTCATATAGTTATCTTGTGTTAACTTTAGCGAGTTTCACTATGAGTACCGGGTAACACACAAGACAGAGGTATAGTAGCGATGAGTAAAAATAGCTACGTTTTGTACGTATTAGAACAGGAACCTTAGCCATCCGCTGTCAGCATGTTGTAGTATCTTATATCAGTATCCTTTCATTGTTGACATAATGCTTATATGAATTTTTACTTATAAATATTTGCTTATATATAATTTTTGTCCATGACTGACGGTTCACCTACCATCACCTACAATATACTTATATTTCAGTTAACATACAAATCAGTAGAGATATCTGAAGAGAAGGAAGGAGTGGACGAGTTAAAAAATATATTTATATTCACATAAGTTTCAAACTAGTCTAAATCTATTAGCGTATCAATCGCATCGATTCCAATAAAATTTGATTTTCCTGTATCGTTGGTCGTAACATTAAGGGTGGATTCCCTCACTGCTTTGAGCCTACATTTTTACTGCATCCGTAAAAGAAATTCCGATTCAGCTGTAGACTTCGTGTATGGTGCAAGTTAAAGACGTTTGCGGTTAGTTTTAAAATAAATCAATATTTTCACATTTTTTTTTATTATTAGAGATAATAACATAAATCTTATTATTCAAAAATAGACAATGAAAATGCTCATAAGACTCCACGATTAAGTCAGTCTACAGTCATACCAGGTCACGGTCTAGTGCGAAAGCATTCTCACGACGTTCATCTAATGCGGAGAGTTAAACCATTGGATTTTAGTGTATAATCTTAAAGATGGCCGTCGCTCTCAAAGGCTCTTTCATTTTATGAAGTGAAACAAAATAAATTCACATTTAAAAAAACTACTACTGTCCCAGTTCATGTGATATCTTGCCTGTTTATTCCTTTAGTCCTACTGTTAGGAACCGTGCAAATAGTATTTGACGTTTCATAAGTGCAATGTATGCCTAATTGGATGATTTCGACTTTGAGACTCTGAAATGATACTAATAATATATATTTATGAAATTATAATATTATGAAATTATATTATAATATAATTTTAATGTTTTACAACTTTCTCTTAACTTAAACTACACAGTTTGTAGGCAAATTGGATTCAGAGTAGGGTAGATTTGTATTAGTGAAAGTTGTTGGTATATTAACAGTTACACGTATGTATCTTTAAAGCAAAGTTAATAAGAACATGGAAAATATTATTAAAATATTGAATTTATACAGGATAATATTGATAAGGCACTAGGAAAAAAACAAACTTTTTCTTAATTGCCATCAATAATTTTTCTCAGATTGGAAAGACCATTGGAAAAATTTTGCCGCTTTCAAAGATCTCATCTGGAAAAAATTAAACGTGCTACAGCACCAGCTCCAGTTCTTGACAGACGGTTTTGATAGTATTCTCGAAGAAAAATTTTACTGTTCCCTAAGTTACCAGAATATAATAATGAGAAGAACTGCACTATTAACAATCTTCTTTGTGATAAAATGGTTTTAGGTGACATTGATTGCTCTCATCTTGATGTCATCGCTTGGGAGTAAAAGGATAAGCTTATGCTAAGGTGTGGAATGTTACTTCATTGATCCGGTATCAGTATGTCTGAGCTTTTAACATATGTAATACCGTTCGAGCGTACTGTCCTTAACATTAAAAGCAGATGGTACAGATGGTGTCAGTCTCTTACCAATGTTATATAGTACTGGTAGCGATTACACACTTTATAATTTATTTCTCTTATTTCCAATAACTTGCTCTTAACTTGAAAGAAAGATTAAGTTATTAAATTACCCAAAAGTAAAATATCCCTCCAATCCAATGCACTTTCGCCCCATATCTGTACTGCCGTTTTTATCTAAAATTTTCGAAAATGTTGTCTACAAGCAACTTTAAAATATCTTAGCCACCAATAATCTAAATTGTCTAATCAGGTTTTCATAGTACCACGACAGCACTAAATCTCTTCCAAGAGATAAGCCATGTGCATATTTTATCTTTTAAATGTCTATGTAAAGATGAGTTACATGTATAAAATAAATACATAAAAATGTTTATTTAAAGCATTCACCTGGCCATTATTATAAAAAATGTATATATTATGTTTGAAAACAGTTGAAAGAAAAAAAATATTTATAAGCCTGTATCTTATTCAGAAGCAATTTGCCGCCATGTCAAACATACGTCGGGTTTTGCTAGTCACTTGTCGATCTAATAGGAAATAAATATATATTCAGGAAATGTATTAAATTTTTTATAATATTTGTAGGGAAAGAAATTTATTTAGATTAAAAAATAATATCCATTATAATAATTAGTAGAGTAATTTAAAATTAATTGGTCTTTATTGTTTATGTATTTTTTATTTTATATAATGCTTGATAGCAAAGATATAACTGATAACCCTCTCATACAACATAAGGGGATAAAGGCTTAGTTATAGTATAAAAAAATACGAGATAACGTTTATTTTTAGAAAACATCAAAAAATTTTTGTAATGAAACTTGGTTTTGCAGTTAATAACATAAGTTATAGTCCTATGTTGTGAATTTATTTTATATTACAACAAAGACTTTCCTATTCTCTCTTACCGATTTATGTATTTGGTAACTTAATGATTATTATCTCTTATATTCATCTAACACTATGATTTTTTTTACGGATCTAATAAATATAAATTCGGTCCAATATGTTTTGCGATTACCCCATACATGAAAGCATACTCGTCAATCAAACCTTTATTATAGATTTATGAAATTCAACAATTCTCATAAGACACTGAACCATCAGTTTTATTAGATTCTTATTCAATAGTTTTGAGAATATTAAAATGTACGCTAAGAAAAAAAAACTTTAACACATATATTTCGTGGACACACTAGTTTACACTCTTAATTTTACTGTAAAACGTGTTTTTGGACATTTGCAATCATGTAGAGTTAATTACAAAATTATTTTGTAACTGATTAAACATTCGATTAAATAAATATCTAGCTTTCAAATAAAACCAGGAATCGAAAGTGAAAAAAAATTACTTAAACTTGTAGGTTTACAATTACAATTTATTAAAACGGATAACATTCTATTACAGAAATATTTCTAAATTTACTTCAGAATATATATATATATATATATATCGTATATATACGATATCAAAATAGGCCCTCCTGTCACTTCCATTTGACGTACACAAGTGATCACTGGTATGGTTTCAAAGTGGAAAATATATAAATAAATAAATAATTGGTTATTAAATAGATTAATTGAAGGAATAAAAGAATATAATGTTACATAATCACCCAATTACACTAATAAATGTTATAATCAGCTTAATTTAATGTCATTGGTCACGTGATTGCGTGACTTGTTTCATTAAATCATATCAAATTATGATATTTGTTAATTATGATAGTAACGATTTTATGACTTCAATTCTATTAATGAAATAAAAAATGTTTGTTAATATTTATAAAAATGTTTTGTACTTCTGAAAGGTGTACAAGTAATTATACAATATGAACGCATAATTAGATTATTAAGTAATTATATAAAAGGCAAAGATCTAGTCTAAATTTGATGCTGGAGGTTGATTAGCCTCCTTTAATTCCATGTTAAAATCGTAATTTAATTTACAAAAACCGTGACTTCGTGTTCCACAAAAAGTAACTACTATATTAGTTACGGTATGTCGTTAATCTTTGTATGTAAAAACAGATAATTTACGTTTCAGACGTCAGTGTAAGAACTAGAGCGAATACCTTGATGACTCTCACTCTGACCTGCTTTACAGTAATGTGATAAATAGTTGCATATTTTGTTATGAAAATCTGTATAAAATTTAAGACATTATTTTGATGAACTATAAATCTAATTATAAAATTTAATTATTTAAATAATTGACCGAAGGACGAATGCTGAGCGTAGCGAAGCGTTTGTCCCAAGGACTACGTTCCCAGTAGATAGGCCCAGAGTGCTATTTTTTCCGTATGTATTTCAGCATGTTTTGCTCGGTGTATTTTTCATCCTATCGTCACGAAAATTGGCAGGCGTGTTCTTTGAATTATTTAAATTTTTATGTCAAGCCGTTGTTTTGATTGGGCGAAAAAATCCAAAATGGTGGCGTTTTTTAGTTTTGTTTTTGGCGTAGCAGAAGCAATTTTCATCCGATCGCCACAAAAATTGGTGATCATGTTCTTTGAGTTAGTTAAATTTTATTTTTTCTGGCCATTTTTTTAATGGGAGGAAAAATCCAAAATGGCGGTGATTTGAGTTTTTGTTTTGGCGTAGCAGGTGTATTTTTCATGCAATCGTCACGAAAATTGGTAGGTGTGTTCTTTGAATTATTTAAAATTTTTATGTCATCCCCTAACGTACTGAGGTCTACTGTTCACACAACAACTAGTATTAAGAAAAATATTTTATGTTTTTTTCATATCAGAGATGACAAGCATGATTTGAATTATAAGACATAAATTACAGACAGGTATCTTACTATTACGATGAAAGCTCCATTAATTTTTATTTTCTTTGTTTTTCCACAAAATGTCTACCTCAAGAGGTTCTCGGTACAACGTTTGCGTTACTACGATGTGTTAGTCTCTCTCGATGTTCACAATGTTTTAGTACCGAGTAAAGTGGTAATTTTGTCTCAACAACACGCCGCAAGCAACTTTTAGACAACGGGAGCTTTTTCCGCTGCGAAAACGCAGTACTACATCAATCTAAATGACAAGCGAAAATTAAGCCGATGAGTGGCCTCGAAACATAAATTATTGAAACGGACTATGACTGTTAACTCCATTGTATCACCTGTTAACTACTTACCTATAGCATGTCGATGTAATACTTTTTGGAGTTACAAAGATATTATCACTATAATTGATTCCTAAATGACAGTTTAAATAAAAAAACTGTCCATATAGAATGCGTAAAGCGTCCCAAAAATTCATTGCAAAAAATTATAAGCTATCATATCGCGTCTCTTGAATTTAGTAACGCGTAATATGATATAATTTATGACGTAATATCTGTTTTCCCGCCGCCTAATAAATAACTTTTACGCTCACATACCTTTAGTTTTCGATAACATTGGACACTATGTCCATTGTCATACGTCATATAGATCAAAATCAATTCAAATAGATTGAGGAAGAATTATTACAGAGATAATAATTATTAATATTCACAATTGATACGGCAAGGAATACAAGTTATTAAAATTGCATGCAATAATCACAACCTGTTTGTTATTCTCTTATATTCCATAGAATAACAATATTAGCATTTTAATATATCTTTGAAAAGTTTCTATATAATACATTTAAATGTAAAAATAATGAAATTTCTAACAATGGGAACAGTTTCTACAGATTTTCGGATATTTGTTGTGTTATAGATTATGGGAGGCTTCGGTTACATATTATTAAAAACTATCAAATATGCTGTGGATTATAAAATATTGTTTTACTTAATAAGACTGGTATTTATTTTCAAATATATGATTGAATTAAGTACGGTGGCAGCCGAGGATCCAAAAAAAACCAAAATTATAAAAATACTTTATTTAAAATTGCAATTTAAGTTACAACTAAAATGACGACTGCTTGCCCGATATTAGAAAACAAGAGTGACAATTATATTTAAAATTAATTATAAAGAAATACATTTATGTCAAGTGCACATTCAGCTTTTTGATTGTTATAAAATTATAATGAAATAATAAATTTGTGTGAAATGTAGATTCAGCTTTACGATTGTTAATATTCCTGGATTCTGATGCAATGTAATGTACATATTGCACCAACGCTTGCTAAGCGGTTCCCGCGATGCATGGGAACATAACTCCTCCCTCCTGAAGAACAGCATCTATTTGATTTCCTTAGATCTCGAATAGTGCTGTAAAATCTTCTCCACGTGATCATGATTTCCTTCCTCGTCCTTTGTTAGCTTTTGTTCTTTCTTAACTTTAAGGCTTTTACGATTCTTCAGACTTTTATATATTATAACAGCAATGCCTAGTGCACCTGCACTTAATATTATTCCATATAATGGGATTGTAGTATGATAAAGACTGTTACTTTCAGTTATTCCTGAAATTTTCGGCTGCAATGACATTTCATTACTTATTTCTTGAAGCTTTTTAAGGTCGATGGAGTTTAGTTGTAATGACGTTTGTGAAACTTCAATTTTCTCAGAATTGTGTAGGTCTATTATTTTTAGTGGCTTCCCTCTTATATGATCATTGCTATTAATTATTGTAAATTCTGAACTTTTTATTAAACATCCCAGAGGTAGGGTTACAAGATAACTGCCTTGTACTTTTATAAATTGTTGCTGATTGCAGGATAATTTTAAACTTGATGGCTCCGGAAATGTTATAATATAATGCTTGTCGTCAAGTTGTTCCACGGCTTCCGTAGTCAGGATCAAGGATACAAATTGACATGAACTTTGTATCTGCTGCGTCGTAATGAGGCGTTCTATACAATCGGGCTGTTTTCCATAGTGATTGTTAAATTTGTTTTCACAGAGATAAAATCCGTTGACCTTCGGGCATTCAGCCTCTATGTACATAAAATCTTTATTGTGAATTGCTAGGAATGGTTTAGGAGGAATAAGGATATGGTTATTCTTATTCGGTACTGCGGATAGATGATATAAAACATAAAATTTGGGAAAGACAATCGGAAACCTAAAAATTAACACAATATTCCTATCGTTATAATAGTAACCTACTTTAATAACGTCGTAATAGTCTCTAAAACTAATGTCTAAAAGTTCCTCTTTCTCGTAGAGGCTATTTAACTTATTTAAAATATCTCTATGCATATTGATAGATAACATTGAATGATGTGTACTTTGGGCATGAATAAAAGCTAACCAATTTTCTAATCGAAATAATTCGTCCGTTATACTTTCAATATTATCTCCTAAAATTAAGAATATTTGAGTCAAGTGCGTAAAAGTTGTAATATCCGTTTCGAGGTTACTGTTGACACTAGTTAAGTTATTTATCAAATTTTCCAACTTTCTTTGATTAATTGTTAAATTATTAATAATTTCATTATTTTGAAATAACCATTTTTTGGTTAAACTAATGTGATTGTTCAATTCGTTAACAATTATATTATTATTTCCTTCTAATATTTTAATTGCATTATCATACTTTATAGCATCCGTATAGTCGAGATTTCCTGAAATAGTTTTTATTATTGACCCTAAACCGTTAATAAGCCCTCTTTTAACACGACTAGTCTCAAAAGTTTTTAATTGCTGTGAAACTTTTTCTAATTTAGTTACAAGATATTCAATGTGCATTTGAAAAAGTGAAAGGGTTTTATTTCTTAAAATTGGGTTAATATTGTGGATTTGTTCTTGAACTGACTTTAAACTATCACGAATCTTTACTAAATCTACGCATTGTATAAAGGAGTGATAGTGGGAAATGATTCTAGCGGTTCCTAACTTAAACGGTAAAATACCCGGTCCATTACCCAGGCTACTTAGCTCAATTTCTTCTGCTTTCGTCAAGGTTGCTAACAGGATCGTCATTCTGTAACAATTGAGCACTTATAGGTACTCTTTTAAGTCTAGATTTAGCTATTGGGCCTCGTTTCTTTTTCGTGTAAATGTGTATCGGTAAATCGGCTAAAACTTTGTCATGAGTATAGCGAGGGGCAAGTTTTTGTCGAGATGCTTTAGGGTTTCGTATGAATATTTGTTGGTCGGGTAAGTAACATGTCTCAGGTTCTCTATTTTTATTAATGTTTTCAGTAATTTGGGTACGCCTATGTAGAGAGGATTCGTTTATAATATCATAGACTTTAATCATACGGTCACGATGGTCTTGTGTGTATTGCTGTAATAGTTGTTCTGTTAAGTCTATGTCTATAGGGTCACGGGGATCAAAGTGTCCAGTTATGATATTTATCGGTCTACATTTAGTAAAGCTATGTATAGAGCTGTTGTAAGCTAGAAGAGCATAAGGCATAAGGTTAGTAATAGACTCTGCATGTTTATTTAATCTTAAAATCCTTAAATGTTCTAACAGGGTGGAATGAAGTCTTTCTATTAATCCATTTTCATTAGGTGTGTAAGGTAAAATTTTATGATGGATTATTTTGTGAAGTCTAAGAAATTCTAAAAATAATTGATTTGTGAATTCGGGACCTCCATCAGTGACGATTGTAATTGGAACTCCATGATGAGTACAAAACGTTAATAATCCTTGTACGACACTGATTGCAGTACCATCTTTTAGGTAATAGCTTTGTGCATATTTTGAAAAAGCATCGATTATTGTAAGGTATTTTTGATTTTCGACACTAAATAAATCTAAATGAACAATAGCAAAGGGTTTAGTTGGAGGAGGGACAATTTGAAATTTCTGTTTAATAGGATTTCTATCGTATTTTGCTCGACCGCAAATTGTACATTCATTTATATATTTTGTGACTTGTTCTTTCATTTTTGGCCAAAAATATCTTTTTGACAAAGATAAGTAACATTCATTGATGCCACGATGATTGGTTTTTCCTTCGTGGTAATTTTTGATAATCTCTTGCTGTTTAAAATAATCTTTTACATTATCTAATTCAGTTTTTGTAAGAACAATGTCCATAGCAGAATTTTTAAAATTATTTTGGATTATAGGAACTATTTGGTACATTCCCAACGGAGAGTTGATGAAAATACCAGTTTTGATTTTGGGATTGACGTATTCTTTTATTGCTTCTACTACATCATTTTCTAAATTTGAATTCGAAATCGATATGGTAGCCTTAAAGTAGTTTTCAAATAATTTTGTTACTATTGGCTTATTTTTAATATCACCGACGATATTAAAAATAATTTGTCTATGAAATTTATTTAAGGCGTCGTCTATTATAGGGATTTTTAAAAAGGGATTTTCTGAGTCGGAATGTACAGTGGCGGTTCGAGAGCTTATATTGGAGGGTGATTTTTCAGAGGGATTCACAAATGTTGAGCTAGCCTCTTCATTGTGAATCTCAATTCGAGATAGCGCGTCTGCATTACTATTATACTTTCCCTGCTTATATGTTACTGTAAAGTCATACTCACTTAAACTAAGTCTCCATCTAGTTAGTCTTGAATTGGGTTCTTTAATGTTCATAATCCACTGAAGTGGTCTATGATCAGTCATAATTTTGAATTTTCTTCCGAAAAGATATGGGCGAAAATATTTAGTGCCCCAAACAATCGCTAATAACTCCTTTTCAATTGTACTATAGTTAATTTCGCTGGAGTTTAGAGTTCTGGATGCGTACGCTATGGGTCTATCAGAGCCAAGGGAGCCTTGAGAGAGAACTGCTCCTATTGCTAAGTTTGAAGCATCCGTGGGGTCATTCACAAGTAATCTTTTACATTTTTCAAAACAGTCAGTGTAGTCCTGTCCTAAAGTTATTTTGTAGCCTTTTTTCAAACATTGAGTCATAGGTTTTGTTACTCTAGCAAAGTCAGGTATAAATTTTCTATAATAGCCTAGTAAACCCAAAAATCGTTTTATTTCCGTAGCTGTTTTAGGAATAGGATAATTTTGAATAGCAGTTATTTTATCAGGGTTAGGTTTTATTCCTTCATTAGTATATGTCCTGAATAAGAAGTTTCTTTTTTCAGGAACTCTGACTTATCCATTTGTATTCTAAAATTTGAATCTCGTAACCTTTTGAAAACCTTTTCTAAATTAATTATGTGTTCTTGAAGAGAAGTACTAAAAACGATTATATCATCGAGATAAACGAGACATATGTTATTTTGTAAGCCATGCAACACATTATCCATTACCCTTTGGAAGGTGGATGGCGCGTTTTTTAAGCCCATAGGCATTCTTAAAAATTCGAAATGCCCATGTTCTACATTAAAGGCAGTTTTAGATACATCAGAAGGATTCATTTCAATTTGATAGAAGCCACTTGCGAGATCTAGGGTACTGAAATATTGACAATTACCTAATTTATCTAGAATATCAGATATATTCGGGATAGGGTATTTATCGTCGACTGTTTTTTCATTAACTTTCCGAAAGTCTATGACAAGGCGCCACTTAATTTTCCCTGAAGCGTCACTTTTCTTAGGAACTACCCATATTGGAGAGCTCCAAGCTGAGTCAGAGGGTCTTATGATGCCTTGATCAAGCATTTTTTGGACTTGATCCATAACTTCTCCTCTATGTATGAATGGGTATCTATAACTTTTAGTGTGTACTGGTATTTCGTCTGTGGTTTTAATTGAATGTTTAATAGTGTTACTAAATGTTAGTGGCTCTCCCTCTAAGTAAAATACATCCGCGTAACGGCCACAAAGAATTTCTAAATTAATTCTTTCCTCTTCATTTAAGTGATCAGTTCGAAGACGAGATAGGACTTCCTTCTCTCGTTCACAATAATTTTCAGTATTTAAATATTCAGTATTACATAATTCGGCTTGAATGGGCTGGTCTAAAGAAAAAATTATGTCACTACGATTGGGGTTATAAATTTCTACTATAGCTCTATTATTTTTAACAAATGTCAAACATTCTTTTATAATGCAACGCGAAATTGTTTGCTCTGGGACTAAAATTTCTCCTATGTGCATATTAATTGGTAGTTTAACTAATTTAGAGGAACCAGCTGGTATTATATCCTCGTATAAGTTTACATTACGCGAATTATAAACTTGTATGGGGTTTGAAGCATTTTTGGTTACAAATAATTTTTTCTTATAATCTATGGTTGCTTCCCATTTATCTAAGAAATCTGTACCTATTAGACCATCGAAATAGTTGTGGAATTTATAAATATAAAATTTTATATCATCATTACTTTTAAACTCATTAAAGCAAGGAACGGTTATGGAATATTTATGTTTGCTTACAGAATGAACATTACAAACTTCAAAAGGCTCATAATTTAAATTGAAATTATTAAAATATTTTTCAACTGCATCTGGACTTATAAAGGACTGATTTGCACCGGTATCTATAAGAAACTTTAAGGGTGGATTTTTAATCTGAATATAAGGTAACTGACGTTGGGATTGAACATTAATCTCTATTTTGGTTTGTCTAACGGTTTTATTTTCCGAAAATCCTGTTGGTTATTGGTAGTTGAAGATGAAGGTTCAATAACAGTATATTCAAAGGGTATGGGGTCGTTTGATTGTTCAAGACATTGGTGGTTTTCTACAGGTTGATAGTCACTGTAATAATATTCTGGGTGTTGGTTATAATCGTCATAGTAATCGTCAGTCTCATAATAGTCATAATGGTCATAACTTTGATTTTGATTATTACTTTCGTGGAAATTCATTTCCCGAGTTTTAAAATAATTCGTTGGGGGTGGATTACCATGTTTCCTCCAGTCATGTCCAGTAGGTGGTAGATTTTTAGTTACAAAATGAGTTACACCGCTCATAGGACGGGCTGGTTGGGGATTTTGGTTACTATGTTGATAAAAATTACGTTGAGGCATTTTAAATGCATTATTAGGATTGTAATTTGGAGGTGTGGCCCTAAATATTTGTTGAGTGTATGAGGGACCTGGACCCGGTTGAGGTCTAAATGGGGGTCGTTGTGTGTGAGTTGGGAATTGATGACGCGGTTGGTGTTGGTTTTGAAATGTAAATGGCCTAGACTGTATTGTGTTAAAATTATAATCTGAATTTACCTTAAAAGGTTGAGATGACAATGCCATAGGGTGTTTGTTCCTTTCAGGTTCATAACGAGCCTGTAAATATATAGTATTTAATTCGTCTTGCACGAATTCTAATGCTTTCTCTATTGTTTCGGGTCTCATACATCTAATACGTGAACCTAAAGGATCTTTTAATCCTCTTAAATATGCTTGCAGTGTTAATTTCTGATATAAAACCCTTTTCGCTTCAATTGTGGTACCAATATTCTCGTGTAAAGTTATGTATGTCATAATTGTACTAAACAAGTTTTGACAGCGTTCATAAAACTCTTGAGGTGTAGTGGACCCTTGTTTTAAAAGAGCAAGATCATTGTATAACGCAGTTTCGTCTCGTTGATCAGAAAAATGATTAATTAACGACTTACGAATGCCAGTCCAGTCTGAAGGGATACCGTTAGTATTAATTAATCGTGCTGCGGAGCCTGTTACTTTATTTAAAATTCCGTTTACAAGAGCAACATTTAATAAATTATTTTCAGGGTTATTAATCACAAATTCTTGGACTAACTGGTCACATAGTTTTATGAATCTAGGTAATACATTTGGGTTTCCATCGAATTCAGGCAATAAGCGTAAGGCTTGAAAAATGCTACCTAAATCGGCCATATTATATTTCTCTAAATTTAGTTTAACGTTATTATAAAATATTAAATTTCTATTCGCGTCTTGAAAGCGCGCTCTACTACTATACGTACTAAGCCTAGAGGTCTTCGATTGCCGCAGAAGGGAAATCTTGGAAGGATAAATCTTACAAAATAGGGATAAGCAATCACTAGAAAGATTCTAATGTACTTACAATTTTAATTTCGGTTTCTCTGGAGTATCAATGTTCGGATACGCCTCGCTGCGCCGCCTCGTAGATTCAGGATACTCGTGTTGAAACTTGATAGCTTCTCGGATGGACCGCAAGACGATTATCTTGATTTTAAGAATATATATAATTTACGTTGCTCGCGACCCGGCCCGCGAGTATCCTACCGACTGCGCCAATTAAGTACGGTGGCAGCCGAGGATCCAAAAAAAACCAAAATTATAAAAATACTTTATTTAAAATTACAATTTAAGTTACATCTAAAATGACGACTGCTTGCCCGATATTAGAAAACAAGAGTGACAATTATATTTAAAATTAATTATAAAGAAATACATTTATGTCAAGTGCACATTCAGCTTTTTGATTGTTATAAAATTATAATGAAATAATAAATTTGTGTGAAATGTAGATTCAGCTTTACGATTGTTAATATTCCTGGATTCTGATGCAATGTAATGTACATATTGCACCAACGCTTGCTAAGCGGTTCCCGCGATGCATGGGAACATAACTATTGTTTGTTTAATTTTTGTTTATGTTTGTTTATTTTCGAATTTATAATATTGTTAAATAATAATTGAACAATATTTATTTATTTATTTATTTTCAGGCCATATCCCTTGCTAAACGCCACGGTCCCTGCATACCTCTTTCGCCTCGGCCACAGACATTAACTTCTTCATACATGCCCTGCGGGGGGTCTTCATGTTTTTAACAATATAAATTCGTATATATAATAATATATTTTTATTCCTATCCAACTAATGGAAATAAAACTATGTTCCTATATCCGATTTTATCTACGTTCAAAAGTCACGGATTTTGAGAAGGCATTCCTTCAGATCGATCAAATAATGTTATTAGTAAAACTTCAACCACTTAGCATTTATAATGACCAATTCCGGTGGTTTAAGTTATACCTAAGAATAATAAGTTGTTGTAATTGCGGGGAACGCAAAACGCACAGTCCTTTAAATATTTTCTGGCATACCTCAAGGTGCTATCTTAGGTTCCTTATTTTATAATATAAATAGTTTAATGTTTGCTGATGATAAAAAAGTTTTCCTTGCAGTAAGATTTCTTCACTACTGTTAAAGTATTAAAATGATATCTTTAAATACTATAAACATAACAGAATAACTGTTAACTTCAAAAAATATAACCAAATAACCTTCAGCCGAAGTTTAAACGAAATTGAATATGCACACAACATTGACGGTTACATATTAAAGATCTCGGAAACCAGTTACAGTTAAATTTACAGTGAGTGAGCACATTAACTTAGTTATACATAGTGCATCTCAGATATTTTTCTTTCATTCTGTTGCATGCTATTATTACATAACTCATTTTCTTCATGTAAGTCACTGTTATTGTGATGATTTTTTGTTGCATACTCGGCCACTGTACACGGCACAACGGATTATTCAATAAGTCTGAAGAAATGTAGGTAACGCCAAAAAAAAAGTGTTGATGGATATATCTATATCAGCACTGAAAGAACATATTATGCAGAATAGTGAAATAATATAAACTAGGATATATAAATCTCTTGCAGACATTTAAATACCAACAATTCTACACTTACCAATTCGCACTCACCTCTTTAGTATAGCTTTATCCCTGAAATATTTTTACGCTCAAATAATTTTCTTAATAGTCGTTTCCTAATAATCTATAAATACTGTTTTTTTTTACATATCAAGTATTGTTAAATAGTATAGGTCTATTTTAGTCTTACTTAATGTCAATTTGATTTATTATGTCTTTAAAACTACACTAAAAGACTATATAAAATATAAACCTTCTTAAGTCGACAATTTTGTTCAGTAAGTATTATTAACAAAGTGCAAACTTCATAAATTTTGCAATTAGTTTCTGACATACAGATCCCTGAAAGTTACTCATCATAGACAACTACTTACAACTAGTTACATCTAGTTAGAATTCAGGATGTGAAAATTTGTTAATTCTGTCAGAAGTTCTTAATATCTGTCGCTGCGTTAATTTTAATCATAAATTACTTTGTATAAAACTACTGTCTCATCAAAATTAAAAACGATGTTACACTTTAAGCAAAATTCATGATTGTCCGTATGAAGGTTGGAGGACCATTGAATTTCTTCTGAAATATGCGTTTATTTTCTTTGAACAGACGCAAACAAATGTGAGTATGGATCTCACAAATATTTTATTGAAACCCGAACCCGAAAATACATCACTGCAAATAAATTATACATTTCATGTGTAACCCAACGCAGTAATCATATTTTTAGTAGTCCCGAGTTTAACTAATGTTAATTTTTAAAATTTTTATATATCAGAAGATAAATATTATTTATAATTATTTTTTCGTAACAATAACATGTAATACTAGCTTCATATCCAACTTTTACTACAATATAAGCTTAAATTAATATGAAATATCATATTATACTTATTGCAATGCTTGATATCTTACATAAAATGTAAAAAAAAACAAACTAAAAGCCGGTATTAGTAATGTTTATAAAGTATCAAGTCATAACAATCAAATTAAAATCAACAAAAACCACCACATGTGAGAATATATCCAGCAATTACCCGCGGCTATTCCAGGTGTAAATCCTTTCAACTTTGCAATCCACATTTCAATCAATGGAGTCGTTTATAAATCACGAGTGAACATCCAAATAAACAATATATACAGTTTTTTTCAAAGCTTTTTTTACTTTGCATTCTACCTTCATTGTAAGTTTTTATTTATTTATTTATATCCGTAACCACAAATGAATTGCTACAAGAATTCAATACGTAGACAAAAAATCATTTGGAGGCCTGGTGCCTGTGTAGAATAAACCAGTGTCATAGGTCACCAGGCCCCAATCTAACAAACTTGGATGCAGCTACAAAAATATATATTAAGAGAAACAGAGGTATATCTCATAATAAATATTACTATGAATTATTATTAAATATTACTCAATATTATTTAATGTTAAATTAAAGTTTGAAACAATTATTTTGGTTTGTCATAGTAAATTTTTTTAAGCCAGTCAGAATTAGTCAGAATTTTTTCTATAAAGTGGATATATTGATAAAGATTTGTAAATTTTCAAGGTCCTAGGAAAGAGCAAAACCCTTTTGATAAATAACCTTGGTGATTTTGGTGTTCATGTAGTGGATGATAAAGTAAATCTGAATGTCATCACTCCAGCGACTTATAAAGTTTCTTAGTAGGCAATAGAAAATAATGTTACTTTAAGAACAGCTCTCGGCGTCCGTTCCCGAAAGATCGGGTGTCAACTTTGCAGCACCATCTCAAGCAAAGTTGCCGTATGTTAATAGCGATTGACAAATAGCATAACAAGTCAGTCTTGTTGTTTTCCAATCTGCGATCTGTTGAAAATATACATTAGTTTGCGGATTCGACTGGATAGGGACATTATGCGGGGTTGGAAAGAATGTGTTGTCAACAGTAATACCAAAGTATTTAATATCGTCGAAAGCCCCAATTCTTTGAGAAATACATAAGGAGTTATAACTTTTGACAACCGTGTGCAGTTATGGAATAAATGCAAATTTCTGGGTGAACAGATTTTCTGGTAGCAAAAGTCATATATTTAGTTTTAGCATAGTTGAGTGGCATTTAATGTTTAGCCAATTTTGAGCAACTTTAAATGTTTTAGCCCATGTGTCACCAGTGAACAGAAGAACAATATCGTCGTCTAAAGTAATGAGCTTATCTGTAAAAAGAGTTAGGCCACAAAGTTCATTTATGATGGTTAAAAAGAGTAAAACCTTACGCTTAATTTTAAATTAAAAGTGCCTTAAAAACTATTGCCTCGAGCAATTTTATTGTACTTTAAAATAATGTTCTTTCTCATGTTGGACTACAATGGATTAGTGTATCATAGAGTTAAGGAGACGGGTTCTGATGGGGATGGTTTAAATTGTCTGCTGAGGAAAATTTAACTCGTGATATGAGTAAGAACAATGTATATGGCATAAGGTTATTCAGCCATTTCTCCTTCGATCATTGGAATTCAGTAGAAGAAGGATTCATAAGTTAGTTTTGTGACTATCTATTTAGCTATCGATTCATGTTTTGAGTTTATTATGACCAAATACGTGGGCGCACCTCTATGAAAAAAAAAACTACTTCATTGTTTCCGGTATTATACTATATTGCATTATATTACTATTTAAAATTAAGTAAAAAGATAACGATAACGTTTACGAAAATAACTTGCCAGGGAATGGTGCCAGTCAAATTAAATAAACGTTTCTTAGAATCTCGAATCTCAGTAGTCGTTGTAAACAAGTATTTTCCTAAACAGAACCATAATTTTGAATGTTAATTACCCATTCGTGAGATGATACGTAATATAAGACTTAATTATGTGTTATTAAACTATAAATACTACTTACTATACTAATTCTATATAGGATGATATAGGTGATCAGTCGGATGTTCAGAGATAAGGAAACGATAAATGTGGGATAATCACGTTGCTAAATAGAGCAAGGGTTGTCTGATTCGAGTTAATTAATTTAGTTGAAATTACAACCCTACCTACTATTATGTTATTATTTACTTATACCATTTTACAATACATAAATTCATAGACTTAATGCTGAAAGTTAGTATCATAAACAAGAATATTAAGATTAGTTTATCTATTTGCCAACCAATTGTACAATTATTATACCCAATGTAATATATCTTTTATTATGAGTGTTATTTAAGACACGATGCAATTATGATCAGTTCTATATCTGGTGCAACGTTATTAACATGAGCTTGATAAGTTAGTCACAATATATCTTATATTTCTTATAACTTATTATAATATTTTCGTTTATATTTAATAAACACAATTTTAATTATAAAATGTCATGTCTTTGAATATTAAAACAACTGATCCGACTTCCTTCCGACGACCGCATAGTATTTCAAGTGGCTTTTCAAAGCTACTTTAACAATGCTGTGGGGCACCCAAGCCCACTGGTGGTTGAAAACACAAGATACGCGGCGCGTAAGACTCCTAAAGTCAGAAAGAAAAGACCCAAGTTGGTACTCTTCGACCCTGATGACGCGATCACGTTAGGGAATACGAAGTAAAAGCTGCAGAGCACAAAATACAATACATATGCAAACAAAGTGTCTTCGCCGACGAAGACGAGGACCCGACCAGAGCATGGCACTCCGGCTTTCTCCTGTCGGAGGACGATAGTATCTGAGCTGAGCCGTGGTCCAAGCCTCACAGGAGGCGCCATGAGGTCTCGCGTTCCCTGGGACCCTTCAGGCCCCCTTTCTCAAGGGCGCGTCTCCGTACCCGCCCACTCCCCCTGTGATACTGTAATGGCCAGTGAGCTAACAGCAGAGACAATAAAAAAATAATAATAAATAAAAAATAACTTATCCTAAAAACTATTCAGTAACAATTGTCTTAGAATTGATTTAAATGGCAATATCAATTTGTCTCATCCCATTCACAGTGCAATAAAACTTGTAAACTTCAAAGCAATAAACACTAAAATGGAGGTCTTATTGAAAGAAACAAAGCAATAAACGTCTTTATTATCCTCCGAGTCAGTCTGATTTGTGACTAAATGATGATAAAGTACTCACACAAATTCTGTTTTAGTAAATGATATAATTAAAATTTTAAACTGTATTTTTAAGAGTCTATTAATATAGAACCAAAGTACAGTATGAAATGATATAAATATTGGATGTAGTAGAATGAAAAACCCTTGAAAGACAAATTATATTATTATTAATGTATTAAAGTGTTACTGTAAAATTAAAAAAAAAAATTTGACACACCTTATTGATTTTTCTTTACATTACATTATTATTATAGAAGTAGAGGACAAGTTTTTGACTTCTTCATGATATTTAATACACAAACATCTCATGTTTGTGTATTAAATATCATGAAGAAGTCACAAATAGCGAGTAAACAATGGAAAAACATAATTTAACTTTCATAAATTAAAGGCCTCCTTCGCATAAACGAGAAATTAATTCAAAACATTGACACAAAACAATGGACTGGGTGTTACATTAAATTAAATTTAATTGTTGCAAGTATTCCATTAAATTATAGAATATTTAAATAATTTTTTGAAACAGTATTATTATATATCATTCCAAAAAATATATTATTGAATATATTATTTATACCGCATCAATCTTTTATGTATCCAAGTTTGAAACCGAAGCTCGTCCGCTACCTAATTAATATTATTGGAACAGATTGTTTCTTATTAACCTTGTCTGTCCTTTTCTATTCTATGTGCCTCTTCTTCCTCGTTCTCGCCCGTCAAGAAGCTTTTTGTTAGTCCAACACCAAATTGAGTATTTACTCAGTAAACTGTAATTTGTCTTTCGACTTTAACTAATTTCTGGAATGTCTGTCATTTCCTTTCAAGCCCTTTGAACTAAACAAAGTCCTTAATCTCGCTTAATTTACTTCCTCAACGAATTATTCTATGTTATTATATTAATTATACAAGAGAACCTTAGATATTGTGACCTGAATTTGAGAAAAATATAAAGATTAATAAGTAAGTTGAATAAATATTATTAAAAAAACGTTTAACTAACCACATAATTGAAGTATCTTATCATTCCTCAGTTGATAACAATGTTCAAACTTATTAAGATATCTACAACACAAGTACAATGAACAAACAAACAAGATATTAAAATATAAGGAACATATAAATATTAGTATAGATATTTATCTTCCGATAATTTTAATGAGATTGCGATATTATCGGAATATTTGTTGAAAGTTATATTAAATAATTTATTTTTCTTGAAGGAATCTAAGGAACTTCATTAAAAGTTTCTGAGACAAACAGATGTGATTGAGATGTCCCGAGACCCAACTTACATCGATACAGTTTATATCGATAAAACTTATACTTATCCCTATAAGATATTCAATTCATAAACAATAAAACTTTAATTTGACTATTCAGAAATGTATCTGACTAAAAAGATGTATATATTTTCCCTTAACAATATTATCGTATGATAAATGTTGATGTAAATCCGAATTCATTTTTGTTATTCATGACTATTTTTAACCTAACCTTAAAAGCGATTTATCACTCAAAATCAAATCAAAATCAAAAATCTTTATTGAAAATAAGTTTCATACAAAACATTTTTTCATTGTCAAAGCTACCACCAGCTCGGCACCACTCACTGACTCATCACGAAATCTCCGAAACTATCTGTCTAATTTACTTCAAATTTTACCTAGTTACTTCTTCATGGCTTCTTCTTCTTCTTCATGACGAAGACGTCCACTAAGAACGGATTTTACGAAATTTCTATCCCAACGGATGTCAACTTTTTGCATTTCGCCAAGTTTTAAACCTGTACGAGCTATACACTTAACGTGGGGGTAAGAGTTACTATATCAACGGTTGCCATAGCAACGGTTACGATGACAACGGATAATATGACAAAGGCATAGCAACATTAGTTCACATCCAAATTAATAGTGTGTACAGCGAAGCAGTATGGAATAAGCTAGTATATATACATTGTTTTATGTAATCAGGTGAGAGTTACAATAACTAGTATGACCAAACTGAAAATTTCCGCTGAGATAACCTGCGATAAAAAAACGTTAAAGAAATTGATTGCGTTGACACAAACATAATAGGAGAAAGGCATGTTTATAGGGATGAAACCCTTTAAGTCCTTTAAATCCTTTAAGTTTATTATGGATTAATGTCAGACTGCTTTCCATAATAAAAAATTTGGCAGTCATACGTCTTTCTTCCATTTCTCCTTTATATAAGTAATATAATAGTCAAATAAAATTAACACTTTAACTCAAGACACATGGTGTGATTATAAAGTATTGGTATATGTTGTAACCCTACTAATATGTATTTATGAGTCTAATACTAAATACAATGACTTCAATAAATCACTGTATCGTTATGAATGTCGATTACAGTTTTTGAAATGGTATCAATATTAGTTACAGACAAATTGCGTGCATACGGGCGCATTGAATGCTATCGCCGACAGCGAAACATTGTGACGTGTGTGATGGATGGTGCTGATGTACACAATTATGAATGATGACTTTAAATAGAGGGTTATCGCTATTATTAGATAAATATAACTTATAATCCGTTTTCAAAAGAATAAAATAAAAATGATTTCTTCACATCACCTCAAGCGAGTCTCGCTGGTGTGGGACTCGCATCGAAATTAAATTGCGCACGTTAATTTTTATTTTGCTATAAGGGGCCGTTCAATTATTACGTAAGCACTATGGGGGGGCGGGGGGGTCTTTGCTTTGCTTATTTTGGATGACATGGGGGGTAGGGGAGTCTAGATGATGATTACGTCATCGGTAGTTATTTTCTTTTTTACACGAATGGCAACCCACACATTGTCTTTGCTTGAAAACGAAAAGCATTTTCGGGGATTCCCGCAAGTAATACATACATTTAGTGAACAGTGCGCGGTAATTCCCCTACTCGCTTTAGAACCGAGTAAGGGAAATTACCGCGCGCTGTTCACTTGTCTAAATTTCCTCTATCAGTGTATTGTTTCGTTTGGCTGCTATAGCGAGTAGACGTATTGTAAGCATAGTAAAGCAAGTTAACATTTGTGTTACCATTCATTCCATTATCCAAAGTTTAATGTTTAAATAAGATGTCATTTCAAATAGACAAATCCAAGTTATACCAAAAATTGTTTGAAAGTTTTAAAAAATCTCATACAAGTACGAAAGTACAAAATGTACAAAAGTTAGTTAACGAAGTGTGGCGAAATTATAAATTACAAGCAAAATCCGACAAGGAACTAGATATTATTGTATCTAAGAGAATCGAAGAAGAATTGCAAGCAGCGACTAAGAATAAATTCAATTTACTACATTTTTTTTCTAAAGTGAGTGACGAAATCATTTTAGGTACCTATGAGTACCTACTAGAAATATTAGAAATCGCCAAAAAGTTTCTCTTTGCTAATTAGAAAATATTATGGCCTATCTTAAAGTATAGAGGTAATATTCATTATATAGATTTATTTCTTATAATTGATTCCGTCAATTGGTCACAAAATACAGGATGTCAGTTATATATATATATATATATATATATATATATATATATATATATATATATATACCTACAGAAAACTATACTCTATTCAAATAGGTATTTAACAGAATGTAAACAATCTTTATATGTCTTTTTATTGAAATATGTGGTTTAAAATTGTAAACTGTGTAAAATCTGTTGTGATTCATTTAAAAACTCAACCAATATTAAAAAATTGCTTTTCTGTAAGTACATAAAGGTGCGTACAAACATCGTGAGGCGTGCGCCGCGAATGGTTCGCACGTATACATGTGCCGTAGCATGCCTCAGGTTGATGTATGCGAGACGAACCATTCGCGGCGCAAGCCTCGCGATGTCTGTACGCACCTTTACAGATATCTGATTTTATAATTGCATATTTCAATAAAAAGACATATCAAGATTGTTTATATTCTTTTAAATACCTACTTGAATAGACTATAACACCCTGTATTTTGTGACCGGAACGATTTGCTCGTTTAAAGATATTATATTTAAAGCCATAGGGTTTTGTATTTACCATATTTATTGCCATATTTTGTATTTATGTAGCTTAATAAGAGAATCTTTAGCAGAACCCATAGAAAGTTTTTATTTTTAGGCAACCTGTAAACCTGCAGAAAAAACACAAATTACACAGCCAGCTTCAAATATTAAAAAACAGGAAGAAGATAAAATAAAAACCGGTAATGAATCACAACAGCAATGCGAAATTAATAAAAATACAGATAAACTGAGACCAAAACCTTCTCAGGAAGCTATGAAAAATAAGATTGCTCTACTCGAAAAAAAATTTAATGCTTTGTATTCTGCCAGAGATACTATGTCAAGCCGTGCTGAAGTTGATAAACAGATCATTAAGTTGCGCGAGGAAATAAAAACAGCAAAACAGTCTTTAAACAGGAAGGTTCAAAACGCAGTTGCCCAGAAGAAACACAGGGATGGTATGAAAAGAAAGTTAGAAGATATTTGTCATGAAAATCCAGAAATGAAAAAAAGACTATCTCTGAGGGATTCAGTGGGACGTCCTAATCTTGAAAGCAATCAACCTTTACTATTGAAAAAATCGCGGATATAGCTTTATTTGGGAGTGCAGCAGATGATAGAAGACGAACGGAATCAATTCGCAGCGTAAAAACTCTTGATGAACTCACACAAGAATTACGTAAAATGGGATTTGACATTAGTCGCAATGTGACATATCTTCGTTTGATTCCCAGAAAATCTAATTCTGCAGAGGGACGAAGACATGTATCGACAGTCCCTGTTAAGCTCATTCGGGCTCAAACTGATCACCACAAGAGCCACTTAGATAGCAAGTTCGCTGAAACATCAATCCATTATTTAGATAACATAGCATCCATACTAGGACCAGATCAAGTATTTTTCATATCTCAAGATGATAAAGCTCGAGTCCCTATTGGCGTAACTGTGGCAAATAAGCAAGCACCTCTTCTAATGCACATGGAATATAGAATCAAATTGCCTGATCACGATTGGGTAATCGCTGAGCGTCATAAATTAATACCATCTGTTTATGCTGGTATCAAAATCACTTCCAATATGCTAGGACAACCGCAAGCCGTTGGATATTCTGGACCAACATACATCGCTATTCGAAGTGGAAAGCATAGTTCATCTACTGCTAATACTCATGCTCAGGATTTCGAGACGCTTCTCGAACTTGAAGAGTTTCGACCATTAGCTAAAACTTGGACTAGTAAAACCAGTGGTAATCATGACGGTTGATGGAGGGCCAGATGAAAATCCGCGTTATCAAAAAGTCATAGGGTTTGCTATACAACACTTTAAGCGACATGATCTCGATGCATTGTTTTTAGCTACCAATGCTCCCGGAAGAAGTGCGTATAACAGAGTAGAGCGCAGAATGGCTCCTCTTAGTCGGGAACTGGCTGGTTTAATATTGCCTCATGACCATTTTGGGTCTCATTTGGATGAACGTGGCGTTACAATTGATGAACATTTAGAAAGATCTAATTTCGAATTTGCAGGAAAAGTATTAGCTGAAGTATGGAGTTCAATGGAAATTGATGGCTATAATGTTAATGCAAAATATGTTGGGGCAGGTGAACAAGATCTTCCTGATTTTCCAGACATTAAATGGTATTCAGAACATGTGCGTGAAAGCCAATACTTGCTCCAAATTGTAAAATGTAGAAATACAGAATGCTGTCGTCCAAGAAGTGGACTATTTAGATTACTAGACAACAGGTCTCTTCCACCACCTGTAAAAGTAAAACAAACAGTTGATGACTTGGTTTTAGATGAAGGAGGGCAATTTCTTAATCTTCCAGTCAATTTAGCTCTACGCTTAAGTGCTTCACTCAAAGATTTCCTGCAAATGCCATACGATTATTTTTGTCCGACGGTACAATTGAGGCTATCAAGTCGAACATGCAAAACGTGTGGTCTTTATCATGCTTCCGTCAAGTCACTAAATCGTCACATCGAAAAGATCCGTAAGAAAGTAAACACGCACACTGATAGGAAAGTTAGACCTGTAAGAGTCGCTGCTCGTCGTGCTAATGGACTGATGTGCATTATTCAAAATTTAGAGCACCATGATGTTGAATGGCTCGATGAGAATGACGTAGACATTCCAAAATCGGATGAAAGCGAGCAGACTCACAACACTGAGCAGCAATCGAAGCAATCCAATGTCATCGAAAACTTAGAATCATGGATTCGGGTTTCATGGACTGAAGACTGTTAATTTGAATTTAATATATGTACCAAAAATTTAAAATAAGTTTGTTATGTTAGTAAGATATAATATTTTTGTCCTTTACTCTATGTTGAATACCGTTTCAGTAAAATATAATCTCTATCCTAAATCTATTTTCTTATTTTTCAAATTATAATTATAACATTATAAAATTAAAAAAACAATACATTAATTGACAAATGTTTACGTAAGCATGGGGGGAGGGGGTAAGAACTTTGCTTACTTTTGCTGACAAGGGGGATGGGGGGGTAAATAATTGCAATAAATCTGCTTACGTAATACTTGAACGGCCCCTTATTATATATTTTTATAGTGGCCATTAATGCATTTAGTTTATTTACCCCAATAATCAAAAAGAAAATAAAAGTAAATTCTACTTACTTTTACTGAACGGAACAATTGTAACGTAAAATAGTAGAAATATTCAAAATTAAAATTTAAAACATGAAAAAGTTACTATCTGTTTAGTTGTAAATTTACATTTATATTAATTCATATTCTATAATTATGATTATAAAATAAGTATATATAATATATAAACACCAAGATACGATCTAAATCTTCTAAAATAAAATCGCCAGTAAAAGCCATTAATAATCTTAAAGTTAAATTATAAACTGATATCGGTGTTCTATAACTCATCCCTAGAGTCCGGTCGAGTTCTAAAGGGTTCGGTTAAATGTATTGATTATACCTATATTATTCCCTTATCATGGACGACCCCAGAATCATGGAAAGGAACGCCATAAGGAAAAAAAGCACCAACATTAAAAATAATTAAGGAAAAACAATTTTATTTATTTAATATCTGATAATTTGTGGTATTTTTAAAATAATGTCCATGGAGCTTCCTACTGGTTCTGCTGCAAAAGATTAAATCTATTTAAAAATGTAGATAAGACGAAGGTTCTGATATTTGAAAGAAATGAAGAAAGAACAGAATGTAACATCAACGTGAAGGGTAAGATAAGAACAAGTGAATGAAGCGGTATATTTAGGAAGTATGTTTAGCAGAGACGGAAGATACGAAATGGATGTGGAAAGGCGTATTACTGCCGGAAATAGGGTCAAGGGTGCTTTGGCTGCATTGTTGAGACGACGAAACGTCAGCATAGCTGCACGTTTGGCTGTACACAATGCAGTTTTGCTACCGACTTTGTTATACGGCAGCCAAACGTGGGTAACACAGAAGAAGAATGTAAGAAAGATGAATGCTGTGGAGATGCGATCTCTTCGCCGAATAAGCGGAGTCAGTTTCGCTGACCGAATCCGCAATGAAGAGATCCACAGAATGGCAGGTACTAGCGAAGATGTCACGGTGAGAATGAAGAAGAACGTGCTCAGGTGATTTGGGCACGTCGAACGAATGAGTGATGAAAGAATGGTAAAAAAGATTTATAAAGGAAAAGTGAGCAGTAAGAGAGACAGGGGGAGGCCTCGAGTGACCTTCGAAAACTCAGTAGCTACGATACTAGAGGAAGGTCACGTAAAAAGTATGAGGACCCCCCGGAGGGCATGTATGAAGAGGTTAATGTCTGTGGTCGAGGCGAAAGAGGTATGCAGGGACCGTAGCGTTTGGCGCTCCATCGTCTCTGGCTACCCCGCAAAGGATATGGCGTGAAGTTAAATAAATAATTAATTAAAATTGTGCTTACTTTTAAGTCCTGTATGTAATTTGCAATATTTTAAATAATTCTGTAAATTTTTAAATATCAAAAACAGTTTTTTGCATACGAAATATTTATTTCAAGATAAAATGGTGAAAGCTTAATTCCGTAAAATGAGTTCTTAAATTACGTTTATGACATCTTCAGGGAATAAACATTTTGCTTCAGATAATAGCAACTTGTAGCCAAATTTCTCCTTCATTTCTTTTTTTTATAATTATGCAAATTGTTTTTATTTTTTACCGCTAATTATTCTCGATTAACACCCTGCCGGGGTTGACACATACATATAAGTATAAGTTACTCTTCAATTTGTGCTATCTTCTAAGTCTAGGATGTTCTAAATTTAGACGTTAATGGAAATCGTAATTTTTATTTGGTGTGGTTGGTGACCCTGACTGCTAACATAATTTGTATATGATTCAAACACGCCTGGATTTGCTTTATATTCGTGATTGTCTAATCCCAATTGCATTTTGATCATTCATTTGTTCGGGAGCTGCCTTACCTAATATGTATATTTCTTTGGAAAAGGAAAATAGTGTTAATTCTTTATCCAATTATAGCAATATAATGAAGTGTAGTTAGATCCGCTTGGCAAATATTTTGACATCAAACATGATGGTAAATAAAATTAAAACCTTTATTTCGCTTTAATCGATTTAAATAAGAGAAATATTAAAATTTATTATTTATCCTCATCATCATCTGCAAGTGGCTGTATGTTGAAGCGGGAGGATGCTTGTGTCTGCATCTCCTGAGGCTCCTCCACTGCAGGGATCCGGTATGCCATCAGCGCGGCTCCGTAGTTGCCGAGACCCGTGTCCCAGAACACTATCTAACAATAATATAAACTACAGTAGCTTGTTGAAATCCATAAATTAGATAGCCCTCATTCTGTAACCACCTGTGATGTTGAGAAGTGAAAGAAGATAGTAAAGTCTTAAATTTGCAGGCGCCATAGACCCAATATTATTAAATTATCGGAAAATGTAATCATAAACTTATACGGATGGTTACAAATCAATGTAGTTTTTATCCATTCTTTCCAACACAAAATAGTGTATTCGTTCACAAAGTTCACAATTAATTTCACAATTAATTTATGATAGAAGAATGTTAAATGATAATGGGCGAAAGCTTGTAAGCTCAAATATCAAGTAGAGACCACATGAGAGGGAATGTCAATTAATTACATATAAGTAATATTCAATACACAATTAATCGCTCAACTCACCTCATCGTCAATAATGTATCTCACATAATACAGTTCATTATATTTCTCGAAGCCGAGTTCTTCAGCGATCTGTTGGCCGCGCCCTGTAGTGAAGATACCCGCGACTGCCGGCACATTGGCGCTTGCGCTTAGCGCTATTGCAGCTTTTAGCATTTCTTTTGCTATACCTTATATAATTGTACAGTTATTTTTAATAACACTGGAATATGTATTATGGAAATATATTAAGTATTATTATTAATCTTAAGGACTCTCACGAGTGCACTTTCACTTTTACTTCACCATACTTTTTTTATTTGTTTTATGTTTGGGTTTCTTATAATGACTTTATTCAGGCTAAACATTTATGTAAAATAATAATTATTATTTAATGCAAAAAAAAACTTTATTAGAGTGTATCCTTTTATATATACTATGTTATTTGATAGTTATTCACTGTGACGGTTAATAATATTATATTAACTGATTTGACCTCGTTACGAGGAAAAATATGAAATCAGACAAAAAAAATGATGTTTTTTTAAAGCCCAATTTTTCTAGCACTGTAAGGGTTATAATTTTTTTTTCGTGCTTGTATTTAGTTCTACTATTAGCCTTTTAGAGGTAGGTTATCTATTGTTTTTTGGACACCCTGTATAATACTAGCTGACGATGACCACTTCACTGGCCGGTACATATTTTGACTTGTTGATATCATCTTTTGTGACGTCGTCCATGGTATTGAGAGTTTAATATTTTATTTATGTTTATTTTACTTGTATTTGCAAGTACTGATCCTTTTTCAATATTGGGGTACAACATGGCCTATATTACTCGCAAATAATGAAGCTTTGGACAAGGGAAATAGTTTTAAAAAAACAATCCAATATTTTTGAGATTTGTTAACACATACATACGATATACGATAAACACTTATCTCTATATATTAATATAGATAAAACCACTTGCCCCTGTGTCGGTATCTAGTCTTCAAGGCCAGGATGTACACCTTAAAGTAACGCCTCACTTCCAGTTTATCGTACAAGTCAACTGTTTTCTCAATTTCTTTATAAAAAGTCATCACAGTTGTGTATTGTGGGTTATATGTTATTTTAACTCTACTGAAAGTTCGAGAGAAAGCGCCTGAAATATGTTTAATGTATAAAAAAATGTATTGATGTAATATCTACTGAAATATCTTAAACAAGAATCACAATCAAACATACATTATACATTTAGGTGGAACAATACCATTACTCAAAGCCTACCTTTCATTATTCGTCTCGATATACCAACAACTTTCCCTAATACAGATCTACCCTCTGAATCCAATTTGCCTACAAACTAAGTAGGTTAAGTTAAGAGAAAGTCGTGAAATATTAAAATTATATTATTGTATAATTTTATAATATTATAATTTCATAAATATAAATTATTAGTATAATTTTAGAGTACCGAAGTCGAAGTCATCTAATTAGGCATACATTGTACTTATGAAACGTTAGACTCTATTTGCACGGTTCCTAATAGTAGCACTAAAGGAAAACACAGGCACGAAGTCATCAGAACAGGAACAGTCGTATTTTTTATAATCGGTATTTATTTTGTTTTATTTTGCTTCATAAAATGACATGTTATAAGAGATATAAGAGTGTTATAAGAGCAGCTTCGATTGAGAATGCTTTCTCACTAAACGGTGAATTAGTATGACTGTAGATTGACTTAATCGTGGAATCCTGTGAACATTTGCATCGTCTATTTTTAGATAACAAGATTTATATTATTATCTCTAATAAAAAATATAATGGTAGGTCAAAATATTTATTTATTTTAAAACCAACCGCTAACGTCTTTAACTTGTACCATACGCGAAGTCTACAGCTGAATCGAAATTTCTTTTACGGATGCAGTAAAAATTTAGGCTCAAAGCAGTGAGGGAATCCACCCTTAATGTTACGACCAACGATACAGGAAAATCGAGTTTCATTCTTTTATTCGAATCGATGCGATTGATAAGCAAATAAATTTGGAATAGTTTGAAACTTATGTGAATATAAATATATGTTGAAGAATGAACTAACATGTGAGGTCATGGTAGTTCATATTGATAATACTTTTACTAAATTTTATATTAACAATAAATAAATAAAGATGATCTCTTTACTTTTTTAAATAATTAGCAGACATCATTTAATATATCTATACATATAAACAAAATTGTCTGTTTCTAATTAATTCTAAATATAAAATAATAACATAAAAAAAACAATTTTAAAATTTTGTCTAACTGCCTGTTTGTTCCAGTTAATCTCTGAAACTGCTGGACAGTTTTTAACAGTACTATTACAGGTAGAGAGCCGATGTTATGAGGAGCAACTTAGGCTACTCTTATTTTAAAAAACATATTCAGCGCGAACGAAGTCGTAGGCAAAGCTAGTTATATAATAAACTGAAATACTAACTTTTCTCTTGTATTCTCATAATTAAAACACCGACAAGTTTGTCAGTGCCTTCTTTGACCGCCGCTATCGACATCTTATCCTTCATCCATATCCGTACATTGTGGACGAACTCGTCCACTCCTTCCTTCTTTTCAGATATCTTTACTGATTTGTATGTTAACTGAAATATAAGTATGTTATAGACATGCAAGCGATCCATCTGGTGGTAGATGGGACCGTCAGTCATAGACAAAAAAATTATATAAGCATTACGTCAACAAAGAAAGGAAGGATACTCATATAGGATACTACAACATGCTGACAGCGAATTAAGGTTCTTGCTCTAATATGTACAAAACGTAGCCATTCTTACTCATCACTACTATACCTCCTTCTCGTTAAGTACCAACACAAGATACACAAGATAACGATATGAGCTACAATAAAATGTTTATAACATCTGAAGATTTTATACATAAACTATAACAACTGTGAAATCTAAAGTAATATTTAGCTGTTAAATGTTTTGATTGCATCGACTTTAGATTAGATTAGTTGTATAATAATGTTATCTATTTAAATAATTTAAAAGTTTATCTATTTCACTGTCACTTTGTAATGATACAGACATAATCATTGATGGACTGACTGATTGATTGAATAAATTACGTTTGTGACGTCTTATTTACGTCTAATGAATGCCGTCCACTTATTTAGAAGAAAGATTTTTAAATCCTAAATTATAACGCCATCTTGTGATTATAGAACAAGTTTAAAGGTGAACAAAATAAAATAAGAAAACTTCGGCCAAACCCCACCAAATAATGAAATTAGGCCAACTGTTCAGGAAACATTTAAAAGTTTGTATATTAGGCTGCCATTGCACGTTCAGTGCAATTATTGAACGTTCAAAACAAGTTTATAGAATTGATGGTTATGTATTCAACTTATTTCCAATAACTGATGAAATTTGTGGACAAATCTCTAAACATTGCTATAACATTGTGGTAATGTGTTAATGTGGTCCGAAATTACCAATATTCGGATTTTCAATTAATATAATGAGTTATGAAACATCTTCAATGAATTTCAATAATATAATATAAGTAAATTTATTTTTAATAAGACTAAAACGTTATTAAATTTTACTGTTTCTTTCAAATCTTCATCGTATCCCGATCAAATCAATGGTAGCACTAATAGCGTAAAAGAGTTCGTATGGGTATACGGGTGCGACTATACGTTTTAAATAACTTTAGATTCAATCAATCCTAGAATGAAATTTGTCTTAACACGACTTCTTTGTAAAAATTATAATACATAAATACAAAATAGAAATAGAGTCTAATATATTTCCTATCCAAAAGTCACTTTAATCTCGAAGCGTCCTCAGTCCTTTGTACAATGGAAATCCTTTCATCCAACAAAAGAATAAATGACAAAGCCAATATGAATTATTGCATTTATTTATCTTCACGCCATATCCCTTGCGGGGTAGCCAGAGACGACAAAGCGCCAAACGTTACGGACCCTGCATACCTCTTTCGCCTCGATCACAGACATCTACCTCTTCATACATGCTCTCCGGGGGGTCTTCATGCTTTTTACGTGACCTTCCTCCAGTATCATAGATTCTGTGTTTTCGAAGGTCACTCGAGGCCTCCCCCTGTCTTTCTTACTCTCACTTTTCCTTTATAAATCTTTTTTAACATTCTTTCATCACTCATTCCTTCGACGTGCCCAAACCATCTGAGAATGTTCTTCTTCATTCTCACCGTGACATTTTAATTAGTACCTGCCATTCTGTAGATCTCTTCATTGCGGATTTGGTCAGCTAAACCGACTCCGCATATTTTGCGAAGAGATCGCATCTCCACAGCATTCATCTTTCTTACATTCTTCTTCTGTGTTACCTACGTTTGGCTGCCGTATAGCAGCGACGGTAGCAAAACCGCTTTGTGTACAGCCCAACGTCCAGCTATGCTGACGTTTCGCCGTCTAAATAATACAACCAACGGTGCTTCGTTGACTCTGCTACCGACTGCAATGATTCTGTTCTTTCTTCATTTCTTTCAAATACCAGAATCTTCGTCTTATCTGCATTCAGGTTTAGACCATTGTTTTCACACCCATCTTTCAGAGTGGTGACCAATGCCTGCAAATCGCATTCTGATGATGCAATGAGCACTGTATCATCTGCATATAACAATCGATTGACCTTAAGGTCACTAACTTTTACTCCCATGTTACTGTCTTTCATGCCTTGGAGACAACTATCCAAATACAAATTGAACAACCAAGCTGACATAGCGCAACCTTGCTTAACACCCTATTGGATGTCAAACTAGGGCGACATGCCAGCTTCTACTCGCACAAAGACTGAGCGATCTCTGTGAAAGGGACTTTACAGCCTGTAGCAAGGGTCCGCTCACATTATATCCGGGCAGTATCTCCCATAATTTCTTTCTCACAACCCTATCAAACGCCTTTTCTAAATCCACAAAAGCACAGAAAATCTTTAGTTTAGGTTTAGGGCCAAAAACTTTTCCCTAATCATGCGGAGGGAAAAGATCTTATCTATACACCCTCTTCCAGGTCTTAAAACTCCTTGGGCCTCCAAAAACAGCTTTTCAGATCTCTCTTGCATTCTTCTCAATAATATAAGCTAATCAAACTGATAGCCCTATAGCTTGCACAGTCTATCTGTGAACCTTTGCCTTTATACAAAGGTACGATGAATGTGTCTCGCCAATCGTCTGGGACCACCCCCGAACTCCAGCATAAATTGCACAAAAACCAAAACAAGTCCAAGACGTGTGGCCCACCATATTTGATTCTCTCGCCAGTAACTTCATTTGATCCCGCAGCCTTACCACATTTCAGACTTCGAATCGCGCTCTCCATTTCTACCAAACTGATTTCACCATCGGCTATATCGGGACTCAGCATTTCGCTGGTACTCAAGGCCGAAGCGTCCTCACATTTATACGTCTCCTTGTAGAATTCCGCCCACCGCTGCAAAACGTGTGCTTGCTTCGATAAAATTTCATCGCTCTTCGAAAGCATCCCTTTTAATCTACAGGTTACCGAACGACCCCGGAAATTACTAACTCTAGCCAGAAAAGCTTTGTTTTTTCGCGGATGTTGTTCGTCAATCTTTCATCCCTTTCTCTCTCAGAATTTTTACGCTTCATCTTTTTAAGTGCAGCTTGTACTCTCTTTTTCTTATCTCTTTTATATTTTTATCCTTACTCGAGGCTTTATAATCCAGCCATGCTTTCTTCTTTAACTCTATAGCGTCTTTCACTTCACCATTCATCGCGCTTTTTACTAAAACCTCTTTCCCTTTTACCACATACCTCTGTCACTTCTTTTACCATACCATTTCTAAGGTTCTACCAGCATACTTCAACACTTTCATTTCCAGAATCACAGCTATCGAGCTTCTTGGAAACTCTTTCTTGATATTCTTGTCTGATCGGTGGATCTTGAAGTTTCCAGCTTCTTATGCGATTATTCGACTCTAAGCTTGGACAAGTCGTGCTGCTGCGGAAAACTGCAAACAGACCTCTTATTCTAGCAACGACTAGATAATGTTCCGTTCCCAGATAAGCACCCCTAAACACCTGCGTGACCATAACTTGGCTTCGAATACACTGATCCATTAGGAATATATCAATCATACTTCTTTCTTCCGCTCACTCTGATGTATCCATGTGAATTTGTTTGTGATCAAAAATCGTGTGTGCCACAAATATATTTTTCTCCTTATAAAATTCCTAAATTAGGTTTCCAGTTTCATTTACTCTCTTATCACCGTACTTGCCTAGCACGCTTACGTAACCACTTCACGCGGTTCAAACTCATTCATAATTATCTCCACATACCCCAGCTGAGAAAGCGACCTGATTGTCAGGGAAATCGGTCGTAGCATTGCCTTTTCGCTTGGTCTCAGACACGCAAATAACCTCCAGACCTTTGTCATCACATCTAATAATTCCGCATTCGTTCATATGGTTATAATAAATTAAATATTTTCAAAACATTAAATAATAATTACCAAAAGTAAATAACAACAACAACAACAATAAATTAAATATTTTCAATATATTAAATACCAATTATAGAAAAAATAATAATAATAGTGAATTGGGAACGAATTTTTATGTGATTCCCTCAAATTTGTTTAATGAAGTAAAAAAGAGAGTTGGAGATGATTTAAAAGCTATATTCAGTTTTAGAGTTTATTAAAAATTGTGGAGATATCATGGAGATATAAATTAGTTCATATTATATTGATAATAGAATTTGATTTGAAGAATTTAGATAAAAATACTAATTTCTTTTAGTCTTTAATTTTTCAATTACTTTATGACCAAATGGCAATCCATTATTCTTGAGTGGGAAAACATTACCCTTTTTTACGGCCATTAAAATCAAACTCTTTGATAGTGTTTGACTTCGGAAACACTCGAGTATTGTAATGAATATTTTTTGCAGATAATTTTATTTTCGAAGCTTTACTAAGGAAAGTAAAAAACACTTAAACAAATCTAAAAGAATGTCTATTGTTTTTCTCGGGTCTGTGGAAAATAATAAACAAATATTTTATAAAAACTTGTTTTCAAGCAGGAGTGGTGTCTAAAGTTATTTTTATTGAACAGGGAATATTCAAATAGTAATCTCCATTTTACACATTATTTCGTTCATAGGTAGTAGAGCATAGCTGTAGTAAGTAAGTGTAGCTGTAACTTATCTCAACGGTGTCTATCGACTGCAAGTATGAATACTTAAAAATGTTGTAACAACCAAAATTAAAATGGATTGCGCCCACAATGAGAATGTGTTAATTAAAATTTGTAAAACCCTCCTTATACACCAACTTGTAAGTTGCAATTTTCTTAAGGAACAGTTTTTTAATTTAGATAAAATATCGACACGTCAAATAACAAATAAAAAAATAATTATACCTAAGCACAAAAATACCTATGGGAAGCGCACTAGCGCATATATGATACCTTTTCTAATTAATGAGCTCGGCTTAGAATAAAGAAATAATATCAACTTGTCAAATATAAAAAAGAAACTTAAATGCTATTTTTTAAGCGAGTTGTAACCTCCTGTATCATTCGTTTGTCATAACTCGTGTAAGTGTGTGATCTGTCGCATTTCTTTGTTTACTGGGCTGCTCAGCTTGGATGAATAATTTTTTGTAGTAATACCTACATATTTTTATAAAGTAATCGTATTTTTTTTTATTCTATTATTTTATAAAATTGTTACATTATGATTATTTTATAAAGGCGAATGTTTGTCGAACGACGCATTCCTGGGTAAACCTAATTCGTTTTTTTTGTGAATGTGTGTTATGTATTTTTGTTATATGTTTGTAATGGTAATAAAATAATATATAAAAAAAAATTTACTGCTGCTCGTATTGTGCGGGCTCGACCAAGGAAGGACCACCCTCTCACAGAAGACCGACGTGTAGTAACCAAATTCATTTGGTTATGTTTCGTTGGTAAGTGAGGGAATCCAGAAGCCCACCCCCTTCCGCAAAATATGAAAGCGATGCTTCAAAAAAATATACCCCAGGAGGGTACCGGATGGTACAGGAGGGAGGCTTTGACGAAGCCGGGGAACCCCTTCCCGAGCAAAATCGGGGGAGTGATTCCCGGATTTTGCTCGGGCTGCCAATCGTATCTTGGGCGGGCAAAGCATCGCCTTTTATGTTTATTGAGGGCAAACGACGAGTCAACACAGCGGCACCCTGTCCCACTCTAAATGTGGACTCACTGGGCGGAGCATACAGGTCGTTCTCAACGATTTTTGCTTGGACCCCAAGTCCGTGAACGCTGGTGTACTCTAAGGCTGCGTGCTATCCCCAACTCTGTTCCTCCTGCACATCAATGATATGTTGGATATCTCCAATATATATTGTTATGCGGGTGACAGTACTGGGGATGCGGTATATTCCGGCCGTGCAGGTCTCTCTCGGGAAAACGTCGACGAGTGCCGAAAGAAACTTGTGTCTTCTATAGAGACTTTCCTTCCTTTCAAAAAAGGCGTTTACTCCCTTCAAGGCTGGCAACGCTAATGTAAATCCTCGGATGTTGCTAGAGTTCATGGGCGGCGGTGGTCACAAATCATCTGTGACCAGCCAGCTCGTTTGCCCTCCTATTCCATAAAAAAAACATATATATCTATCATATATGTATATCATGTACCTGTACATAAGTGTTCACGTCTATTTACAAATCATATCTATGGTCGCCTCACCTCTTCGGGCAAATAATGTTTTTTCAGCAGCCTGATCGCATCTTCGTACCTCCTGTCCTGCAGATCCTCGAACCTGATGCCACAGGGGACTCGACCCCAGATTGATGGTGCCTTAATGCGTTCTTCCAGCATCTTCATTTTTTCCACCTCTGCTGCAGCACTTTTCGCCATTCTGTATTTAAGTTATCCAACTGGGTGATGTAATATAAATCATTTTGAAGTATTTGTCCAAAGAAAAGCATCAAATGAAAAATTAATGAAATCAGATTGAACTCATGTTAAGTCAATAACTTCTCAGAGCCAATAACAATCTATAATTGAATGTCTTATAGCAAAGCAATTGAAATTCTAATAATATAATGTTATTATTAATTTAATATTCTCTAAAAGATTTCCTAAACAGCGTAATATAAACAATTAGTAAATTTGGTACCAAGTTATATCTTTGATCTTTAATCCTTTATCATCTCATCTTCAAACTATAATCTTCTTGAACTAATTAAACTTGAAACGTACCTCTTGAATCGTTGATCCTTTGATACAAAAATGAAAATACTAATAAATATTATGGTTGATAAATACAATGTAATAAATAATAAATTAAATGTCAAAATAAGCACACAAAATATTGTATGTATTATAAAAAAGATTTTATTGCGAAAATGTTCACAATAGTTTTTATATAAATTTAATACTCGCTACAAAGAAAATTTAATAGAATTATCGTTATATAAATCCTGGCTTGTATAAATACGTTTCTAAAACTTTCCCAAACACTAGCTCTCACCCCAATCCCATCAAATATACAAACACTTCCCGGTCCTTTATTGAATCAAACGTACCTGAAGGAAAGCTCTTAAGATAAGGGCAAATTAGTTGTCCTGTTTGATTTGAATCCACGTGGGTTTGATATCTCTGGTTGAATTTTAAATGATGGCTGATAAGTGAGAAGTGATGTCACTTAACCTTTCCCAGGTGAAGGTCGAAGATAAAGTATCTTACGTACTATTTCACTAATCAGATTTATATTGTTTATTTTAATAAGATCAACAGACAGAGTAAGTAAAATTGAAAAATGTTGTGAAAAATTTTTATACACAATGTTTATAGCTTTTTGGAAATGGAAATATTCTTTGAACGAAATGACACGGAAAAATCAAGAAAGACTACTTAATTTTTGACGGGGTTCCGTAGTATCAATACTGATGCCAACTCGTTGGCTATGTCAATTTTATTTAGTTAAGTTTACTTACATCCTTATTTTATTATATTACAGGTTATATTATAGAAGAAGTCTTTGCGTCGTTTTTTTTATTTCCCAATGTGTATTTTTTGTATATTTCTGGTTTTTGCGTATGTGTATGATACTCAAATTACGGTCGATCACTACAGTCGATATATTCAAGGTAATCCATTGCTTTCGTGTTTATATTACAATATAATATCACTATCCGAAAAACAGACTAAGTGTTCAGAGTTTAGTTTACCCTTTATTTTATATTGGGATACTAGTTGTGCCCACGATTGCGTTCGCACGGAATATGTTTTTAAATAAAATTAGCCGGAAAACATCAGCTATCCGCCAGTGAACTCCTGTTAAAATCGCTACAGCTGATAATTTGGATTTACAAACAGACACTTTAGTTTCATTTATGTGTATAGATTCATTACTGGTGTATGTTAAAAATTTAAACCATATTTACACAATTCATTTGTTTTATACAGATAGTAAGGTTAATATTCTGATCTGTTATAGTGTTGGGATTGGCCTCAGCTCGTATACTAACTTGTATGTGTACCGACGTCTAGTCCTTTGTCTCTCTCCATTCTTTAGTAACAATGTTTAAATGTCCAGTAACGATAGCAGTGCTTACCACCGAGTGAATCGTGTGATAATTTGTCCATGTGTGTATAAAATACAACATTCCTATAGACGGACCTACGATCGCGTTACTGCGTATTGTATATTCTTGATCAAAATGGCGAACCAAGGCCTAACATTTACTATAATATGTCAAATATTAACTGCTTTGATGAAATTAACATTTTGTATAAACGTATGTAATACGAGTATATGCTTTCAACAGTTTACTTTGTACTCACTGTAATCCAAACAATATTTTTTTATAATGTTCGGTTTATTGTCTGGTGAAAATTTTGCAACAATTTTTTTTCTTTAAAAAGTTTTCAGGAAAATATAAAGTTCGTGTTTAAAAGTTAACCATTGTTGTAACAAGTAACATAGTTTTAATTGAAGTTATCTGCAGTATGTTGTCCTACTATAAGATTTATTAAGTATGATCTTTGTTCCTACCGAAAACATCGGGTAACTTAGTATAGTTGCATCTCAAAGCTAGATAAGCATATATACAGTGATGCATGTATGTCATAAGTCACACATGACTTAAATAATTGATGATTTGGAGATATCAAATCAACGCTAATCAATTAGAGGACTATAATTAATCACGCGAGCGGCTCGTCCATCACTGAGGATGATTGTCCATCTGTCTCGCGATTCGGTCATTTGGATACAGATACATATTTAGCTCTAATATGTCTAAAACGCGTAAACCTAAACTTTATTATGTATATTTATTATTTAATACTAGCTAGTAGGTCCAGAATATGTTTTTAAAAATATAAGTAGGCTAAGTTACTACTTATAACATCGGGTATCAGCCATTGAGAGGCCTGTTAAAATCGGCCAGGCTGTTTAAGAACTTACTCGGGACAGACAGAAAGACGACTTTTTTAAATCGTTTTTCTTATATTAGTAAAATTGTTAATTTAAAATTACAAATAGGTACTTCAATTTTATTTATATAATAAATAGAAAATGTAAGTGAAAAAACATAAATTATTATTCCAAGTTATTAAACACAGAAGATACTTTAAAATTCCATAAGTACTTAAAATCGTAAAATAATTGAAAGCGAAAGCAATTGAATAATAATTCTCTCCAAGTCCAAATGGTCTATTCTTATCAATAAAGCTGATCAAGTAGTTATGTTCCACTAATGTAGTGCTTCACTGCTATTAGATAATGTAAATGGAACTCTGGAATGACATATATGGAAAAGGGAAATGTTTTAAATTATTATTCTTGTTCCAGGAAATAACCTATATTAGGATAAATAAAATAATAAAATATTTTTACGTGTATATATACTACTATTCAATTAGTTTTATGCCGTTTTTTAGAATGTTTGAATGTTGAATGTTAGCGCATTACAAAATCAACGCGTTTATTATTAATATTCTATGACATTGTATTCTATTATCTAATTATAGTACTATTGAATTTCTATCTCTTATAATCTAGAAAATTAATCACTTTTACGAAAAAGGTCAAAAATTCATCTGAGCTGTAATACTTTGTACTTCGGTAAACACAGGAATAAATCTGACATCACCAGATTATTCAAAACATATGATTAGAAGGCTTTACTTTTGCATTAAAACATTTGCTAAAATATAAATTACATTTTTCATTCACCGCTATTTGGTACAAAAGTCACGTTAAGGTCATACACATGACTTGGACGTGTTGTGATATTAATATTCATATGATGAATTATGACGGGAACGTCATTTGACTGTGTAACGTGTAACGACAATACTCATTAGCCTGTTTTTAGAGTTCATTAGTCAAATACTAAAACGCCTTATCAGTGATGAATTATAAATGACATAGTATCTTTAGATACAAAATGATGTTTTTTTAAGTACAAGTGACCCATCATTTTTTTTGTCTGTAAGTTTCCATTAAAATCTTGATATTTAAAATACTATAAAGGAAATACTTTATAAAGATAAATAAAATTATCCATTTTTTTTTTAGAAATCATTAATAATAATACAAACAATCTTAATTAAATAAAGACAGAAGAAAGAAAAAAGAACTTCAGAAATTATTTAATGCTACGAAACTATAGGTAATAAAAATCCCACTCGCACTTGGCTGGTTTTTTCTGTTTCATGATGACAAATATAATATTTTTTTAAAACTACAATTGAAGTTTTATTTATATTTAACATTTTTAATAGGCTTGACGACATTAAATTTTTATATCAGAGAATGTTATTGAAGAGTTAAGATCAAGTATTATTATTATTATCATTTTTTGTGTATGTGTGTGATTCAAAAATTGTTAATGAAATTCACTTTATTCCTTTATCAGCTCATTATAATTTCGATGATTATCTTTACGATATTCCTACACTCACAAGACACATCGCTGGTAATCGACGTGTGTGGTATAAAAATCCATTTCTTTCCGTTCTTCTCCATGAACCTCTGCTTTGGAACCGAGTAACTTGAATATTACACGGTAAAAAGGGACATTAAAAACTACTCTTACTTGAGTTTTACTTTATGTTGGTCTAAGAACAAATTACAATGAATACGGATAATTGAAGACAGACTAATAAGAATAAAAGTTATTAACAATTTAATCTTTAAACGCGTCAATACAAAACAGTAGTTAAAACAAAAACCAAACACAATCAATGAATCCTAATATATCCATATTTAATCTCAAGTCCAGCAGTAAGCTATTGTAAAATATATATTAGGTAACACTGAGATTTACAATTACAAATACCAGAGCCAACTAACTGACAAGTTGTCTGGTTCCAATTCTCCAGTTTCCACATGTCCAGTAACTGTGAGAATCTACAATCACGGATTTTTTTTAATCGGTACTATTGTACCGTACGTGGGTAGACCTCGTGTGTAACTTGTTTAAAATATAACTCACTACCTAAGAATAACACCCCTTGCGAGAATAAACTGTGATAATTTTATTTGGCTTATTCAAAGGAGTACCTACTGCGTTGCCTTAAATTTAGAGTAAAAAATAACCTTTCTATTAAAAATATTTGCGAGGAGGGAATGTTTACCAGAAAAAAGTTGCCGTGGTTTTACCTACCTTAAATGTTGAAACTTTACCTTTTGCGGAAAGACTTTTGGTACCTTAATTTAGAGTAAAAAATAACCTTTCTATTAAAAATACTTGTGATGTAAGAATGTTTACCAGAAAAAAGTTATGAATATTTTTTCAAAAAATTTTCGGTGTTTTTACCCCTACCCCTAAGTTATTGAAGTTAGGTTTTCGGTTTATCTACATTAGTTATTCATAAAATACATCATATAATATGTACGCCATTGATCTACTTTGTATAGGGAAAAATTTATGGTCGAAAAACTGAAATAAGAAACAGTGAGGCCCTAGCGCCCCCCGTGGCCGGACTTCTCTGGTTAAAGAACTTGAACTTCATTTTTGGATGGTTGATTTTTGTGCAAAGTTTAAAAGCGATCCGAGCAAAACTGCGGCCGCTATCGTGCTGACAAAAGTCGAATCTGAATGGTCATTTCGGACTCAGGGGGTCATAAAAAGACTTCCTGTGAAGAAATTTTTCCAAAATTCGAAAGTCGGGTACACCTGAATGGGCAGACCGAATTCTTCGAGGTCTACCCAAAAATATTTTACCATTAGAATCCTACATTATCATCCCAGATGAACATAGGCTATTAAATATATGAGGAAAAATAGGGATCCGACTGAAAATTTCAACAATGTAACCCAACGTGTAAAAAAGTACTAAAAATCCTTATATCGCGTACGCTGTGGAAATTATTGACAATAGAGCAAAGTAATTTACTACAGTTTTATAGAAGACATCAATATCTATAAAAATGTCTGCAATACCATATGTCTAACTATTATAGTTATGCCAAAATAACTACTTTTTCATAAAAAATGTGCAATAGTAACGTCACGCCGGTACAAACTACACCATATTATCGTACCACAGTAATAATCATATTTCATCATGATTTTATTAATTATCAAAACCATCAGTTACATTAACCATGTACATACACAACATTTTTTTTACTTTTTCTATCTTTGTTAATTCATCAACTAGCTACTGTCCGTCTTCGCTGTGATGTCTCTCTCGACGTTCACGCTCTAACCACTTCCTGCTTTTGCCCCCCGCGCCCCACCCTCATCCCTATCGGCTAGGTAGGCAGCACCATGCGATCTAAGCGTCGCTGTGGTGCGGGAGAAGCATCGCTTTAGCAATGCCCTTTACGACTGAGAAAGCTGTTTGTCGTCATACTTTTATTTTGTTAGCCATCAGAACCATTAAAATTTTGGGACAGTTTCAAAGGCGATCTGTGTGAATAAATTATACATAGAAACAGAAAACAAAATCAACACCTCACCTTACCATATAGTGAGGACATTTATATGGAAGATTTGATATAAATCAAAAATAAACTTTTTGTATTATTATTTATTTATTTAGCTTCACGCCATACCTCTTGCGGGGTAGCCAGAGACGACGGAGCGCCAAACGCTACGGTCCCTACATACCTCTTTCGCCTCGGCCACAGACATCAACCTCTTCATACATGTCCTCCGGGGGGTCCTCATGCTTTTTACGTGACCTTCCTCCAGTATCAGAAATACTGTGTTTTCGAAGGTCATTCGAGGCCGCCATCTGTCTCTCTTACCGCTCATTTTTTCTTTATAAATCTTTTTTACCATTCTTTCATCACTCATTCGTTCAACGTGCCCGTTTGGGGACGTTCTTCTTCATTCTCACCGTGGCATCTTCGCTAATACCTGCCATTCTGTGGATCTCTTCATTGCGGATTCGTTCAGCTAAACTGACTCCGCATATTCGGCGAAGAGATCGCATCTCCACAGCGTTCATCTTTCTTACATTCTTCTTCGTGTTACCCACGTTTGGCTGCCGTATAACAGCGTCGGTAGCAAAATTGCATTGTGTACAGCCATACGTGCAGATATGATGACGTTTTGCCGTCTTAACAATGCAATCAAAGCACCGTTGACTCTGTTACCGGCAGCAGTACGCCTTTCCACATCCATTTCGTATCTTCCGTCTCTGCTAAACATACTTCCCAAATATACCACTTCATTAACTTGTTCTATTATCTTACCATTTACGTTGATCTTACATTCTGTTCTTTCTTTATTTCTTTCAAATATCAGAACCTTCGTCTTATCTACATTCAGGTTTAGACCATTAATTTCACACCCATCTTTCAGAGTGGTGACTAATGCCTTCAAATTGCATTCTGGTGACGCAATGAGCACTGCATCATCTGCATATAGCAAGCAATTGACCTTAAAGTCACCTACTTTCACTCCCATGTCACTGTCTTTCGCGCCTTGGAGACAACTATACAAATACAAATTGTACAACCAAGCTGGCATAGCGCAACCTTGCTTAACACCCGATTGGATGTCAAACCAGGGCAACATGCCAGCTCTTACTCGCACACAGGCTGAGTGATCTCTGTAAAGAGACTTTACAGCCTGTAGCAAGGGTTCGTTCACATTGTATCGGGGCGGTATCTCCCATAACTTCTTTTTCACAACCCTGTCAAACGCCTTTTCCAAATCCACAAAAAAACAGAAAACCTTTTGGATTAGGGCCAAAAACTTTTCCGTGATCATGCGGAGGGAAAAGATCTGATCTATACACCCTCTTCCAGGTCTAAAACTTCCCACGAAAGAAAGAAAGAAAGAAAGAGATAAGAAATTTTTCCCACTCCAAATTTAAGAAAATTTAAGAAGAAAGAAATAAGAAATTTTTCCCACTCCAAATTTAAGCGGAAATTGTGACATCCTTCTGGATGATTCACTCGGCCAGACAGACAGTCTATAATTTAGAGACTTTAATAAATGCAGTTTACCCTGACATGGAGAATTTGAGCGTAAACGACTTTCATTGGTTGTTTTCCAATGCAATAGTGTCACACAGGAATGATACTGTCAACGAAATAAGCAATCAGATTTTACAAAAAGTTCACAGTCGATTAAAAAACTAGAAATTGATCGACACCGTTACTAATATTGAAGACGCAGTCCATTATCCACAGGAATTTTTAAATTCACTAAATCCTTCTGAACTACCACCGATGATCCCAACAGATTTGCCATTCCCATTTAAACGGCTTCAATTTCCGGTCAAAATATCTTTCGCGTTGACTATCAACAAGTCCCAAGGTTAAACCTTCGAATTAGTAGGGATCGACTTACGAAAACAATGTTTTACTCATGGCCAACAATATTAAAAAATACTTACTTAATTAAAATTCAAACAAAAAATATCATCAACATTATAATATTCAAACTTTATTTTTCTCTTTTTTTTAGTAACCCCCGACGCAAAAAGAAGGGTGGGGTATAAAAGTGTATGTATAAAAAATTTAAAAATACATAAAACAAGAAAAAAAATTCAAAGAATCATTTTTAGAAAATAAAAAAATGTGAATGTGAATGTGAAAAAAAAATGTGTATATAATAGTAGCTGTAGGTAAGGATAATAAAAAAAAATAATAAAAAAATGTGAAAAGAAGTGTGTACAATGTAATATGTGTATGAAAAAAAAATATCCACCCGTGCGAAGCCGGGACGGGCCGCTATATCGTAATAAAGAAAATTAAGCTTAGGCCATCTCTTTCATTCGATTATATTATAACCAAAAGTATTTTATTCGCTTATTTATGAAATTTAAAAATTACTTCGTCTAATTAACGAACGTTTAACGTATATTTTATTGTAATGAAAGAAGTTTTGAGAGTTATGTAAGAACAATTCAATTATGATCAGTTCTATCTCTGGTGCAACGTTATTAACATGAGCTTGATAAGTTAATTACAATATATCTTATGTGTCTTATAACTCATATTTTAGATTATATTTAACAAACACAATTTAATTAACAAAATATCATGTCTTTGAGTATTGGAACACATAACTTAGGTATCCTGAACATTATTTGGCAACGATTGTATTAGAATTGATTTAAATGACAATATAAATGTCTCATCCCATTTATAGTGCAATAAAACATGTTTTCCTAAACATACAATGTACTACATTGCATCAAAGTAATAAACACTGAAATGGAGACCTTATTGAAAGAAACAAAGCAATAAACGTCTTTATTATCCTCGAGTCAGGCTGATTTGTGACTAAATAATGATAAAATACTGTCACAATTTGTGTTATAGTATCAAAATTTTCATTGATGTAGCTCTTGTTGACGGGCTTCTACAGAAAAAAACTGACTAATAAAATCTTGATTTGATCAAAAGTTATGGTCGAAAAACTGAATCCCCATAGACTTAAGCTTAACTGTTCTCGCCCGCGCTTGCCGATCGGCTTCCTCGAAATGAGCTGAGTCGCTTCATCACATAAAAACTACTAAGGCGATTTTAGTAAAATTTGGCACGAATGTAGAACTAATAAATAAGCATCTACAGAAAAAAAAAAGAATGAAAAAAGCTTGATTAAATCAAAAGTTATAAAGAAAAAAACAAGAGACTCGTGATTGTGTCGCTCGTAGTGTAACTTTCATGGCGACAAACTTTTTCAGTTAATTGTTTATTATTGTTATTAAATATTTATTTCCTTTTATTCTTTTCTAATGGATTTTCCTGCGCTCAGCTCAATTCCCGCTACGCACGATGGGCGGATCCTAGTTTATCTATTATTCTGTAGTAAAATTTCAATAAAAGTTATTTTTCTTACAAACATGTTTATGTATTAAATATCTTGAAGAAGTTACAAATTGCGAGTAAACAATGGAAAAACATAATTTACCTTTCATAAATTAAAGGTCTCCTTTGCATAAACGAGAAATTAATTCAAAACATTGACAAAAAACAATGGACTGGGCATTAAACTAAATTAAATTTCAATGTTTTAGGTATTCTATTAAATAATAGAATATTTGAAATGTTTTCTTGAATATTATATATCATTCGAATAAAATATATAATTAAATATATTATTTATACCTCATTCATTATTTTGTAAATCCAAGTTTGAAACCGAAGCTCGTCTGCTACTTAATTAATATTATTGGAACAGATTGTTTCTTATTAACCTTGCCTGTCCTTTTCTATTGTATGAGCCTCTACTTCTTTCTCTTTCTCGCTCGTCAAGAAGCTTTTTGGTAGTGTAATAACAAATTGAATATTACTCAGCAAACTGTAATTTGTCTTTCGACTTTAACTCGTTCCTGGAATGTCCGTCATTTCCGCCTTTCAAACCCTTTGGAGTAAACAAAGTCCTTAATCTCGCTTGATTTACTTCAGCAACGAACCATTCCATATTATTATATTAATTATACAATAGAGACCTTGGATGTTGTGGCTTGAATTTTATTAAACAAATTAAGGTTAATGAAGTAAGTTGAATAAATATTATTAATTAAATATTTAACTAACTCTTATCATTTCTCAGTTATCAGAATGTTCAAACTTATAAAGATTTCTACAACACAGTTATAATGAACTAACAAACAAGAAGTTAAAATATAAGGAACATCTAAATATTAGTATAGACATTTCTCTTCCAAAAATTTTAATGAGATTGCGATACTATCGGGATATTTGTTGGAAGTTAGATTAAATAAATTTAAAAGTTTCTGAGACTAAAAGGTGTGATTGAGACGGACCAAGACGACTCAATTTAGACATAGTTCATATCGATGAAACTCGAGACTCACTTTATTAAGATAAAACTAGTATATCTTATCAAGGCGGGCGTCAGCTAGCTCCGAGTGACGAAAGCACCCATAGTGCTTCGGAACGTTGCCAAATTGCCTTGATCAATCTAATAAAATAAAAACAAAAATGCAATTTGTGCAATGTTTCGAGCACATTCACATTTTTTGTGTTTGTTTACGTTTGTGAATAAAAATGTTCGTGGTTGTTTTCGTCGCAGAATTCATATCAGGAGTTTTGTGTCAGTGGATACGCTTTCGTCACTCGGTATTTACTTCGTTGAGAAGTTTTTGTTTTGATTACTTATACCAGATATATAAAAGGTGAAGTGTTATTATTTCCTTATTAGTAAATTCAATATTATTATATATGTGTATATTTAAACCTAATGCTTAAAAATATAATAAAAAAAATACGTTTATAAAAACTACGAAATACTTCAATATTATATAATTCGAATATTACCCTAGTGGCGATAACCCCCAACTTAAACTTGTTCTCATAATTATGGATGTACACAATTATGAGAACACTCCATCCACCGCTTACGTCACAACTCTTCGCTGTCGGCGACAGCATTCAATGCGCCCGTATACATGCAATTTGTCTGTAACTAACATTGATACCATTTCTAAAACTGTAATCGAAATCCATAATGATACAATGATTTACTGAAGTTATTGTATGTACTATTAGACACATAAATATATAATTAGTAGGGTTACAACATTTACCATTATTTTATTATCAAACCATGTCTCCTGGAGTCAATGCGTTAATTTTATTTGACAATTATATTACATGTTATCGCCATAAATTTTCGGAGGGTATTTTGAATATTCTCAATACTTGGTGCGTGAAGTTTGCCATGACTAATTGTTAAAGGGGGTAGTACGGCTATTACGAAACTTGCCTCAAGACGGTATATAAGTCACTCGCTGGTCAGTTGAGCTCATTCGTATAGTTGGAATAGCTAGCATCAAGTGAAGTGATTAGTGAGTGTTAACATGAAGAGAACCTTAACCTGTAATCTGTGTTGGTGAGTATAGTGATTAATAAATTATACCGCTGGAATAAGTATTCAAATATACATCACATTACATAAATATTTACATGCGGGTATCGCTGACAACATGCAATTGAATTAAATAGAATTAAAGAATTCGGATGTTGTGTCTGTATCTTAATGCGTTATCTTATTATTGAAAAACTACTAACTTATTCCATATGTCTATATTTATTACCAGAAATACGATGTCAATTTTATTAAGTATCTGATAGTAGGAAATACTAATACAGCTATATGCCCTGTTTGTTGCATCTTCTGTTGAATACATCTCCCGGGAAGCACCAAGACACTGTCGAGGCTCCCTTAGGGTTCTCTGATCATTGCTTGGTATGGAGTGTAGTGCCCATTCAACTTCCGGCTCGCACAAGACCTGCGATTCGACTCGTTTGGCACTACAAGTCAGCGGATTGGGATGGAATGCGGTCCTTTTTTGCATCCTACCCATGGGGACCGATTTGTTTTCCTTCTAATGATCCTAGTGACTGCGCTGCGGCTGTAGCTGAT